>OZ024898.1:25812750-26155250 GCA_964017195.1 Siderastrea radians
AAGCCGTGATGTTATTGGCTGTGACGACTGTTAAAAGTGATTGCTGCGTTTCGATCCGTCTTTTGTTAGTCAAATGGCCGTTGGTCTATTGTTAGTCAAATAAGTCGGTTTGTCTATTGTTTGTCTGTCTTATTGTTGTCGGCAATCAGTCGTTTGTAAGGTGCAGTTAGCTGTTGGCAACGGTTCAGTGGTGTTTGTTCTAAGTTAGGAAACCAGCTTTCCAGAGTGATTCGTTGATAGTAGTCCGTACTGTAGGTAACGCATTCAGCAGAGTCCCAGTCGATTCTGTGGTTTGTTTTTAAATGGTGCTCAGCAATGTGGTTGTTGTTATCACCATTTGTAGTCTCTCGTTTGTGTTCAGTCAGTCGGACGTTCAAATTCCTGCCGGTCTCACCAATATAAGTGGCCCGGTAGTCGCAGCATTTGATCTTATAAACTGCTCCCCGTCTGTCGCTCGGTTCGTCTTTGCCTTTAACGTTCGTCAGTAGCTGTCGTAAAGAGGTGATAGGTTTGTGAGCAACGCGGATGTTGTAGGGTTGTAGGATTCGTGCGATACTTTCAGAAGTCCCTTTGATGTAAGGTATGGTTGCAATAGTGGCAGGAGTTTCTGTAAGTGTTGTGTTTAATAAAGTCCCGTTTGTAATTGTTCTTGTTGAAAAAGTTGTCTAAGTACTTGATTTCGTCCGTTAAGCTGTCGGGTGAGTTGCAAACTAGTTGCGCGCGTCTTGTCAGGGTCCGTATAGTCGTAGCCTTGTAAGAAGTTGGGTTGTAAGATGATTGGTCGAGTAGTCTGTCGGTATATGTCGGTTTTCTGTAAATTTTCGTCCGTAGTTCGTTATTGTCGCAGGTAACTAAGCAGTCTAGAAAAGGTATTTTACCATTTTCCTCGATCTCCTTAGTAAACTGTATGTCGGCGTTTTGTCCGTTTAGGTGTTCGTGAAAATCGTCGATTTCGTCTTTGTGTAGGGCTGTAAAGGTGTCGTCAAAGTAACGTAGCCAGAGTGGTAGTGTTCGTTTGTAGCTGGGAGGGCTCGTTCCCTCTTCTCTTTTCGCTCAGGGATAGTCGAGGGTAACCAACAAAAGGGCGCACGCCTGAAGCGAAGGAACGAGCGAACGAGCGCGAAAGTTGCCTGTGGCGTTAAAACGTGACGCGTGTGTCGAGCCGCTAGTGTCGGCTCAGCACGCTTAGTGGTGCACAGCTGTTGACTTGCAATGTCTGCAATCTCATTGGTTTCTGAAGCTGTTATATTGTCTGCATGGTCCAATCCAC
Organism: Siderastrea radians; assembly: GCA_964017195.1. Taxonomy (NCBI): domain Eukaryota; kingdom Metazoa; phylum Cnidaria; class Anthozoa; order Scleractinia; family Rhizangiidae; genus Siderastrea; species Siderastrea radians. The sequence continues at coordinate 25,814,021 of OZ024898.1, forward strand.
TTTTCGAGCGAAAGACAACAGCAGTATGGAATGAAAGACCTAATTGTCCAATGAAAGCAAATGTTCGCGTTCTTTCAATAACTGCAAACCTTGCTTTTTTTTCCTTTTCTTTTCCTTCGTATTATTAAACTCCTAATCTCGGTTACTCGATGTTTAGTTTTCTCGTTGTTTCACCACAAACAGGTTATCAGCGAATAACCCTGATTTTTAGCCTATAAGAAAACTGCACGCCATGTTAGCGGTAACAAAGAATAGCCAAGTCAAGTCTTCAAAGCTAAGGTCCACAAACAGAGGGTAGGTTCTAAATGTAGGATGCGTTAAGGGTGCAGTGAGACAGTGAATCACCTTGTTTGTGCGGGTAGTAAGATGGCCAGAGAGCCTGTACAAGAGAAGGCATGGTCGGGAAAGAGGCTAGACGTTGACTGTAAGCCCAGTGGTATTAACAATTAAGATTAAGATCCTACGGCACTTCAGCAAACAAACTGACCACCTAGTAGAACACAGAGGGCCCGACCTGGTTATCCTTAAGGACGGCGCCTCCTAATGGAGATGTATTTTTGCTAAGGTTGTAACTATGGGGAAAAAGTAGATATTAGCAAGGGTTATTGGAATCCAAAAAGAAAAATGTGGGTAGCCACGCATTTTTCAGAGATAATTAAGCAACCGTAATTCTAAAAAAGAGTTAAAATACAAAGAATGTCTGGCAATTTCTTTTCAAATTTATGCTCAATTATCTCTGAAAAATGCGCTGTTACCCCCAATTTTCTTTTTGGATTCTGATAACTCTTGCTAAGATCTGCTTTTTCCAAGTAGTCATAATCCGCGCAAAAATATTGTTGTATTAGGGGGTAAATTCCTTAAGAAACCTGAATATCCTGAGATGCGCAGAACGTATGCGCAGTAACAAAAGGGGGCACCGTCCTTAATTGACAAAGGCACTTGGAAAAATCCAAACGATCTGGATGAACAGCTTGAGATAAATAAGTGGAACGCTGGTCGAGAAAACCAACTTGATAGCAATTGTGAGAAACCTACGAAAAGTGCTTGATATCTAAGATTGCAGGTTTGTACCACATCCCACCAAATCTATGTCTCTCAAGAGTGGCATGCATAGTTACGTAGCCTGATGCAAACACGAGAGTGTCGGGAGAATTCAAAGGTTTATGCGAGCTTGATCGAACACAGACTCTTAGACATTTTTTACTGAAGAGCATATCTCTAAACAACAAAAAAGGCCAATACATGCGTAATGTGCACAATGTACTGGGAGGGTAATGTAATTGAAAGGGTTCATGGATCCAAGGGAGCTGCCTTAACCTCTCCGCACCCCCTTCACCCTAAATAAAAATAACAAAAAAATAATGAAACTACACACACAAAGAGGGCAATTTCTACTTGACATTTCTGCCATACTTCATGGAATCGGAATGGGTGTATGTTTCAATGAAAATGGCACTTCAAAGTGTACTTCTGGAGCAAATTACATGTGCATCTCGGTGTTGAGAGTGACCCAAGGGAGTTATTATCATATGAGACTAGTATGCAAAGGGAGCTCAGACCAGTATAACTGGACAGATATGGTTATAAGTTTACATGAGACCAGCATCATGAAAGTATAAGTGCTCACATAAATCCAGTAAGGGCTCAGCACACTAGCTCTCATCTGCCATAGCATGTTTCTACAAAATTGGTATGAACCAAAATCCTCAAGCAAATTGCTGAACAGAAGGACAAAAATCCCAGCTGGTCTTATATTGTGTAGCAATGGATTATTACAAAGACAAAGCTAAAGTCACACTAGTCTGAGTTTGCAAGCGTGTCATACAATGCCCGCCTTTATTTATCACAGTCATCATCCTCATAGCCCCTCCAGATGGAGTGAAAGACCACAAATGACCGGCACACTCAGAAACTCATTTATTTGCTTTGAGACACTCCCTCATAAATGGCTTGAAATTTACAACAATAAAAGCACTGCACTTCCATTTCAAAATCATTTCCAGTTGCTAATTATGATTAAAAAAACACGCTCTTTATAAATTACTATTAATGTCTCAGCCTCGTACATTAGGCATGTTGTAAAATTCCATGCAAATTTGGGGTACGCTTATCTTCAATGTATAAAATACTTCCTGCAAAAGTCCTCATTGGAAAGAGCTGAACAAGCCTATCTTTCTCCTGGCATGAACACTAATGAAAATAAACAAATTAAGTTGCAAAAAAGTGCGCGTAAACTTTGAGCTTGTCTGGAATCGGTTTGAGTAAAATAATTGAAGTGCATGCAACGACGCTCTAAACAAAAGAAGTAAAGTCGAGGCTGCGTCAATCTCTCGTTAATAACACAAAAGTATTGACCATTCAATTCTGGAAGCTTCTCCTTCAAGCCAGTCAAGCCAGTACAGCCGAAAGTTAGTGAATCCCAACAATTCAATTCGCCATCTTGCTTCGCGCAAGATTGTTGTTGTCGTTGCTTAGGCTTTATCCACGGACGACAAACCGAAAAACTGCAGTCATCTTCGAAATCGCTTCGAGCCAAGTCTTAGCGTTTTCCTCAGTCGTCGATAGTTTTCTTTGTATATCAATATTAGCAAGGAAAATGCAAGTTTCATCGCAAAGACCAAAGACACAAACATTTTGCGCGATTTGTGACGTCATACGGCCCGCTACCTCGGCTAAACTCGTTCCCAGTCCTCGGAGACACAAGTTTAGTCATTTTGGTACTTTCAACGGCAAAACAAAAAAAAAACAAACAAACAAAAACTAAAACAAAAAACCGAAACAAAAAAACGCATTTTTGTTTCTTGCCATCCAATTTCCCTTGCCATTTTGGAATGAGCACATAATGAACTACCAAAAATTGCACTTTAAAGTGCACCTAACCCCTAAAATTGTTTTTCGGCTAAATAAATTCTGTTATCATCTGGAACATTTCTTCGCAAAAATTTATTGATTTGGTTAAATTCTCGATTTTCTGTGCCCTGTTAAATTCAAGAAAATTTGGTTCACGTCCGAGTAAGAGGAACCTGGGGCGAGCCGTAGTTGTGACGTCAGATCAAGAACCAAGAATTCCACGCCGCTTAGTTTTTAGCTGTGTTTCTCTGACTTTATTTATTCATCGAAGCCTTCTGACCTTCTAGCTAATTCGAACAAAGTCATAGTACGACTAAAATTCCAATGTTATAATCCAAAGCAGATACTGAGACGAGCTACGCGGATTCTGCTGATTTGTAGATGAATTTTAGCTCTGAATACGAGATAGATGCGGAACACGAAGTCGACAGTACACCGCCAAAGGATGAAGAAAGTGCCGTCCTGCCCATATCTGCTAAAAAGCCGCTAACCAACGAAGAATGAATTGCTCAATGCAAAAAGGAAATAAAGGCAAACTAAGAACTGGAGCAGCAAATAAAGCAACTTACGATTGGCCTTGGAGGGCCGCGAAGAAACCGGAATGCTGAGCTTCGCCGGTGAGTGTTTACATTTTATTTCGCACGTTCGGTCTTCACGTTTGGTCTTGGTTTTCCTGCTCTCCGCTTCTCGCATTTGAGATTTATATTTTAGCTGAGGGAATCTCTTATAGAAATGGAGATTCTAATAAAGCATTCCTTTCTTCGTTTATTTAGTTTACATAGAAGTAAATGTGGAAACTGCGATATTACTTACGTCTTGCCCGTTTCTCTAACCAGCATTAACAATAACAACAAACACTAGTGAATCAGGAAGGCAATTATTTTCTAAAGGACATTGACGAGAATTATAAGCACGAGAGTTTGTTAGTATCGGTTCAACTGAGATTATCTTACCAATCATTTTACTCGCGTCAACGTACAAGCAGTTTCCTCAGATCCCAGCGCGAGCGGAAATGTAAAAATTATATAAATCAACCGGCCCTCGCTTAACTCGCGACTCGAGGCTTCGCCGCTCATAGCTCACACTTCGATCTTCTTGCGGCCTTTTTTCGCACAAAAAATGGTTATATAAGAATTAAGAAATAGACTGCTTGTCCTCTACTTCAACGGAGGATATGAACAAGGGATCTCTGTACAGTAATGTTTTGTTATGCTCGAGTGATTTGATGTGACTCAAGATAAAATTCTCCTAGCGAGGCACGCTTATAGACTAGCATAAAGAATAATGGCAATGGCTTGTTATTGTGGAGAAAGCGCGTTCGGTTCTGCTGAAGGAGGACTTTCTATAAATACGGTCTTTAATTTTAAACCCTTCGCTGTTTTGGGCACCGCTTACATGTAATTATTTAGCGCTTACCGTGTAGCAAACTGGAATAATTCGCAAAGGTAATAATTTTCTGCGTACCGCGTATCGCGGGTATTCTGTGGTTAATCGGCCGTTGAATCATTGGAAATACACAAAAAGCTATCGTTTGATCGGATACTAAAGTTGTTCATTCATTCATACCTTCTTCTGCGACAACAAATCTTTGCTTAAAATGCATCGAGCGTTGTATCGAGTGCTTGGAAGGCTGCCGCTTTGCTCACTATTGGTTTATAAAATCCACTCATTTCGTCCCTTCGCCTCTGGTCGCTCGTCGTCAAAAAATGTTGTATTTTGTAGTGATACGTCTTGTGATTCGTTTCTTTGGGTACCATGTCTCGGAGCAATACGAACGGTCGACAGTTTTCTGTACATCTTCGAGAGCTCAAGAGAAATATAGCTCCGATAGAGATAGCGCAAGACTGCGGGTTCTTGATTTGACGTCACAAGGTGACTAGTCCCATGCCCTCATTGCTCGACCCTGAACCAAAATGGTGTCTATTTTCGGCCGATTTTCCGTACTTCAACTGCGCACAGAAAATCAGGGATTAAACCAAATCAAAAACTTTTTGTGACGAAATGCTCCAAATGATAACAGGATTTATTTGACGGGGAAAAAATTTTTAGGGTTAGGTGCACTTTAAAGCAAGTACAGTTACCAGACAACCACCGGCATTTTACATACTGTGATGCCAATGATAATAATAATTGTATTAGTGACGATGATGATGATGGGGATGATAATAATGATGATGGTGATGACGATATTTATTGTTTTTGTTATTAACATATTTTTACCTGTATTCCTTTTTCGTATTGTTTGTATTTGTTCCTGGGTCAAAGCCAAGTTGTACACTTGCATCTGGGTGATCTTGCCTTTCAATCTCTTTCCCATTTTGACATTGCCCTGTGTGGCCAGCTCAAGGCCTGATCCGATGTTTTCTGACTTGACCAAGGCTCCATCAATCCACAGTTTGGCATCACCGGAGCCATTGTCATAAGATGCGCCAACAAGCATCCATTCATCCCCTAGATGAGTGTCATGTGTCAGTGTGCTTTCAGTGGAGTTATTTCGGTTTCTGAATTTGACAGCAACTTTATGGTTCTGGACCTTTAAAACTACTCCCCGCTTGGCATCGTCCTTGTAGCGGAAAATATGTCCGTCTTTGTTTTCGGGGTACAACCAGCAAAGCATCGTCATTGAGTAACGCACGTCCAGAGTTTGTCCAGCGCTGTTGGGAAAGTCGACATAGCTATCCGAGTTTCCGGCAAATTTGATAGAGCCTTTGGCTTTACCGTCAGGACCAGGGGCCAGGTCAACTTCCCTAGGGTACCCTGGGGAAGTTCGATTTTTGACTTCCATGGTACCATACGTGACATTGAGAGGAAAGAAGACGACGGGCTCTGGAACTTCAGAACAAAAGGATTAGCAAATTAACAGCTTTGCAATGATTTTTGAAAATTATTTTACGGATTTCTTACACAATAAATCCATTATTGTTCTTATTGTTGTGACTCGCCCTGGAAATTGAAACTCGTGCTTAAACTGGGTATATACATTTGTTTCAAGAATCAAGGGAACAAGTAACGATCTGAGTATTAAATAACATGAGGAAGGAAGGTTTGTCGTTGTCCTTCGTGTTGTACAAAGCTCAACCCTTTACATGCACAAGCGAAATTCCTGTAAGTCTAGATTTTACAGAATAATTGAGTATCTTCCGGGATAGGAAACCTTAAGCACGTACCTCTGCAGCCATAAAGCTCTACCCTCATTGATATGTGACCATTCCAAGCTGTTGGTCGAAAACGAATGTAACGTACCCAGATTGGTGGGTTTAGATCATGATGCACAATGGTGTCCCTGTCTGTGTTTCCATCAAACTCCTAAACCAATGAGAGGGGAAATCGTTAGGGTTTAAATTTGATTATTTTAGGCTCGAAATGAATATTCACCCTGGCTCCTTAGCTAGAAATTATCACCGAACCATAATGCACACATTAACCCTCTTTGGTTTTCTTGTTCATACTGGTAGTATATTCAAGCTTATAAGTTAAAATAACTGCGTTCGTAAAGTAAAATATTTTCACCTTAATTGTGTTTTGTCCTTGTTCTCTGTGGTACTGAAAGTTCACACCATCGTCACTGTACTGCAACTTGTACTTGGTTACCCACTGGCTGTGACTTCGGTTCCATTGGCTGCTATAATTTCGTCCTTGGGTTGCCACACGTGTTACTTTGGTGAACTGTTTACCCAGGTCAACCTGCAGCCATTGATTGACATCATTAGTGGCGGCTGCCCAGGCTCCTGCTTTAATTGAAGTTTCTTGAAAGTTCAGTCTTCCTTGGATGGCGGCATGATTGACATCATTCTCTGAAGAGGCGTTGATTTGTGCGTCAGAGATTGCATAGCTTTCCATGCCAAGAGCTTGTTGACATTCTTAATGACAGAAACAAACATTTTGACTTTAGTGAAGCCTTAAAGATATGCTCTCCCTTACTAGTACGTTTGACTTTGCTCCTCCCAAGGTGTGGCTTGTTCCCTTTGTCAAGGTATAATTAACAATTATTCTACGAGGACGGGCTGGATATCGAATGATAGATAAGCAACGAAGCCCGAGTAGAATAATTGTTTACTGAAACTTGACCACTATTTTAAAAAAATCGAGAAAAGAAGGGGAAAAAAGAGAAAAGAGATAAAAAGGGAACAAGAATCGATCAAATGACTGAACGAAAAAGGCGCCAAAACCTTCCGTAGTGTAGCGTTTATTTTCAAAGCTGAATGAATCAATGAAACTGCTCAAAAGTGAACAAAGTGGCAAAAATCTTAGGAAAAAAAATCTACTTATTGGCTCTGAAATATGGTGCGTGTTTTTCCGGAAACATTGTTGTAATCATCGTTCAAGGCGGATTGAAGCACTACGATTTCACCGTATTAGCTGCTGAAGTTGAAACACAACTGATCCATCATGTGCATGTTTGATCGAGCTGAAGACAGAACTAATTTGAACTTGAAGAGGTAACTTCTATCCAGCCCAGAAGCAAGATTATAGTTATAAGTACAATATAATTAACCATCATAGGTTGTTAAATGCAAAGCACAAAACGCAGTTATTCTCAGTTCAGAGGTTGCGGACGGAATGGTAAAAACAACATTCAAACAACTGGGAAAGCGATTCAACTCCGTTTACATGGCATCCCATTTCTACCTGATCATTTGGACCTGTTGGAACACAGAGCTACAACGAGTGCAGGTAAACCAGTGTCAATTTTGCGTGTTATAGCCGAAAAAAATTCATCCTTCCTTCCTTCTTGGTAGTTTGTTTAGTACTAGCTTAGATTGCTTCATGATTTTCTCACCGACTCGCCATGAATGTGTGATAGTTTTTATTAAATGCTTCTGCCCCACTTCACTGTGTTTTATTTTATGTCCCAGTCTTGATATTTTGAAGTGGAAAGTGCTAGTCTTCGTGATAAAACCTACCGTTTGTTCAACTTTAATGATCGATGTGACGATCGATGTAAGAAATTATTTGTGAACACAACGCTTAATACTTAAATTTCTATTTCTGCACAGTTTCTTGTTGTCTTAAGAAATCAAGCACTACGGAACAGCTTTGATTTGTGTCTTAATGAAGCTGTTTGAATTTCTGCTTAATTTAAATTCGCTGCCGAGTGAGTTTCTCGTCCACTTTTCTCGCCGGGTTTCTTTCGAGGAAAAAAATTCAGTTAACTTTGTTGTTGAATGTTTATTTACCATACTTGGTCGCAGCAGGTATATGAGCTGATAGCCTAGCACCGTTCGGCCAATCAAAATGCTGGAAATCCAATATACCTGGTCCAGTTTTTAGACCAGGGAGAAGAGGTGGCAGAATCTGCCCACATGGACTTTGGACATTTGTAACTGTTGACTCGTTGCCAGAAATGTGGGACAAGATGGCGGTCGCGCATGTGTACTGAGCCATAATGGTGGCGAAACTGTATAAGAAAATGTATGGAGACATGACAACTTTTTTCAAATATAACGGTAACGAGCTTGCGGGTCTACGGATCACGACTTGAAATAAGTTTAGTGTTGTTCAACCTACGCATTTCACTCAAAAATGGCTTCAAAGATATCGTTTTACTTACTTCCCTAGAAGATCCCACTTTCATCGTTCACCAGTCCATTTCGCCATACATTGTCTTAATAGCGGAGCCCACGCGCTAGCGCGCCAGCCGAACACCATTGCTAAGCAAATTTGGTAACCTATCAAGGCAATAAATTTTGGTAGTGATGTAATAGTAATAGTCACGTGACCGTTCGTCCGTCTGTACCACAGGGCACCAATATGAGGTGGAATGCACTTGATATAACCCTGTGCTGTATCCCCCGTTTTTGGCGCGAAATCGTATGGTGACCCGCGTTGTAGCAAAACGAGCAAAGGCAACAAAAGTCAAAAACAATTTTGTTAATTAATAGAAAAAATTTCAAAATAATACTCAGTTGTCCTTTTGGTGGAAGGCGAAATGTTCAATTTAGGCGAAAAAATTTAGGCGAAAAGGTTCAGGCGAAAAGTTCAAATTTGCCTTAGGACTTCATCTTTGTTGTCCGTTCTGCTTCGAACTCGATCGGCAACCTGCTTGAATTCGCAGCATTTCGCAGCGGTTTCGACGCCAAATATAGCAGAGCTAGTGCCTTCTGGTTGTTCCTGTCCACAGTCATGGTTTGTTGCCGCGGTCCGAACACATTTTGTCAGGAAAAACACCAGCATTTTCATGTTGATAGGCAGCTTGTCGCGGAATAAGTAGGTAGTAAAATTAACATACGAAGGTAACGTTAGCGCTCGTGGCCCAGTGGACTAACCGCCATCCAATAACGCCGCCGAGCCGAGTCCGATACTCAGCGAGGACATGATTTTTTGTTTGTTTTTTTTTTTAATTTAACGACTTGACTGAGAGTATTTTCACAAGTTAGTAAGTGCCAGCCAAAAAAAATATATTAATAATAATAAAAAGGGGGGGGCTTCGCTTTTAGACTTCGCTAAATCTATATATTATATAAGTTTAGCAAAGCCTAAAAGCGGAGCTGCTGCCACTTATTAATTTGTGAAAATACTCTCATCCTAGCCTGAGAAAACAGCCGACGTTTCGCGAGATCGTCACTTGAGCCCTCGTAAATTAAAACAATGTCTCAGTAACAAGCGAAGAAATTCCATACTGATGACGTGTCACTACCCAGATCTTGGTAGTTCTTCTGATTGGTTGAAAGAAAATTCCAACCAATCAGAAGCACCACCAAGATCTGGGGAGTGACTCTTCATCAGTATGGAAATTCTGCGCCCTATACTCAGAAGTCATTTTGCGAAGGTTCGAGTGGTGACCTCGTGAAACGTCGGCTGTTCTCTCAGGCTATTCTCATTCAAGTTCCTAAAAACACTATGTTCCCGCTGAGTATCGAACCCGGCTCGTCGGCACAAATGTCCCTTTCGTAAACGGTCTTTGCCATTTTTAAGACACTTAGAAAATTTTGAACTGTTATTGAAAGTTTTTCTACTAAAAAGAAAGACATTCACAACCCAGTTTCGAACCTGGTCCTATCTTATGCTAATCGCTCTCCTTTACCACTACACTACCACGCCAATCCACCACAAGTCCGAAAAAGTGAAGTATATATTATAATTAACTGTCTTTCATAACTGATACATCTATAATAGGTGACCCTAGCCCTTTCCAGAACTTTTAATGTAAATTCAACTTGGGCTTAAACTTTGTTCCTTCTAGGACTATTTAAAAATGCATTTGTTATTGTGACTTAATCCAGAGCATCTATTACATCTACCATGACAAAAGGCTTGGTTACCAATGATGGCATCGACCGTCAAAAATGGCAACGACCGTTTACGAAAGAGAAATAGGCTTCGCCGGCATTGCACGCCAACACGGTTCCACTAGGCCACGAACGCTGACACTACTTGAAGCACTTAATTTTAATACTTATTTTTCTTCCCGTGACAAGATGCCTATCGACATGGACATGCTGGTGTTTTCCTGGGAAAATGTATTCTGACCTTCACAAAAACCATGCTTGTGGAAGGAAAAAAACAGAAGGCACTAGTCCTGCTATATTTGGCGTCGGGACCGCTGTGAAATGCTTCGAACTCAAGCGTTGTGCCGACCGAGTTCCCAGCAGAACCGTAAACAAAGATGAAGTCCTCGAAGGAAAATTTAGTAACATGAAGTTTTCGTCTGCCACCAAAAAAAGATAAATGAGTATTTTATTTGAACTTTCTCTATTTTATATTTTTTCTCAAGTTTTAAACTTCACTTCTGTCGAACTGAATCGTTTTGCTAAGGAAACTAAGCTTTTAAAAAACCTCTTTTTCAAAAGCGACCGTGGTCATACGTTTTCCCGCCAAGAAAAACGCCGCTTGCCCAAAAGCACCGCGAGATTTCCCGCCAAGACAAGATGGCATTCTCCAATCCCGTCGGGTTGTGTTGGGACTCCCTTCCCCTTCCTCCAGAGTCTGTAGAGGCGAATGGACTAGCGTACGCTGAAGTCACAACCAAAATTTCGCGGATCAATAGGCTACCAAATTTGCTTAGCGATGGTGCTCGCTGGCCCGCTTCGCGCGTGGGCTCCACTATAATCTTCTCAAAGTCGTGGCCAATAGAGAAGACAAACCTATCGACAGAGTCGATGATCACGACTCGATATATGTTCTGTGATGTTCGATGCGTCCAAATCCTTCGTAAAATGTATTAGTACTAGAATAGTCTCAACAATGTTTAAATTTGTCCCTTTTTCTTATATCCAGCATGTCACGGTAGCTATTTTGGAATGCTCTGAGGCGAAACGATTATAGCCAGATAACAAGCAAATAACAAAGTTATTTATATTGGGCAAATTTCAATCTCTGAGGTTTTCAAATGCGCATTACAACCAGTTTCTCTAAAATTAAAATAAGTTGCTTATTATTCTAAAACAAGTTGCATGACTAGATAGCAAAGAACATGAAAGAACTCTGACTTTTTCCGCGACCTATTGCCGGTTTTCACTGTCATACCTTCAACAAATCAATTCAAAACCATTCGATATCAGAAGCTAAACATTTTACATGTCCCAAAAGATTAATAGATAAGCAATGTCTCAAAGTCTCAGATCTGTGTACAGTACAGTACAGTGTTCTTGAGTTATTTGCCGAAACGTTCCACGGAAATTTATAGAGCTCAGTATGAGAAACCATATTAGAGTCCTTCCGAGGGACACCAACATGGCGGCCGGAAATCAATGAAAACATCTGCAACTCACTTTTGCTATCAGAGCGATGACTATTCTCGCGTGAGCCTATATACATACACATGAACACCTCTTCTAATACTTGAAGTGTTCAAACCGCCAAAAATCATAAGAAAAGACCTTTTTCAAACGAGACGGCTTTGTCATAGCGCCAGTCCTTAACGTCACGTACTGGGAGCAATTTCGAAAATTCAAGATATTGCATGTATTGTTAACAACAATGATGATACCGGTGACGATAAAATTTAGCCGGCCAAGCGAGGTTGATTTTAGAATTTTATGACGTCAACTGAAACCAGCAATTCATCCGCCATGTTTTCTATTTACTTTTTACCAGTAATGTTTAATAGGATATTTAAATACCAGACCCTTTCTTACAAATATACTGTCACGGAAATCACTAGAGATTTGTCGTCAACAGAAGGCGACTCGAAGGTCAAACGTTTTTCGTCAAAATAGAAGCAGTGACCAAGAGACGTCCCAACAACGGACAAGGATACTTCGACTGTTTACTCAATGAAGTTGAGATCGGTTCTTCGTTTTTAAGACCTCAGAATCCTGTAGAATGGACGAAATTATTTGTTGCCAGCAACAGAGGAATTATGCCGTTACAGACGATAAAAAAGAACATCGTGGATTTTGAGCATCTTATGTATTCCGAATAACAGTCTTTATATGAGTTACAACAATTTTAATCGTTTTTTTTCTTTATATGTTTTGTGATTATGTTATTAAGATGTTTGGACGGCTTGGAGTGGTGTGTACTATCCTGTACTATCCACAGACAACGGTTTCGTGACGATCGAGAAATTCTAGTGTTAAACGACAGGCCGCTTGCTATTTCACGAGGGCTCAAAATGTCCATGATTTCTGGTAATGTGATGCAAGGTAAAGCTATGAAACTTGATCATCACTATTCCTAACATCTGTTTGAACAGGCAGGTTTTTTCAGAATTTTGAATTTTAAGCCTGCGTGCAGACGTCTCCTTCTTCCTTTGCTTCACGCGGAAAAGAGACGTCTGCGTGACGCCGTTGCTAATCGTGTTCCAGTATCCTACGGGCCATCGTTTGAGTACATAACGTCTACGTCATAAGACGTTATCAGCTTATGTAATACCTGGCCTGATCATAGCTTTAATATTCCCGAAGTTGAGGAGGGGGATTCCCCCCAACCCGCCGGTTCCTGAGGATTAAAAAAAGCTCGGTCTGAATGCGATCAGAAAATATTTATTTGCGAGTATGGCTATATCATTTTCTGTGGCCATCGAAAAACTCCCATGCCATAATTTCTAACACAATTTAGCCTGGGGGAGGGGGGGGGGGCACATTCTGCCCGCGTTGACTTTAACGAACTATAACTTTCAAATGGCTTGACGAATAATCACCAAATCTCGTGACTTCCTGAAATTTATCAGAGAAACTTTTTCTGTGTCAATAATGTGACTATGACGATTGACGTTGCCATAGCAACCGTCTACTCAATCTTTTTCTTCAGTTTTTTCCCCTTTGTTTGTAAGAAGAAAATAATCCTTTAATTTTTTTTGTGCTTGTTTTGTTTAAGTATGTTTCTTAGGACAAATTCATATATTTCAGTGTAGTCATTGTCAACTGTATCAAGGCAGGCTCAGGATTCAAACGGCGGCCTCAAAATCCAAAATGGCTGCTTTGTGGGGTCATTGTGACCTCATGAGACGTAATAATCGACACGTAGTAAACCCAATCGCTTAAGCTAATGACGTGCTAAAACCGTGTTAAGTTTCATGACAAGAGCGTGAATACTTTTCGAGATCTGTTGTTGGGGGGGGGACTTTGTGCCTCACCCTCAGGCTCAGAAACTCCCTTTAAATGCCGACGGTGTGCTGGCTCTCTCTCTCTGTCCCCCTTTCGTCTGTTTCGGTGTTTTTCTCTGAAAGAATGCTGATTTCTGTATAAATGACAGTAGCTGTGAATTTCTAATTTCGTAATAGATTGCCATGATGACGTTTTCTTTAACACGAATATGCTGAAGGATCAGGATCCAAGTCACTCTGAGACTGTTGTAGACACTCAGCTGTTGTTAGCTCGGATTTTCGGGTAGAATTAAGCATTCTCGGAACCAAACATTTCTACATCCATTGTTTATGGCGTTACTGGCATTCAACAAATATTTGGATCTGCAGCAGTTTAACTACTGTGTCGTATTAAAGTCTCGAGAATTCTGCAATGATCTCTTGTGGCAAATGAATCATGTTCTCTCTCAAGCAAAGCATCTAGTTTAGCCCTTCCAAAAGCTCTGAAACGTCGTTTTGATCCACGTGAAGTGGGGGTGGGGGGGGGAGGCACAGGTCTGCATTAAAGCTCCCATGCGCATGCTTTAGCCTTCCTCCGGAGTTTTGTTCTTGCTGCCTTGACTTATAAAAAACCAATAACGACAGCTTGTGTTTTGTAAGTTTTCCTTCCCCTAACGATTCTCTGAGAAAAAAATAACTCTAATAAGTAATAAGTAAAACATATTCGAGATTACCTTCGAGATTACACTCACAGTAGAAGGATCCATTGGTGTTGGTACATTCAGCATTGGTAGTGCAGTTATGTGTTCCTTTTTCACACTCGTTAATATCTGAAACATTAAGGAAATTATAAAGAAGGAGAAAATAGCTATAGAAATTATTGGACTAGATATAAGGTGATTTCCTTGGCAAGGAAACAAACATTTCACTTGTACAATTGTAACCATCTCCTTTGCATCCCGTTTTGCAGAAACAATTGAAGGTGCCTTTGGTATTAATGCACACCACATCAGCGCTGCAATTGTGCATTACTGCTGCGCACTCGTCAGTCGTCAGTCAAGGGGGTTAGTTTCTAAAGAAACTGATAGATTACCATTCCCGTCGGTGGGCACGTGAAACACAAAATTTTGGATTTATCAACTGAGTTGATCCAACACTTGTACTTTCATTCAAAATGCTGGCAAAATAACAGGACCCAAGTGATCGATTAAATTTACTGATCGTTTTACATGCACCTCCGTAAATGTTATCTATTGCATAAAATGCACTTTATGAAAAAAGGTATACATTGGTGAAACAGGGAGGAGACTAGGCGACCGTTTCTGCGAACACCTACGAGACGTTGAAAGAAATGACAAGGACGCATTCAAACCAGTCGCCCGACATTTCAATCTCCCTAATCATCCAAGCCAACACATGACGATCTGTGGCCTTTCCCTACACCAGGGTAACACGGAAAGCCGTAAACATCTAGAGCAAAAATTCATTTTTTAAATTGGCACACTTAATCCCCACGGTATCAACGAACGCTTTTCATTCAACTAATTTATTCTTGTTTTTCACGTTGCCAAGTTCCTACCAATAGCGTAGCTCCACCACTCTCCATATAAACGAAGTGCAGCCCACAATTCCTTGATTCGCTCTGACGAAGGGCTAACACTCGACGCGTCACTTTTCTATCTCTTTACGGTCGTCAGTCAGCCAATCAATCAATCAATCAGTCAATCAATCAATCAATCAATCAATCAATCAATCAATCAATTAACCAATCAATCAATCAATCAATCAATCAACACCTGCACAGTTTACTCCATCCCCAATAAAACCTTTCTTGCAGGTACAACTGTGTCCTCCCTTGGTGTTGTTACACACGGCATGATCACTGCAGTTATTTGTTCCTGCTGCACATTCATCGATATCTGAAAAACAGTGGAAAAGAAACAAAGCTTGATACGACTTGTAAGTTCAAAGCTAATTGAAAAATCACGGGGTACATGTGCTTCTAAGGCAAAAATTTTACCTGTACAGTTTTCTCCATCCCCAGTAAAACCTTTCCTACAGGTACAATCATATCCTCCCTTGTTGTTGTTACACACGGCGTGGTCACTGCAATTATGTGTTCCTGTTGCACATTCGTCGATATCTGAAAAACAGTGGAAAATTAACATGGCTTGATATGATTGGTAACTTTGAAAGCTAGTCATTGAAAAATCACCAGTCTTGTTTGCTGATAACCCAAAGATCAACAATCAAGCAGCTCCTAATAGTCAATCAATCAATCAATCAATCAATCAATCAATCAATCAATCAATCAATCAATCAATCGATCGATCAATCAATCAATCAATCAAACAATCAAACAATCAATCAATCTATCAATCAATCAATCAATCAGTCAGTCAGTCAGTCAATCAATCAATCAATCAGTTTCCTGTGTGACATTGCTGCTGCGCAGTCGTTAGTCGTCATTCAGTCAGCCAACCAAACAATCAATCAACAATCGTCAATCAGTCAAACAATCAATCAGTCAGTCAATCAATCAATAAATCAATTAATCAATCAATCAATTTCCTGACTATCCGGTGACCGAGAGACCGTCCGACTGATCGACCAACCGACTAACGAACCAATTTATTACCGACCAACCAACTGTCCAACCAAACGACCGACCGACCAACCAACCAACCAACCAACCAACCAACCAACCAACTAGCAGTTTCTAGCATTACAAGAGCAAAATCAAAAGCGTCACCTGTACAGTTTTCTCCATCCCCAATAAAACCTTCCTTGCAGGTACAATTATGTCCTCCCTTGGTGTTGTTACACACGGCGTGATCACTGCAATTATGTGCTCCTGTTGCACATTCGTCGATATCTGAAAAACAAGTTAAAAGAGACAAAGCTTGAGACGACTTGTAAGTTTGAAGCTAGTTAAGCAATCACGGGGTACATGTGCTTCTAAGGCAAAAATTTTACCTGTACAGTTTTCTCCATTCCCAGTAAAACCTTTCTTACAGGTACAATTATGTCCTCCCTCGATGTTGTTACACACGGCGTGATCACTGCAATTATGTGTTCCTGTTGCACATTCGTCTATATCTGAAAAACAGTGAAAAGGTAATTAGGCTTGAAACTATATTGTAATAGTTGTTAAGATCGTGGATCACTAGTTTTTCAGTAGACATACTGTCAAGTGTTAATCTCGTTAAATAAAGTTGATGATGATGATGATAATGATGGTTATTATTATTATTATTATATTTATTATTATTATCATTATTATTATTATTATTAATAATAACTAACTACGTTATGACTGCGTTATGACTGGCCAATCGACGATATTCCATCCAGCTGTGTGTGCGGGGAACTATTTGTTGTTGACCACGCCATGATATGTAAGAGAGGGGGGTTTGTCATTCAGAGGCATAATGAACTGAGGGATCTGGAAGCGGAGTTGATAAATTTGGTTTGTAGCGATGTCGTTACTGAACCAGTGCTGCAAGATGTATCAGGTGAGCAGTTGACAAGAGGGTCGAACACAGCGAGAGATGCCAGACTGGATATACATGCACGCGGATTTTGGGAGCCTCAGCAATCAGCCTTTTTCGACGTCAGGGTCTGTCACCCAAATGCTGAAAGCTATAGGGACCTGGAACCGCAACAAATTTATCGGATACATGAGAACGAGAAGAAGCGGCAGTACGCAAGCAGAGTTGTTGATATTGAGCAAGGAACTTTCACACCGCTGGTATTTACAACCACGGGTGGAATGGGGAAAGAATGCCGGATGTTTCATAGCCGCCTAGCCGAGCTAATCGCTATCAAGAAAGGAGAAGATTACGCCAAGACAATCTCCTGGATTCGTGCAAGAACTTCCTTTGCTCTTTTGAGATCAGCGCTAATCTGCCTTCGTGGATCACGAACAGTTAAGAGGGTCTCATGGGACTTAAAGAACTCTGACATTGAAATTGAAGCAACCGAGGGAGCCATTAGATAGGGACTTTGATTGATTTTATTATTTATTCCGAGTTTCACGAATGAGCGCCACTAGGATATATATACTTTTAACTATTAGAATATTTTATTACCTTTTCATAAATCATTAGTATTTTTAACCTATTGATTGATTGTAATGCAGATTATCACTACCATCAACAATAAGAAGAAGAATTAAGAATTAAGAAAAGAATTTTAGTTCTTAAAAATTTTTTAAACTAATAATTGATTGTAATTTCTTAGCATCTTATTCTTATCTGTCCATTGTATTTTCACTATGACTATCAATAAAGGTATTATTTAAAAAAAAAAAAAAATTATTTTTATTATCATTATTATTGTAACTTCGAAAGCTAGTTTAAAAAGTTCGAGGCATATGTGCTTATAACCCAAAGATCAACAATGAAACAGCTTTTAATGGTCAACAATCAGTCATCTTATAGAAACAAAGATACAGCGGTTTTTAGCATTTCAAGCGCAAAAGCAAAAGTTTTACCTGTACATTTTTCTCCATCCCCAATGAAACCTTTCTTACAGGTACAATTGTGTCCTCCCTCGGTGTTGTTACACACGGCATGATCACTGCAGTTATGCGTTCCTGTTGCACATTCGTCGATATCTGAAGAACAGTTTAAAAGCAATAAGGCTTAAGACGATTTGTAAGTTCGAAACTAGTCATTAAAAAACGCACGAGAAATAGGTGCTTATAACCCAAAGATAAAGAATCAAACAAGTCTTAATGGTCAATCAATCAATCAATCAATCAATCATTCAATCAATCAATCAATCAATCAATCAACCAATCAACCAACCAGTCAGTCAGTCAGTCAGTCAGTCAGTCAGTCAGGCAGTCGCTTAGTCAGTCAGTCGATCAGTCAGCCAACCAATCATTCTTATAGAAACAAAAATATAAACAGCGGTTTTTTTGTACTACAGGGGCAATCAATCACGAGGCGTATGCGCTTATAAGGCAAACATTTTACCTGTACAGTTTTCTCCATCCCCAATGAAACTTTTCTTGCAGGTACAATTGTGTCCTCCCTTGGTGTTGTTACACACGGCATTTTCACTGCATATATGTGTTCCCGTTGTACATTCGTCGATGTCTGAAAATAAAAGTTTAAAAGTAATAAAGCTTGAGATGGCTTGTAAGTTAGAAGGCTACTTAAAAAATCACTAGGCAAATGTGCTTATAACCCAAAGATCAACGATCGAAGATCAAAGATCGATAATCTAAAGAATTTCGTTTTAAGAGATTCAAAAGTGGTGGCTGCCGGTTTTTTGTCAGGTTAATTGTTCTTATTGCCTTATTATTACCTTAGTTTCCATGGCCATAATAGCCAAGGAAACTAAGCTAATGAAGACAAAGGTTTTGACTTCAGGCGGTTTTCCTTCGACACTAACTTCCACTTTGTTTAAATGATTTTTTTTTGCCTCTAAAGCAAGACAGAACTGATCATGCTCACCCTTACAGGTGAATCCGTTACCCATGAATCCTTGTTTGCATATGCAACGGTAGGATCCATAAGTGTTATTACACACTGCATCTTTACTGCAGTTGTCAATGTTTGATGCACACTCATTGATATCTGAAAAAAGAATGAAGAAGATGAACGCAAAAAAAAGGTTGCAGCAAAACGAATCAACAACTTAAATTTAACTGTATGGTAGCAGAGGATGGCGATCGACTTAGATGAAATAAGGTAAATGAAAAACGTTCTCAAGTCAGAATCCCCGAAGGGAGGGTACTCACGAAAATTTGGATTGGGGTGTGCGGTGCACTTCTTGAAACCCGTTCCTTATTTCAGTCCAAAATATGTGATTTCTTGTACCCTATTTCAGACTTCTCCCAAAATTCGAAATCCTTCTTTAGACTTTCCCTATACTGCTCTGGTTTTGTGAAAATATGTTTCAAATTCCCGATATTTAACGCACACCTCAAGAGTTAATAATAACAATAGTAATAATATGAGGTACCTTCATTACCCAATTCCAGACCCAATCGCACAAACCTCACTCTATGTCAGACCAAAATGAACAAGATCTATACCTTTTTAAGAACAAGACAGCTCGAAAAACATCCCCTTAGGCCCCGCAAATACATATCTAGCTTACAATAGGAGAGTATCTCCCGGGATAGGTGGCGGGGGAGAGGGCGCCTGGTTGAGGGAGCTAGATAGCACAACCTACCAACCGCCCGTTTTATCCTCTATGACTCAGCTATGGGAGACTATTAAGGAAGATGGACTATTCACAGCTATGGGTTTGTTTGTTTTTTACAATTCAGCGCTTTCATGCTGTTATTTATTTGAACATATCTTAATTCAGATTTAGACTATCCTTTGAATATTGCGTCACTGGTATTTTTACAGTGCGGTCTTAATTAACTCGAAACTTGAATATAGGACAAAAATATTAAAATCATAAAAAACTCAATCAAATGATCTAACGAATGCAAAATATACCGCAAAATTGTGATTTTTCATTGAATTGCATTCAAAATTTACGAAAATAAATTTTATTTCACAAATTTACACTTGTTAAGCAATAACTAAACGCAAATTGAAATATCTTCACTTCAACTTATCATTGCCAGTGACAATTCAAAAACGGAACAGTAAGTAATAACCTTATAACTCAGGCCTGGGTCTCGTCTTGACAGGGAATGTTTTATTTCTTACCTTGCACACAATGTGCAAACATAAATCCAGGAGGGCACACACAACGATAACCTTTGTCTGTAAATCCAGATTGGCAGGTACCTCCGTTCTGGCAATGCCGCGGGGGATCGTCACAAGCACTCTTTAGAGGGAAAGAGAAAACAGAAAATCTAAGCCATTCAGAACTATGCATCTTTTGAACAAAAAATGGAAGGAAAGGCATTAGGAAGAAGAAAAATAAGAGGAAGAAGAAGAAGAAGAAGAAGAAGAAGAAGAAGAAGAAGAAGAAGAAGAAGAAGAAGAAGAAGACGACAAGGAGGAGGAGGAGAAGGAGGAGACTTTTGAATTCTATGCTTACATCCGCTCCATGGTAAAAGAAACCCTCGGTGTTCACAAAGTCGTCATTGTGCCCTCGATGAGTTGCATTATTCAATTCACATCTGTACGTCCCCCTTGCAATGGCCTGACTGTTAAAATTAACACTGACGCAGCTGTTTTCTTGGTAACAAAGTAATTCGCAGGCATCCAAATCAGCGACACTGACATTTTTTATGGTGTGGTTCACCAGACGTTTGTTGGCGAAGAAGAAAAACGATGGGAATGCCAGCTGACGACATTCACCTAGAAAGTAAGAATTATCCAAAGTTGCCTTGAAACCAGTCTTACATTTGAAAAATTACTAATTTAATTAATTTTTAAATTTATTTGGAGTTTTGCGCGCTAAATTGCGTCCTCATGATAGAGGGCAAAAAAAAATTCTCGAACGGAATTTACTGAATTTTTCACGTTCTCTTTTAACATCGCTTTTATCAGTTTTTACTTCGCCTACAAAAGCCAGCTGCCGTTGTACTAATTATAGAACTAAGAGCACCCAGAGCCTAAATTAAGACGAGGTAAACTTTCGTTGTTTTTACACTTTAATTTTATTTTTTCTTGTCCCGTTTTAAACTGATACACTCAGTATGCAAGACTAACAATTTAACAGTTCCATTTTTTGTATTTATCTCTTTACTTATTTGTTTTTTTTTTCTCTTGACTAAAAATGTTAAGGAGCTTCTGTGAAAGCAATATTTACCCTGCTGGTAGTTTAAACAAGTCGCTATTTAATTTACATTTTACTTTAAAAACACAGCGATGAAAGTCCGCGTATTTAGCCAAAAAAACGCACTACTTTTTTCTGAGGAACTTGATTGTTGGTTTTAAGTCTAAATTTCAAATGACTGTGAAAAAAAAAATAATAACAATAATAATAATAATAATAATAATAATAATGGCATTTTGCGTTAAAAAGGCTTGGCTGACCTTAAGGGCTTGTCTCCTTGTTAACTGTTGCTAAGGGGAACTAAACAAGCAATTACTTGATAAAAACATTTACCTGCCTCTTAATAGAAGTCTAATATGATCCGTTTTAATTAAAAATTTTGGGAAAACAATTGAGTAAATTAGCATACAAAAGTCGAACTCGTTCAGAAAAGCACGAAAGTTGTAAAAAGTAAAAGCGCTGTTAGCGTTAATATTTGTATCTACTAGAACGCCTACTATTTGTTATGGGAACAACGGTTAATCCGATGGGAGATTAAAACTGAAAAAGAAATTGGTATTTTCTTTACCTACTGAAAAAGAAATTCGAAATAAGAAGTAGAATAACTACTTTGGGAGATGTTCCGGGGTTTTTCTTCGTTTATAAGTATGACCGAAGTGTTAGCGTAGTACTTGCCAAAAACCAAGGAATGATTTGTCCAAGGGTAAGAACTCTGCAGTCTGACCATGAGAGAGAAAATTGACATGAATCGATCCCAAGTGCCTCCAAACTTCTGCATGATAATTGACCAAAACAGACGTTATCGCTTAACGCGCTTTACTTTTCTAAACTTTCTACATTCCTTCAAGAGGATAACAAACTGAGACTGGAAATGTTGAAATAGTCGATAGCGATTCGACGGCCCCTATTGTTTTCTGATATGGACAACTTTTCCTTTCACGCTTTTCTTTATGGGAAAACTCAGTGCAGTCCCCTTTGTCGGTAAATCCTCTTTTGAGACTGCAAGACGCAACGTACAGAATACGTCGCATACATTATGTAAACAAAAAAGAAGCTTAAATATTTTTTACGATTTGCAAGACAGCTATGATCTAGCGGTAAAGTAAAGGATGATAACTTAAAGCTCCTCTGAGGGATTTCAAATACACAGTGGGTGGTATCGAAATAGGATTCTTCTTTCTTGGTTCAACTCACATAATTAGCTTGCGAAAATGTTTTACCACAGTATATATGTCTTTCAATAGAGTAGAAAGAAGTAACTTTGGGAATAGTTTCAACGGGAACGTTAATTTACATAAAAACAGCAGTTTTCGGACATCATAAAAGTGGTAATTAAGCAAAACAGTAAATCTTTAAGCAGCAAAAAACTGCGTCTTATTAGAAACCTTTGTGGAACTTAATTTCAGTTTCCTATTTCGCCATATTAATTTTCTCTTACGTAATTATGGCTTGGCGCCGGTTTCTGCTGGCATTGTGACAACAGTATATTAACGCTGAAAGCTTCTGTTGTCAAAGATAACTAGATTAATACAATTGTCAAATTATCCTCGAATTTTCCTTGTTCTTTGTGCTTGTTTCGAAATAAGTCGATGGGATTATCAATTTCATAAAACTCAAAAACTGAAAACAACTGATAAAACATTTTTGTACCGGCAACGTTGAGCCAGGTAACTTTTGACAACTTCAACTTGCATTTAAAGGCTTCACTGAAGATAACAGTGGGTATATTTAAGGTTACAAATACCATTATATGTTCCACTTGTACAACAAAGTGAGTTTTAAAGCTCGAGAAGGTCAAAACAATGGACTGAGCCGATAATTTAAGGGAACTTTTGGATTTTTGGGTGGCGACAACTGCTGCTTAACTCGTTTTTTGTTGCTGAGGTGACTAAACAAAACATACCTTGGGAATAAAATCTGAACACCTGTTAAAAGACTTATTTAGAGCTTATTTAGAATTAAATTATCACGGTTTTGGGGTTGCTATTCTCTATCAGTTTCATGTAAGCAGATAACTTAGGAAACTATGAAATGGTATTGATACCATAACATTATCAACTAAAAACTTAAAAACAGTAAAAAAAACAATCGTCATCAAACTTTGCCTCTCACTATAATTAGCTGTTTTGCAAATATTGAAAGTTCCCCGAAGGCTAACTAGATGTCAGGGTAAGACAGCCTCAAAAACAATAATATTGTATGAATTGTGGAATAAGTTTATCCTCTCATGATAACAGCCACTATTTATTTAAATACTGTATTTACAGTCACGACTTGACTGCAGTTTATTAGAACTTTATAGCTGTCATTTTCAGCCAATGGAAATACGTTTTGAGTAAGTTCCTGTCTCAGATTGCAAGCTCAGCTGTAAAAAAATTTTAAGAGCTTATTTCACCAAGCTCGTTACAGTTTTCTAAGAGCGATGGAAGTCTCATTTTTTTTCCAGTATATGAGATACACATCAAAAACAAAAAAAGTATCTTGACTAAAATAAATGTTTTAAGACACTTAACACTTTCAAGGTTTTCCTAATATAAAACTGAAAGGCGCAGGTGATTATGCATTTAATCACCAAAATCGGGGTGCAAATTCTCCTTTCTCGCGTAAGTGTGTTTCTTATGGTACTAGTTAAGAGAACTTGTCAGAGCATCAAGACGGTTTTCGTCACTTTGCATGATCGTGTGGACCAGTTATGTGGTGTTTTCTCTTGGTAAAACCGTTGTCCAGTAATAAGGAAGGGGCAAAAAAAAGGAAAGAGACGATTGAAAGCAAAAAAAGAGCAATGTGTTTTCTAAATAAAGAAAGTTAAGCTTACCATCTGCGCAGGCTGAGGCATATTTCAACAGTGTTGAGAAAATACAAAATCGGAGAAAAGAGCCCATGTTCTTCTTCGATCACAGTTGCATGAATGCAAATTGTTAGGTTGTCTGGAGAAACGTATTACCTGAACCACCAGTCACGACTTGACTGCAGTTCATTAGAACTTTATAGCTGTCATTTTTAGCCAATGGAAATACGGTTTGAGAAAGTTCCCGTCTCAGATTGCAAGCTCAGCTGTTAAATGTTTTTAAGAGCTTATTTCACTAAACTCGTGATAGTTTTTTAAAAGCGATGGCTCTAATTTTGATAAAACAGAAAGTCTCATTTTTTTCAGTTTGTGAGATGCACAACAAAAACAAAAAAAAGAGTAGTTCGACTAAAATAAATGTTTGAAGACTCTTAACGCTTTCGCAGGAATTGTGTAAACACGGGTAAAATAGGTAATTTTTTATGCGTAAGGTTTCATTTTGTGAATTTGAAATTTATTTTCTCGGACTCCCATAAGAAATTGTCTTTGGGGTTATTACAAATAACAAATTATATCCATAGATCTCAAAAAATGTAAAAAAGAATGTGGTATGCTTTAAATTATTCTGGTACAAGGTTTTTGTCCACTGGAAAGTAAAATTACTCATTAGTTCCTAATGGATTCCGTCTTAATATGTCACACGACTTTCAGGGCAGCTTATGATCTAACGGTTACGTAAAGAATGATCATACTATTCGTTAATTCGAATTAAAAAAATGTTTTATTTAAAAACTTTTCAAGCTCGTCCGAGGGATGTCAAGTTTAAAGACGTTTTTGTTTCATATGCGATGAGTGGTATCGCAAGAGGATTCTTCTTATTTTGTTCAATTTGCGTAATTAGGCTGCCGAACATGTCATTTTTTTCTTTTAGTTTTAACAACCATTTTTTTAAACATTATACTGAAAAATAGTTAAGCGAACGGTAAAACTTGAAGTCGAAAAAAATGGCGTCTTAGTGAAAACCTTTTAGGATCCTTCTATTTCAGTCTGCCATTTCGCCATATTTATTTTCTTTTACGTAATGGCTTGCAGCTGCGCATGCCATTGTGACACTGAAACAGTAAATTAAGACGAAAGCTCCTGTGATGTCAAAGTTAAGTAGATTTAAACAACTGTCGAATTATGTTTTCCTTTCTATTGATGATTTTTTCGTGGTAAAGTCGGTGGGATTATCAATTTCATAATGCAAGCTGGTAACTTTTGTAAGAAATGAGGCTAAAGCGTTAACCATGAAATTATGAACAAAAATTTGAATCAGCAGAAAAAAAAATCATCATCAATATTTACTTCACAGTAATTAGTTATTTTGTTTATATTGAAGGATCCCTAGGCCTAAGGCTACCTAGCTGTCAGGACAAAGCATCCTCAAACAATTATAATGCTGCAATGAATTATATAGTAATTTTATTTCCTCATGTTAACAGCTAATAATCCGTTCTTACGGTAGAGAGGGAAAATATGAGCAATAAAAAAACGCTCATTGATATGAGGCTGCTATTCAAAACTAAAATAATCTCGTTCAGTTGCAAGGTCAGTATTGCTAATTCCCATATGAATACAGAAATGGTATTGGTATTACCTACGATGTTGTTAATTCATATATGACAAACCCTAGCTTAAAGTGACTAGCTTTTCTTTTTAACAAAGAAATTTATCATATAGGATTTTTTTTTTCATGGCAACGACTTCAAAATTCCAAAACTCTTACTTTTTTTTATATTTTGAATGAAACCTGTTAAAATTAATTTTTTTTTATGTTGGCCTTCAGGCCACCAAATTTTCGAGTGATGTCGCGGAAAACGCAAATACTGTGACTTGGTACAACCATTGTCCTATAATAAGGTAGGAGAAAAAATAAAATAAAATAAAATAAAGAGGAGAAAAGACAAAAGAAAGCAAACAAAACGAAAAGGTTGAAATCGAGTTACGCTTACCATTTTCACAGGCTGAGGCATATGCATGTCAACAGCGTTGAGAAAATACAGAATCGAAGAAAAGAACCCATGTTCTCCTTCGATCACAGTTGCATTGAAAGAACGCAAATTGTTAGGTTGTCTGGAGAATTTTATTACCTAAACCACCAGTCACGACTTGGCTGCAGATTATTAGAACTTTATAGCAGTATAGTCTAGCAGATAGGTGAAACTATTCTGCACTTTATGATAAGAGCATGAAACTTGTCACATCAATACTAGGTATCGTAGGGAACGTTTTAAAGATTAGAGGCAATCTGGATAGGATCTGTGGCAGCTGGGAGGGGGAGGGGAGGGGAATTTTTCAATATGGCCACCATTCAGACTATAAAGACTGTGATTGGAAAAATGAAGCAAAATTAACTTGATACAGTGTTGAATTGTCATTTTAGTTATGTCTGCTTGTTTAATTTCCCATCAAAACAAAACATTAACATTTTTCGGGCTGATTTAACTGAATTCAGGGGATCGTTTTATTTTAGGTCAAAATTATGCAAATTAGATATCCAGTTAATTCAACCACACTGGTAGAATCATTTAACCACAATTTCGTTTTCTCCTCAACAATTTCGGTGGCCACTTTCAAGCTTACCTGTTTAACTGTTTCATGGCAGAACTATGCTACAGTTAAAGATCGTAGGAACACGTAATAACACACGCTATTTTTTCAGTTATTTGTCCTTTTATTTTCCATTTTCGTCAGTTTAAGTCAGCCACGGTAACAACACAAGCACGTTAATTTCCAAAACAGATTTTCATTCGCAAATTTACTCCTTCGTCTACAGCCTTTACAGCTCTCGATTAACTGATTCATTCTGTTAATTACATCGGAATTTTGTTGGACTGAACAGTTAAAACAGCACTAGACCCACAAATAGCCAGCTGGGTATCCTGTCAGTGGCTAAATGAGGGGTTACGGAAGGGACTTCTGTGCAGATGAAGTAGTAATTTGTTTTCTAACATCTCTGAAAAACGTCTTTCGTGCATTATTCACCTTGTTATCAAATACCGGAAGTAGCGATGAGCTCTAATTCTTTAAGTCTGCGTGTGCTGCTGTAAATTGCGCGCATTGTCTGTGCAAGCATATGCAAGGCAGGCATACATGCAGCATCAATGAGCATACTCTATAGCGACCTAGCTATGCACCTTCTCCTTTCCGTAAAACACGGCATGGTACCGCATCTAGTACATGTTGCATGCATTGCACCTGTTATTGTTTGACGCACTGAACTACGCGAGTTACACAAGGTACCGAGTAAACATCCCGTCCGCATTCCGGTATGCTAGGTGGTATCGACTTCAAACAGCGTCTGGAACCAGTCACCATCTGCGGTATGAAGTAGCACAATCCGTTGAGATTACAACTCGCTCGATATTTTGTCAACTTTAAGCATTATTATCTCATCTAGGTGCAAACCAAGGACACGTGCCTCGTTGCAATTCTAGCATATAAAATATCATTTTTTACTTCTTAAGTTTTCCAACAGAAGCGTCCTTTAACGGTGGATTGATCTAGCTATCCCAGGCGAGGACGTCAAACTCCTTCCGCCTGCCAGAAAAGTTATTGCTATCGTTATGGTGCGCCCTTAGTATTCGCACAACTCAGCGCAGCTCGGTCTCGCGTTTAGAGAATTTTGTACCTTAGATGCGATGCGTGGAACTATTACATAGAGTACGAGTGCTAACCAGGTGTGCATGGAAGGTTTCCTTGGCATTTAATGCTTTCAGTAATGAATCTGCATATCCGGTTGTAGTATGTTTTCTTATACAAGTAGCGGAATCGAAACTGTGAATACAAAATTTATATATTTCCACATGCTTCTAGCAATACAAGTGAGTTGTGCATGCAGGTTACACCTTCGATGGCCACCCGGGTATCAACCATATCCTCATCACACAGTGGAGTTATTTGCAATAGGTATCTATAGCTGTTTAGTTACTCTTGTGGTTGGTATAGTGGATAAACAATAAATAATTATCCAAAAATAGGGCAATCAGTAGCACTTCCATTTTTTAACTGCGTAAGTTAAGACCTAATTCAAGACGACTGTTTTTTTTTTCATTTCTGGCCATTTATCAGCCCCCAGGAAAAATAATTCCATAAGTCAAGACCTAATTCAAGACGATTTTTTTTTTCATTTCTGGGCATTTATCAGCCCCTAGGAAAAATAATGCAGTGTCGTGTATTCTTTTACCAATGAGAAAACACAATTTATGATCGTCTCGTGTGAAGTTTGAGACGATAGTAGTGAAAAAATAAGCTACAGCTATGCAATGATCACATGTGAATTAATTAAAATTTCTAATTTGCATAATTATGACCTCAGAATTATCTTTTCAATTTTCCTTTCTCAGAAACCTTCTATGCCACTTTTGATAGCATTATTTCAATCTTTTAACGTATTTCAGGAGATCGTTACGATCAGACTTTGTTTTAAACAATTATGCTGTTTGTTTCCACACCAAATAAGCATCGCTGGCGGCGGCCATTTTGAATAATTACCCCCAATACTTTTACCACCCTCTCAGGGCTGTCACGGAGATATGCCGAATGCCTCTAATCTTTAAAATGTTTCCCATGATGTCTAGTAACAACGTGCCGAGTTTGATGCTTTTATCATGAAGTGCAGTACTCACCCCTGATTTGACACTTATCTGCCGGACTATGAGCTCAGCCAATGGAAATACGTTTTGAGTAAGTTCCCGTTTCAAGTTGCAAGCTGCTGTTAAGAATTTTTAAGAGCTTATTTCACCACGCTCGTTATTGTTTTTTAAAAGTGATGGCTCTAGTTTTTAATAAAAGAAAGTCTGTTTTCTCAATATGTAAGGTACGCAACAAACGAACAAAGAAAAAAAAGGAACAGGACTAAAATAATATTTGTCTTAAGGCTCTTTTAACACTTCCAAGGTTTCCTTGATATGAAAAGTTGCAGGTGATTTTATACTATTTGTTCGCCCAAATCAGGGTTCAAATTCTCCTTACCAGTGTACATATACTTCTTATATTACTAGTTAAGAGAACTTGTGTGAGCATCAAGACGGTTTTCTAGGTGATCATTTCGTTAATTCTCATTGCCTGCATGGTTGTTTATGTATCTACCTTATAAAGAGAAATATTTTGTTGATCAGCTGTAAGGTGTTAAGCTAATTCAACATCTGCACCTGTTTTCGTGTTGAAAGAATAAAGACAGTAATTGTTCAAATGAGAGGTAGTCTTTCTTGGAATTCCCTCGGTATACGGACGAAATTAAAAATGGCCTCTGTATCCACAGACCGTTTCGATGTCAAAAGGGAAGGTATTCGAGAAATGTTTTGAGCTACTTTTGGTTGATTGACTGATTGTAAAACTATAAATGAAAAACAGCTTGTTTTTTGCAAAGAATAATGTAGGGCGGAGCGTTGCGTGGCGTCCCTAAGAACGGCTGCGTAGGTGACTAGTAAATCGAGACGCTCGTATTACAACACGCGTGATAGCAAAGGCCATGTTTCGCAAACTCGACGCTTGGGCGGCCTGTGGCTGAATAAATGATAATGCCAGTTTTCTATTAGGCATCGTTGACAATACACGAGTAGATGCTTTATCTTGCATCTTTAACTTCTCTCGCACCTATCGAATTGTAGATAAGAAGGCGTCAGAGGATTTCACAAGGGACTGGTTCTTAATGTCCCCAGGTAACATTTCGATTCCCATTCTGATTGGTTAACAGGCCCTTACGTCACCTGAGAATAACTTCCTGAAGATCTACTCACGAACACTACCGTTCTTCAGTGACCAAACAAAAGCCAAAAAAAAAAATTACGATAAAAGTACCCCGGGAAATTGTCATGGAAAATCGCTTTTGCCACGAAGAGTGTACCCTGACGGCTTGAATGGTTGAGTTGTCTTTGCTTCAAAGCTAGCTTAGCCTGTGCAATGACTTCTGTAAAGTTACCCTGATAAGTTTGCTTGAGCAAACCGGTTTTACCACGGTGCGTGTAATACCAAACCGGGTTTTGATTAATTGATTGAATGATTTATATTTATAATTCGTTTGTTTTCAGGGTTACCCCAGCCTGTGCATTGACTTTTATGGTTTACAAAAATGTTTTCCACTTTCGTATGCCGCTCAGCTAATATTAACGGATATTACCAGCAATTATGGAGCTATTCCAAGTTCACAGGTGACATTTTGATTTGAATAATTGCTGCTCTACTCTGTGTTTGTGGATTCACGCAGAAATTGACTCGTGGTTCCTGGTTCTCCGCCAGTTTTTAAATACAATTACTATATGAGGATGCAAATGGGTGTGCCCAATTGTCAGTTAACTACTAATTTTTAGGCCAAATGTCAGTTAACTACTATTTTTTGGGCCAATTGACAGCTAACTACTAATGGTAGTTAGCTATTAACTTTCCTTTTCTTACATCGAAAATTATTGCATCATAACCCGAATTTTTCCTCACTTCAGTACGTCAATCATCCTAGGGGGTGGACTTTACTCAAATTAATAAATAAATTACAACTTCAGACATGAAAATAATTATTTAAAAAAGCAATCAAATCAGAAATCTTACTCATAATCTGACAGAGAAAGACAGTCCAAACTATTAAGAAAGATGAGAAAGTTGTTTTTGTTTTTGTTTAGTTGTTTAGTCGGCTCAGAGGGTGGAGGGTCTGTCATTCTACCCCGTAATCAATTATTGACGTGATATAAATCAGGTCAAACGAGGTCAACCCACGTTCGCGTGCTGGACAATCAATTACCTAATCGGAACAGCCTCAAGTCAAACGCACCGAGTCCAAACTTTACCGCTTGTTGTTTAATTCCTATAAAATCTGTCTAATGTTCAAATGTCCATTGAATTGTGTTTTGCCAAGTCAAACGGCACGCGGCCTCTGTTTCGTTCAAATGCTGACCCTTGTCGTCATCTCGATAAAAACTTAGAATAACTTATTCTAAGTTTGTATCGAGATGACCATAGCCTGCATGGCAGGCGCGGAAAGGGGAGGAAGGGCTGAAATTATTCGCGAGCGGGAGAGGAAGGGAGAGGGCGCGCCCACTACCAGACCATTGTTTCAGCCGTATTTTACTTTCGCCAAAATCATGATTGGCCAGAATTACTTACATGACAATCAAGGGCCCAATCGAACGCTCTGATTGGACACAAATTCGTGTTTCTCAATTTACGTTCAACATAGTTATAAAATGGGGTTGGAAGTCCTGCATGACTCCCTTCCTCTCCCTTCCTCCCGCTCCCTCCGCCCTCGCGAATAATTTATCACCTCCCCCTCCCCCACCCACGTTTCGGCGCCTGCCACGCAGGCTACTTTGACCACGCCACTCGAAGCCATTACGGAAATCAAGGTCCAAGTTACGCTTCCTCGTGGCTGGCACTTTTGCATCGGAAGTGACTCAAATAACAGTGAATACCGTTACCAGGTGATGCATCGTGACAGGTAAATGTCACGAAATAGCCTCGCTGTTAAGAAAATCTTTGTTGTTTTTAAAACATCAACAATAGTATTCAATATAATTAATAAAATGTCAGTTAACCGTAGACTTTTCATTTATCAGGTAACGACTAATTTTCTGGCCAAATATCAGTTAACTACTATTTTTTTGGCCAATTGTCAGTTAACTACTAACCCCATTAGCACCCTCCTATATGGTATTCTCACTTGAGCGAACAAATGCTGGAACCTGGTTGTTGGTTTTGCGATAAATCTACTGTGATATTGTGTTGGAAACGACACCGCGAAAGAAGCAAATCTCTGAATTTCTTAATAAGCAAAGTCACACCTCTACCGTGGTAAAGTGGGGGTGGGTTGATGGACCCCCTCACCCCCCCTTCCCCTCTTGCTTTTTCATTTTGTTACAATGTTTTGAAAAGATTTCACCTTTGGTAGAAAGGCTGTGATGTGCTCAACATGATGAGATATACTTGGGTTGCGGCGCTGCTGGGGCCTGTGACGTCATCCAATTGCCGCCATCTTGGATTGCCGCCATCTTGGATATTACTTAAAATTTGTAATTTTCAAAAAACGGAGAAAATTGAAAATTTTTGATGCCGGTTATATAGAATAAGACGTAATTAAACATTTTGCTGCTTTTGGTCAGCATTTTGTGCTTTTTTCACCTAAAAAGGTTAAAAAGGGTATTCTTTGTACGAAAATGGCTGGACTACCTGCTACTTATGGCGTCATATCTCGTAACATTAACAACTGATTATCACCAAACTTGTGTCAAAATGTGTCCAAGGGATATGCACACAGCTCCTGAAAACGACAGGTGTAGACGATCGTTTGTCTTGGAAAAATGTAACAAAAACCTTACGGGGGCTGGCATCCAAACCCCCAACCCCTCCCCTTGTACGCCCGAGCTATAACATTTGTGCAAGTAGTGACGCCATCAACAACAACAACAACAACAACAAATAATCAAATCCTTTAAGAGTAGAACTCTAAAAAGTAAAACCCGATGTTTCTAGCGAAACTAGAAAAGTTAAGGTAAAATCTGACTTTAAGTAAACTCCAAACGAATGCCCCACCGGAAAAAAGCAAACTAGCGAAAGTAACGAGGGGGAGCCGGCATTTCCCGCGGCTACGTCTCCTGTTCTCCATACGTCACCATTCCCCTAATCTTTTTACGTTATAGAATGCATAGGAGAACAAAGAGGCTGCTTACAGTCTTGACGTTATATGGAAGTATTCCAAATCGAATCCTGCATCCCGAAAAACACTAATTTGGGACTCTTACAAATTTGGGGAGGGGAAAGAGGAGGAGCCGGAAAAGAAGGAGGGGGATGCAGGGATGTTTGAACTCAGCAATTCCCGTTATCTCGTTCCTGCCTTTCTATTGATAGCTGTCATTGTGCCAATTTATCCTATTTTTCCCGTTTCTCTCCCGACGAAATCCCTTGATTCAGGGTTGCTGCCCCGCATTTACCCTGTGTTCCCCTTCTCCCACCCCCCATCCTTGCCCCAATGCTCGGGTTTAACACTACTCAGAGTTTCCTTTACTCCACGACAATTAAACGTTAAACATGTTTACATCAATTTTAATCGGTATTTTACCTCTACATTTAACAGTTTAAAATTATGTAAGGGTAAGTAATTGGTACCTTATAGCAACACAGATAAATATTTGATAAAAATACACCTAACAACGTCCAGACCTAGGAGATGTGTAGCATTTGTTCCATGTTTTCATCCATACTCTTGGGCATTATTCAGGACCGCCTGTCAAATTTACAACCAGTATGGATCCAGCATGTACTTAAAAGGAAAATAAATCACTCAAAATGGGGATTTGATCTGATTTTGGCTCCGTTTAAAAGTGACCAATTCAAAAGTCCATTGCCCCACATCCACATAGGTCTTTAACGTTGCTATATATTGACCAGCTCGCAATGGCTTAACGCTCAGTTTATAGAGCAATGCGTTTCCATCGAGGAGATCTGACCTACAATTTTGTTACAATAAACAACAAAAAAGCCCTGTTAACTACAACGAGACAAAACGGGATTCAAAAATTCTCAATTGCTTGTCAACTCTTGCACGCTCCGGCACCCAATTATCATCGTATTAAAGCTCTGTAATACTTTTAATCTGCGCCGTGCGCGGTTTTTAATGGATCGACGAAAGTGCAAATTTTCGCTTTCAACAAAAAACAACAACAACAAAAAACACACTTACTTTCATAATTTAATCTTGAGCACGAAAAACATCAAAAGAGATCTCTTTTTGACACCCTCTCTAGTATTGAACGTTGATATTCCAAATGTCACTATGTGTAGCACGTAAGTAATTTTGATTTTTTTTTTCAGTATTATGAGCGTGGTTTTTTTTTTTTTACTTTTAACAGTAAAAAGTAATCGGCCGTTTCGACCGCTCTTCACGTGCGACTTTCAAATTTCGCACGTAATTAGTCAAACACACCTCCCATACACGGGATATTTTTGTCCTGAGTGCCTATTGTGCAAGTCTACCAATAATGAAAAGTGATCAGAAATTTGCATTCGCGAACAGTTCGCCACAAGGATGGTTCGATATGGTGGAGAGATTGAATTTTTGCGAGTTTGAGAAGGGAAAGGTCGCAATTGCAAATGTTGGACTTTTTTGATGTGTATTTGTTGTTACGATACAAAGCTATTGGTGCCTTGAAGAATTTGGAGAGAGGTGCTAAAATTCGAGATTTACAGCAAATCAATAATTTTGAATCGGTCACGTGACGGCTCAGTGTGTTACCTTTCGCTTCCCTTATCAAGTGTTAGGTGCAAATAATCAAGGACGCTTATTCTCCCTCAAAACGTTTCAAAACATCCCAAAAGACCATTAAATAGCAAGTAATACAAGACAGAAATAAGGTGAACCATTTATTTTTGTGAATTATTTCGCATTTATGGCAATAAAGCGTATTTGTTGCATTTTTGATACACTCATATCTTGCCGAGGTCATAATATATGCAAAAAGGAACAGGTTAATATAAGCGCTCCTCTCATACTCTCATAGTGACCTTGTGCTACCTGTGCATTGATCGAAAACCGAACAGGGTGTAAAAATTGTGCCAAAAGACTAAAAGCACGAAAATAAATTAAAAACGTAAATTGTAAGGTCATTGATCGGAGGTAAAGGATTAAAGGGAAACAATTAATAGTAAAATCTTCATGAACAAAATTTCGCGGCAAATAATTTTTTTGTTGCATTTGTACAAACAACAATCAATCCTGCTGCTTGCATACAATACAGTACAACGACTGTTGTCCTCCATCCGTGTTTTCCAGATGTTTGACAGGTTTAAACAATGACAATTTGCGATTTAACTCTATAGTGTGATCGAAAACATTAAATCGCGATTCTCCGCGCAAAATCGTGATTACTCGTCAAACGTGATTTGGAGGCTAAATCGCGATTTAACTGTATAATGTGACCACAGCCATTGTTAACTATTGCTGGGTGATGTTAATTCCATTTGGCCATCACATGCACTCTTGTTTAGCCAATGCAAAACAAACAGATCTCCGTAAAATCGTCTGTTCACGGTCCGTACGAACTGTACGGTCCGTCAAAATGATCATCTCCCTCTGATTACAAGATGAAATAATCTAAGACCCACTAATGAGATGCAAGATTGAAATATTCTAAGTCCCATTAATTACATGCAATTTACGGACCGTTAATTCTTCTATACCGACCGTATCTCTTGTAGTTTACACGTGTAATTTGAAACCGAATTTAAATTCGCTGCAAAACGCTTGGTATGTATTTAACTTATAAAGATTTTTTTGCTCACATCACATGCATTCTTTGCATACTGTATATTAAAAGCGAAATGAAATCGCCAGAAAATTGTACCGAAAATCACCAATAGTTTTACAAAGGCGGTATAATTGACGTGACATCAAACATTGCCTGTGCACATGTGAACTGTCGTTAGGCTTCTAAAACGAGGTTTCGGTACATCGATTTTTCGATCACTGAGTTTGTACCGAAAATGAGCAGTAATTTTATAAAGGTAGCTTGACCTCGAACATTTAAACTAAAAATGGTTGGTAAGGTTCAAAGAGGGTCTCAGTGCATAAAAAGATACTGACGGCAACGTAATCAATACCTGTATTAATCAGGTTTAACAAAAATGAACTGAAATGCATGATATGCAGTAACATACAACTCTAATTCCATCAATTTGTGCTAACTGGAATTGCTCTCTAGAATAAATATGTTGTAGTGGGGTATTACTTATGAAAGGTAAAAAACTTCCCAATCATCGGGTGTGAAGCGGAAAGTCCCACCCAGGATTGTGTACTGGTCTTGTACTCCACTTGGAACAGAGTAGGAATTGTCAAAGTGTGTGTATGAATTCTGGGTACTGTTTGCGTTATTAGCAATGTAGATGTCATGCCCGCCACCAAATGTTGGACCAAAGTCCAAGTACCTGCGAATTGCGGTCATTGGGCTTGTCACCAGGCTTTTAAATTCTCCAAGGCTTTCTTTGTTGTAGAGGGAGAACAGAAAAGCACTGGAAGTGGAAGTACACACTAACACATCACTGGACTCTTAAAAAAACAATAAATAACTACAACAAAATAATAAAACTGATAAAAATAAAAATAAAAACAAACATGTCGATTCCAATACAAACATTGCTGTTGAATTTCTTTTCAAAGGAAATAAAAGCAGGTGGAAATAAGGGTCTCATTTGAAATCAATATCAAAGATTTCACGAAATCTTTATTGCTCCTTTTTTAACTTTTAATTTAATTGAAACACTTTAATTAGTGGTTTTATATTTCAAAATCTTATCATAAACAACTCAGGCTTAGAACTGACTGTCAGCATTGGCAGGTGTCCGAATTATAGAGGTGGGCGTAAGGAGACGTTCATTTTCATTTACATTTTAAATGATTCGCAACCCTTGGTCTGGTTGGGTTAAGGAAAGATGCATGCACTATGTCAAACTGGTTTCTACAACAATGGCAAGGTGAACGAGTTTGTCAGCGAAAAGATGACTGTGCAAATACACGTAAACTCGTGGGCGTGGAAAGTGTTTTGGATGGGTTAGGAAGTTGTTTCGGGCATGTCGGGTGGTGGGAGGGAAACTCAACTGGGGTGTTATCTCTGGAGGACGTTGTGTGGAGCCTTTGAATATCACAAGTGGCATTCAATACAAAACTGAGTAATTATATTTACCCCAAGGTATGTCCGTGCACCCGCCGAACACGTAATCACCAACTTTGATTATTGTGACCGTATTTCTCTTTCCATCACACTCGCTGTGGAAAATACTGACATCCCACCCGTGACAGGAGGCGCGGCGGCACAGCAGCCACTTTGAATCATTTCCAACAGCAGGCGCCAGGAACTGAGCAAGGTGACTTTGGTAAATAGCCTTGTCTGCGATTATAGTGGAAGCCATCGAGAAAACTGCAATTAAAACAAGATTCACCTAAATATTTCTGCCAGGTAAAGAGTTTTTGGAGACAAATTTGCACTAAAATAGCTTAATAACCGGGCCACGGAAGGTTGATGTTTGTTTGGTTGTTGTTGTTGTTTTTTTGTTTCATGAAAAAGAGTTTTGTACTGTACTTTTTTTCCTGGCGATCTACTCTGTCTATGTTCGTAGCAATGTGAAGTTTATTTAAAACAATCTCGCTAAATGTTCAGGGGATTTGTGCTTCAGTTTGAATTTCTGCTTTCAATTTGTCGGGGTTCAATTCTCAACTTTACTGATTCATTTCGCGACATGTGCAAGGCCCAGTTGACATTTCGTTGCGCCATAGAAGATAAACGACACAGACGAACGCGCAGGAATCCACGGAGACCCTTATTATCTGATAACCGTCAGATCCGGCTCAAAATAGACACAGTATCTGACACAAAGCCTTAGTGTTGCACAGCCGTGGACCCGTACAAATTCTGCGATCTCATTGCTTTCTGACGGCTGGAGAAATTGTCTGCAAGATCTAACCCACTTTTGCGAGCGAATGCTAGCAGTTTTAATGAAAGACCTAACTGTCCAATGAAGGCGAATGTTCGCGTGTTTACAATAACCAAACCTTGCTTTTTTTCTTCCTTTAGGGTAGAAAGGGAATCATTAAACTCCCAAACTGCCATTTTAAGGCAATGTCGCTGTTGTTTGGCTCCTGTCTGCTAAAATGCCGGTCCAGACGTCTGTAACTCATCTGCAGCACGGAAACTTCTCTTCCATTTCCGAAGTTGTTTGGCAAACTTGATTTCGGGCATGAACACAATTAACAATTCGGAATTTAGAGCTCAGTACCTTTGTTTTCGGATCTCAATTCGATTTTTTGGAGTTTGTAGACCATGTGATAGTCTTTCCTTGGATTGGAAGAGATTTCACCTTTAGAAACTTTCAGGAAAGAGGTGTAGGAGTGTCAACCAGTGCCAAGGCCAAGTTTTGGGTCAATTTCACAAGGAAACGCTTTCCTTTTTTCTGTTTGTGCAACTCTGGTCTTTTTTAAGTTACTGCTTCAGTTTAGGCACGTTTTGTTAGACGTGTACCAGGTGCATCAATTGGTTATCAAAAACATCTGCTGTCACTCAAAATGACGACGTCACAAACTGAGCAAGGAGATTCGTTCCTTACGGGCAGTTTTGGGCAGCACAGGAGTCAATGGGATAATTGGTTTTTAATTTTCTCGTTGTTTCACCGCAAACAGATAATCAGCGAATAACCCTGATTTTTACCTCATAAGAAAATTGTACACCACGCTAGTGCTAGGGTGTTCAAAGGTTTTTGCAGCGAATAAAAGCTTCTGATTTCCAGCAACGATGATAAAATTGGATGCAGTTTTTAACAACTATTGTAGCTTGCGTAGCAAGCGTTTCTTTGGGTCTTTTGGCGCGTTGAAAACATTTTATTCCCTTCCATCCCTCCTGCTAGTTATTTGCCTTCGCCCCAATTTTTGTGTGGCCAAAAAACAAAATCGAACGCATGGAAAAACCAAAGAAACGCTTCGTACTCAAGTCTCTGTTTCCTTGGTTATTTATGCAGGAGTAAATTAAGCCATCCCAGGAAACTGCAGGGGGAGGGTTGGGGTAAGTCAGAAATCTCATTCAAATATTGACAAATTCCCCTGACCATTGGATGTCATCCGCCTACCGAAGCTGTCAATGCTCCCCACACCTGGGATTTCCCATTTTGGCACCAAGAGGTCTTGGTTCTCTCATCACTATTGCATAACTAGGTTTCAGAGTGAGCAGTAGTTGCACTTAAACGATGGATAGTCTAGATTTTCACTCTAAATTCATACACTTTTAAATTTGAACTTAAAAATAATGAAAGCACACACCTCTCATTGACTTCTCCAATCCTTAAACAACTGCTGACTTCACAACAACAAGCTTCTTAAATTCCCACCCAATTCCTCGGGGTGGGTGGGATAGGGGTTTACATTGACTCCTTCATTATCCTTGCATATCCAACGCACACTCATACAACAATTGTTAACTGAGTGAATGAAGTTGACAAAGTGTTGCGTCTAACCCATCTCACAGCGCTTCCCAGAAAATCCTGGTGGACAGCTACGGTCAAAGCCATTGACTCGATCAACGCATGTCCCATTGTTCAAACACGGGTTGCTGTCACACTCTTTGATATCTGCAAGAAACACAACTACAATCAGTTACTGACGTCTAAGATCTGACATCGTCTGTGGTATGTGAACGATAGATACATGTTTCTGGCCTGTCTCACAACGGTTCTCCTGCACGATTTTTGGTGGACAGTTGTTGAGCACAAACTAGACAAAGAGCAGTCTCTCTTTTCGCTCAGAGATATTCTAGGGCAATGAACTAGAGGGCGCACGCCTATAGCGAAGGAACGAGCGAACGAGCGCGAAAATTGCCTGTGGCGTTGAAACGTGACGCGCCTGTCGAGCCGCTAGTGTCGACTCACCACACTAGCGGCTCGACACGCGCGTCACGTTTCAACACAGAAGGCGATTTCGCGCTCGCTCGCTTGTTTGTTTTCCTCGCCTATCTCTGAGCAAAAAGAGAGACTGCTCGTAGTCTAACCAAAAACAGCTCGGAGACTACATTAGGAAATTATAAGAGCTTTCATTTCGCAAGAAAGAGAACAGAGCTATAGAAAAATATTAGCCTAGACACAGGATGTTATCCCTAGCAAGGAAAACGGCTTTCTTTTCACAAAAGAGGAAAAGAACGAAACAAAAATTTCACTTGTGCAATCGTAATCATTTCCGCTGACTAACCGCTGACCGACAGGCCGTCCGACCGATCGACCAATCGACCAACCGACCAACAACCAACCAATTTATTACCTACCAACCGACTGTCTGACTAACCGTCCAGCCAAACGAGCGACCAACTTACCAACCAGCGGCTTCGAGCATAATACCATTGGTGACAAATTATTCCTTAATTTTGGCGCGAAATTTCACCATTAACTCATAATTTCACATATGAAATTACAAAATTGCTCAGTGCCAAGATGGCGTCGAGGTTTAGGATGAAGACGTTTTGTTCAGAACTACAGCAATTCTGGAAATATTCATTGAGGACACAATCGATAACCTGTAAATTTTAACCTTTAATTGACTGAACTTCTCAGAAACCAGGGAATATGCAAAAATGAAAAAGTTTTGGAATGTTCTATCTCGTACCTTGCTTGCAGTGTGCAAACATAAAACCAGGAGGGCACACGCAACGATAACCTTTGTCTGTAAATCCAGATTGGCTACTGCCTCCGTTCTCGCAACACCGCGGGGAATTTTCACAAGCACTCTTAAGAAAGAAAACGATAATTTAAAGTAAGCCATTCAGAACTATACATCAGACGAGGAGGAGAAGAAGAAGGAGGAGAAGAAGGAGGAGGAGGAGGAGGAGGAGGAGGAGGAGAAGGAAGAGGAGGAGGAGGAGGAGGAGAAGAAGGAGGAGGAGGAGAAGGAGGAGGAGGAGGAGGAGAAGGAGGAGGAGGAGGAGAAGGAGGAGGAGGAGGTCAAGAGGGGAAGGAGGAGGAGGAGGTCAAGAGGGGAAGGAGGAGGAGGAGGAGAAAGGGGAGATCGTTTCCCAAAATTCTGTTCCTTTTTATCGAAGCAACTTGTTTTCAGATTTCCACAACAACACTATTCCGTTGTAATTGATATTCGAGGAAATGTCTAAAAAACTATCGATTTGTCATGATGTTTCCCGAAACAATCTCTCCTCGGCACTGCAATCGCTAGTATTTTGCGCGCAGGGTCCAACTGGTTAGGAACAGCAAATATAGGAACTAAGTGTTCCTATGTTTGTTGGGCAACATTGGGATCGCCATGAACCAACGGATCTGGGTATCCTGTGTAAGGGAAACGGATATTTTTACAAGTTGTCATAATTTATATAAATTCGACGGAAACTACGGATTTCACGGAGTAGACGGATTTCTTTATGCTAATCATAAGATGATAATGAAATTCATGAAATCCGTCTTGACCGTCAATACCGTCGAATCCGTTCACTTTCACCAAGTCTTTTAACGAGGGGATATGTAATGACCACCCCTCCCCTTCATATTTTTTAACGGACATCGAGCTTGAAACATTTTTCTCTTAATTCAACGGATTCTACGGATTTCACGGAGTAAGCGGATTCCTTGATGCTAATTTTTAAATGACATTACAATCAGATTGAATTATTATTATAGTAATTATTATCTTTATAATAATAATAATAATAATAATGATAATAATAATAATAATAATAATATTATTATTATTATTATTTTTTTAATAATATTATTATTATTATTATTATTATTATTATTATTATTATTCATTATTCATTATTCAATAATAATAATAATAATAATAATATTATTATTATTATTATCATTATTATTATTATTATTATAATAAAGATAATAATAATAATAATAATAATAATAAGATAATAATAATAATTATCTTTATTATAATAATAATAATAATGATAATAATAATAATAATAATAATAATATTATTATTATTATTATTATTATTCATTATTCATTATTCAATAATAATAATAATAATATTATTATTATTATTATCATTATTATTATTATTATTATAATAAAGATAATAATTATTATAATAATAATTCAATCTGATTGTAATGTCATTTAAAAATTAGCATCAAGGAATCCGCTTACTCCGTGAAATCCGTAGAATCCGTTGAATTAAGAGAAAAATGTTTAAAGCTCGTTGTCCGTTAAAAAATATGAAGGGGAGGGGTGGTCAATACATTTTCCCTCGTTAAAAGACTTGGTGAAAGTGAACGGATTCGACGGTATTGACGGTCAAGACGGATTTCATGAATTTCATTATCATCTTATGATTAGCATAAAGAAATCCGTCTACTCCGTGAAATCCGTAGTTTCCGTCGAATAAAGAGAAAACTGTTCGTCGCTATATACCCGTCTTCAATCAAGTGCAGCATTTGTTGATTTAGGTCATACAGAGAATGCAAGTTACGTATCTCGACATCATA
Organism: Siderastrea radians; assembly: GCA_964017195.1. Lineage (NCBI taxonomy): Eukaryota > Metazoa > Cnidaria > Anthozoa > Scleractinia > Rhizangiidae > Siderastrea > Siderastrea radians. The sequence goes on from OZ024898.1 coordinate 25,855,830, forward strand.
ATAGTCAATTTATTACTTGCGTGGTTCTACAAGGGAATTTTCGCTGAACCGTTAAAGGAATGGAATTTAAGGTATTAGACCTTACAAACAACAGCAGTATCACTGTGTGCAACATTAGATGTCAATGGAATCAGTTAATTATCGTGCCATCATATATGCTCAATTGTTGCTTTACGTGGTCCTAAACAGGAATTTTTACTGAGACGTTAAAGGAATGACAATTTAAGGTATTAGACCTTACAAACAACAGCATCATCACATTGATTGTTTACCTTACGTAATCCTCCAAAGGATGCGAGGCAGTGGTATTCGGCTAAGACTTAATAAACAATAACTGTCTCACATTGACTGTTTACCTTAATACGTAATCCACAGTAGTGGTATTCGGTAAGACAAAAGACGCTTGAAGTAAGTCCGTGCGAGCGTAAACTCCAGGCAAGATCTTACTGGTCAGAAATACCGTGGCCCTCCAAGCATCCATAACTTAAGTAAACTCTATAAAAAGAAAGCGGTCAAGTTCGTATTACTCATTCACAAGCAGGATGCCATAAGAGGACCAGAGTATAGCAATGTAAGTACGCCAATATATTTTCCTAATTTGAAGACCCCTTTCTTTTCAAACCATTATTGAACAACATTTTATGCGTAAAATCTTTCAGGCGAAATGGCCCGAAATCCTGCAAGGCAGCTTAACAGTAAGTCCATCAGAGACGCCATTTTGTCATACATTGTCCCTTCAGTGGAAAAGAAATTCTGCATTGTAAGCGGAAAATGCACATGGCGAGTCACAGGAAACGAAGAACTAGCAGAAGCGTGGAAGCTAATTAGTCAAAAAAGACACCAGTGTGATGCAGCTCTAAGCAAGCTCACCAACGCTGGATTCTATTTTTCGGCGATTGCCTCATGCGAACCGAAAGCAAAATCGGGCAAGAAAAAGGCTTCAGAAGAGGACGAAGAGGAAGCGGTTGTACAGCCCTCACAAAATCAGTCAGGGCATTCCTGTATCGATATAGCTGTGGAAAAAAGGCGTCTACCAGCAATTTCGTACTGGATAGCCTTCGAGTCAACCAATGGTTCTCAAGTAAGTGTCGTGCCGCTGAGGAAGGCCTGGTTTGAGTGTGACGTTGAGGTAGATGTAAAGGTTCTAAAAGGAAAACAGCTACAAAACATTGCAAAAACACTGTGCACCGTATGCAAAGATCACAGCTCCACCTACATGGCTAAAATCGCTCAGCTGTCCTATGAATACGTTGAAAGGGAAGTGCTACTTGAAATCGAAGACCAGCTATTTGAACCTGAAGAGCGAGATTACTTTGTCCTCCAGTTTTACCTGGCCAAGCAAGTTTACTGGCAAGACCTGAGAGAGGGCGTGGCGGCCTTGCAGAGGGCAGGATTGCAACTACAACTTAATAATACTCCCGGGAATGAGGAATTGGTCAAAGGTATCAGCATGGCACCAGAAATCACGGCAAACCCTATTACCCAGTTGATAAACGACGTGGAGAGGGTGATGCGCAAGAACAAGTACGGGCTGTGCAAAGGTGAGGTGTTGAAACTGGCGCCGGGTTCACGTTATACGTTTCAACCGAAGACTACCGTTGATGAGTTCATTGGCACTTTAGAAGGACACCCGAAGTTAAGAGCTGCTCTCGTTCAGCACGCCGAGCGGATCAAAGAAAAGCTTAAAAAGCCAGACACTCAAGTCATCCAGCAGCTTGAGATCGATCATGACCTGATAGAAGTGAGTGACGGCTGGTGTCTCTCGTTGTCACAACGACAGTTTGTACACGCCCCTTTACAAGCAGCCGACGAAGGGAAAATTTCACCCCGTGCATTCGTGCAGTATGACCACCAAAAACGCCCTGAGCCTAAATTCTTCAAAGAGATCCTGGAGAATAGCCTTACCGACGACAAGATACGAGCGTTTTGCAGTGACTACTTGGGGCTTTTGCGCTTCCAACAAAAGAAACACAAAGAAAAGGTAAGGCATTTTGAGAAACTCCGTGACATGACAAACCGATTTTTTTTTTTGGTCATATAGCAAATGATATCTTTTCCTTTGTTGTCTGGTGGTGAAAAGGGATTGTTCGAACTGTCTTGGCCCATGGCCCATTATGACACTAAACATTAATGCGTGATTAATGTATTTTTCCCTAGGTTCCCTGTCTAATCGGTGCGGCAGACAGTGGGAAAACCAGCTTGTTTGCTCCGATCTTGGGCGTTGTTCCAGCCAACCGGATTGCAAGAGTGACAAAGCAGAGAGCGTTCAACAAGGCGATGATAAACAAAGACACACAGTGTATCTTTATTGACGAGGCGTGCGTTTCCACCATGGATGTAGATGATTGGAAGTTATTAACACAAGGGGGGTGGACTGCCATAGACACAAAATACTCGACTGCCCTTGGATTTGTGAACCGCTGCCCGATGATCATCGCTTGTCAAGAAGAAATGCAATTTCCAGAGGCTGACCGTGAAGCGATGGACTCGCGCCTAAACAAGTATGTATTCAAACCACTGCCAACCAAGGACCCATCTGCATACGCATGGCTCAAGAACCACCCCATTGATGTTATCCTGTGGGCCATGGAAATGGCAGACCAGCCTTGCATAACCCCGCAAAGCAACGATGATGCACAAGGCCTTTCTAAAGAGGAAAAGGCGGCGCTGCTTTCATGCGAACTGGACGACTCACAAGATACGGCAGAGGACGTTGATCAAGTGGATGAGGAGGAACAGCCAGTGCCAGGTCCGTTAGCAGAGGCGTTGCGAATGGCTCAGCAAAACTATGATGCAAACTCCATACAGTACCAAATAGTGACGGAGAGGTTGAGTAATGTCGAAGCATGGACCAGAGAGAGCATTGCAAGGGCAGAAATTCAGTGGCAAGAACGAGTAGACGGTTTGGTTCATCGCGGTGTTCCTATCGACGTAGCCAAGTTGCTCCCGAAGTATGGCCAGCCGGTACCTGAAACCGTGCTCCGACACATAAGGCGAGTGGACGAGCAAGACGCAAGAGAACAAGCATTACAAAGGGAAGTGCAGGCAAAAGAGGCGTTTGACAATGCTTGGGTAAAGAAAATGGAGTTTGAGTTGAGCAACATGACGAAGCGTCTGGAGGTAGTCGCCCGTAGTGAGATTCCCGACCTCAAAAGCTACATCGAGATTCTCGTGTACAAGCTCAAAATGCATCATGAAAATGCCGGCAACCTAAAGTGCGCCACAATCGTAGAAGAGAGACGAAAGGCATGCATAGAATGGGGTCTCATAGAACAGAAACACGCCTATTTAGTGACGAGTGCCTTTGAGCCCTTGCCCTTGTGCGAAACGGAGGACGAAGAGGATCCCGAAAAAGACGATGAACTGGGTAAGCCACCGGGGATATGTTGTGTGTCGCAAACAATTTTCTTTCAGCCCGTGTTATGTTACTAATTGTGTTACTGTTCAATTTGTGAGTGCGTTGAAATTTTTGCTTTTCGCCTGCGCTGTTTGTCTAAACAAATCGTGTTTTTTTTTCTTTTTTCCATTATACAGAACACGCGCCGGGTACCGAGGATGAAGGCGATCTGCATCAGCCACCGATGATGAGCAGCGAGAAAGAAATGGGTGAGTCCCGTTAATGTCATGCCAAACAATTTCTCGATTTTCTAACCTTTCGTAGAAGTCCCTGTGTTAAATTGTTTTAATTTGTTGTCATTTGATTATCATCAGAACTATCGGAGTCTCTTTTCTCAAGTGGGTTCGCCGAAGGGGACGTGGTGGAAACGCCTTCAAGTCAGTCTGTTTTAACAGCTGATGGTTTACTGCGCGAGTCGCCTACCAGAAAAAGACGAGCGCCGTTCGAGGACTACACGTCGTCGCAGGCCTGGGGTGGGCTCAAAGTTCGCTCCCAACCAATTAAAAAGGCGATGAAAACAAGGCCTTCAAACAAGCTGCCCCGGGGACAAACTCAAATCAGAAAGTTTTTCCATAAAGCAATGTAAACTGAAATGTGACTGTAACGAATTAAAGTAAATTGAGCATAGCATTGAATACGTTTACTTGAGTTGTTCTTACATACAGTGAGATATCAAAGTCCTATCATGTCGTAGTATTCCACGGGGTCTCCAATTCACTGATTCCAGTACTGTAAGCTCCTCTTCTACGATATCTGTTTTTGGCACCGGTGTAGAATCTGCGTCGATGCTGCATTAAGCGTTGCTTAGAGCCCGATCATGTCACAATGTTCCAAGGGCCTCCAGTTAACCGATTCCAGAACATTTAGCTCTTCCTCTATGATTACATGCCTCGAAACCAGTGTTGCAATAGCGTCCATAAACAAGGAATTTCTTGCAATGTCGCTGCTTTCTAGTTTAATGGCTATGAAAAGGCATGCCAAGATGAGCTCCCTCAGAGTAGCCCTTTGCCTTTGCGTTGTTCTGTTTAAATGCCTCCAAAAAAGGCTTTCTGCCAACATGGCCGTCGATTTTGGAAAACCAAATGGCTCGCAAATGCCATGAATAAACTCTCCAGCAAACTTGATGTCTTGCAACGACAAAGCGGGATGTTTATCTACAATGGTCTCCATGATCTTAGCGGGTGTGTGTTCAGCAGGAAAAGAGGCCCGGCTTTTAAAGTCTGCGCGCTAAATAGTGACACGCAACATCCCGAAATGCTTTGGGAAACACACACGCAAAGAAGGCCTGTTTGATTCGCACATAAGCAAGCAAGCGCGGTTCCCAGGGCGTCATTTGAAATTCCAGTTCTATAGTAGCAGTAAGTTTTTAGCTAGCGCGTGTCTTTGCAAAACTTGGCCGCTGCTCGTTTCTTCAGTGAGTCAGAAGACCTTCCTTTCTGGAAATGAAATTCGGAATCCCTTAGAATGGCTGTCCACTGACCATAGCCGTACCTTTTGAGACCAGCCTTGAGATACCTGTCTTCGTCCTGGGTGAACAAGAGGGCTTTTTTTCTATTGCATGTACGACCGATGTTCGCCACTTTGAAAGCGCGCTGGCGTGTAAGTCTTGGAATTTCACCCAAATTGGATTCCCGTTTTAGTGGCAACGCCTCCTCTGCACTTTCGACTTCTTCTGTAGAACCGCTGGACAGATGGTGCGCATCATGTTCTTGAGAGGAGGCGGACGAGATGTCTGACAGTCTTGAAATTACATCTTCTTCCAACTTTGTCCCCTTGTCGCCATGTAGTTTATCCAAGCATTGGCGGGCCTTTGTTGCGACCTCTCTGGATCGTTGCTTTTGATAATGCACTCTTGCTACAACCGAGCTGTGTTTTTGATCCTCTGAAACTGCGTCTTGTTCTCTTGCACTGAGCTGGTTGGAACTTGCCGTCTCGACGATTTGGCGGTAGCGCGTTGGGTGAACATATTTTCCAATGGCATCAAAAACCAGTTTACTCATCAGCTCTCCAAGCTTGTTGTGCTGTCCCCCGTTTCTCGTCACGAGTACATAGTCGCAAACTGGTTTCTGCAGAGGGCGAATGTGATGTATATATCCATCCAAAACTTTCATGTTAGTGTCGGTTAAAAGGAGGGAGTCAAATCCGTATTTACCTGCCGTTTTAAACATTTTCTGGTCAATGAATCCCCCGTCTGTTTTCGCTGCACGAACCATGTCAACAGTGAGGTACTGGTACGTCATGGGTCGGGAGCCCTTTACCTTAATGAACAAGTACACGGCTAGAAATTTGGTGGCAAACGACAAATCCCCCGAGCAAACACTACCTGGATTGTCCCTGCATTTCTTAAGCACTTCTTCATATCGAGGCAGGTAATGAGACACAACTTCCAGTAGTTCGTCGAGTGATGCCCAGTGACCCTTGGCTTCCAAAACATCAATGTCCAGATCGCTGGTCCACTGCAATCTCATCATCTTAGACACTGTTCGCCGAACTCTTTTCAAGTACGTCTCGGTGACAGTTAATCCTCTAGCCACTGTATCTGACAATCCTTCGCTGACTTTTCTGAATTGCACTAGCTCCCCAATGGCGTCCAGGTATCCTAAACGTCCAGCATGTCCAAGATTCCACGTGTCCTGCATCATGTCAGCAAATTTAAAGAGGAGGTTAGGAGAGCATAAGCTATAGTCGACATTTTTCCAAGTCAGTTCGTCTTCGTCTTCACAACAAAATCTGAGAAACTTAAGGCTTTTGCTGACAATTTGCGGAGCTTTGCGATCGCTCTTGCCCCCGCCACTCCCGGTGAGCCAAGAAAGGAATTCTTTAGCGATTGCACCCGATGGTTCAAAGGTTGGAATCGGTTTGCTCGCGCTGGTGGGCTTGGATTTTTTTGGGCTTTCATTACAGTCGCTAACTTGACTAGCCTCAATTTCTGCATTGCTTGGTTTCTGATCAAAGTAAAAGAACCAACGGTGTTTTCGAGTTACGTGTTTCCTGCAGCCTCTTTGAGTCCCAAATCCATCGTGATCGCACGCCTGTATTGGGCAGTGAAAAAGACCATCGGATTCATCTTTCTCCAAGTGAAGTCTTTTCGGTTTGGTCAAAGCATTTGCAACTTTAGCCCAGTCAACTTGCTTGCACTTTTTACTCATCTTTCTTGGGAGGAGAGTCAGCGAGAAATGAGCGTACACTTACCTGCCAGTTGTTTTATACGATCCTTGTGTCCCTAGAGTACGAAACTCCCGATTGACCAATAGCAAGGCAAATATACTAACCTTGTTCAAACGTGCCCTGAACATGTTGTAGCCCCTTTGGGAACCCAAGTGCATCTTGTCCAATAGAAAGGCGAAGGCGAGCATAATCCAAAAAGCGTGCTCAAACTTGCCCTAGCATGTTGAGGCGGAATGAAGTTCACTGCGATATGCGCCCCCCCCCCCAAGCACTCCAATTGCTTTCAAGTAAATGTGACTTCTTTGTTCCCAATGTTCCTTTAATGAAAAGGATCGTTTTGTTCCAAAGGAACTTTTTGTTCTTAATTGTGTTGAAGTGGAACAAAATGTTCCTATTACTATAGGAACAATATGATCCCATTTGTTCATATAGGAACAAAACGTTCCTTTAATGAAAAGGACCGTTTTGTTCCAAAGGAACTTTTTTTCTTAATTGCGTTGAAGTGGAACAAAATGTTCCTATTACTATAGGAACAATATGATCCCATTTGTTCATATAGGAACAAAACGTGACCTTTTATTTAGGGCCACCTTGTTCCTAATTCCTTTTTATTTGGGAACTGCACGTTCCTAATTTCCAAACAAAGGAACTTCACGTTCCCCTTTTGTTTGGTCCAATTAAGACATGGGGACGAAATGTTCCTAACTGGGATGCGATTAGGAACAAACAGTTCCTTGTTGAGCTATGTAAGCTCAGTAGATGGGAACAGGTGTTCCCAATTACCTTAAAGGAGAACTTAACTGGAAATAGGAACTAAGTAATATAGGAACTGTTGGTTCCTTAATCCTGTTAATAGGAACAACGGTTCCGATTAGATTTCATTATTGGGAACAATACGTTCCCTTTATGTGAAAAGGAATGAAATTATTAGGAACTCAGGTTCCTAATTACTCAAGAAAGGCCCAACTGATTTGCCAGATTAGGAACAATGCGTTCCTTTGTTATTACAAGGGGCCTTTTGGTTCCTAATCAGTATTTTTTTGTTCCGAATAGTGCAAAATTCGTTCCTTTGTACGGTTTAAGAGCTGTTCCTTTGTTTCAGAAAAGGAACAGCTGGTTTGTTCCTAATTCAATTATAGGAACAAAGGAACAAAAATAGAGGAACGGACCCCTTTTATTCGGCCGATCGTAGCGCTCGTGCAACTCGGTTTTCATCCAAATAAACCATCAATTTAAGCGATTTATAAGTTAAACTAGTTCTGGTCGAAGTTTTGCAACAAAACTCAAAGCACGTTAACAGAATTTTGCGGTTCTCTCATTTTGGGAAACGTATAGGATCGTTTCCCAAAATTTCAGTTCCTGATTTTAAAAACCCTAAAATAGTTCTGACTACCGCGCAAATCTCTCCATAACTACGTTTCCATGTAGGTTTATGTAGGGCACTGCTAAAACTTACGTTTTACCTGCTTTTGCCAAAAATATACCTCAAATGGGAAGGTTTATGTTCCAAAGCGTTCCTTATAAGAGGAACAGCTACAAAAAAGGCACACTTGTTCCTAAAACAGTGTTAAAAGATGATGGCCTTAAATTTATATCAGCAAAACAAGGGTTTTCCCAGAGCTATCTTATTCCATGATACAAAAGTGAGTCCCTTTGTCCCCGGCATATCCGTGATCTCCGTTGAATGTATACAATCGTGCAAATCAGAACAAACTAAATAGGAAATAGATCACAGACACAAATGGCGAAACACTCACGCTCAATGAAAAGAGTAAAAAGGAATATCAACTTAAACAAGCTCCAACTACTATTCTCCGCTATCTCCGTTTTATCCGTCATACTAAAGAAATAATTAAACTTTTAGTCAGATCTCAGTAGTCAAAATATCTCAAGTAAAACGGGGATAACGGATACAACGGGGACAGAACTTACAGTTCATCAGATCAGCTTCAAGGAATATAAAATAATATAAAGTACAACGGAGACAACGGACAAGGCGGGAACACAACTTACAGTATATGTAAAGGAATATATTAACAATACTACTACTACTACTAATAATAATAATAATAATAATAATAATAATTATTATTATTATTATTATTATTATTAGTAGTAGTAGTAGTAGTAGTAGTAGTATTCTTAATATATTCCTATATATATACTGTAAGTTGTGTCCCCGCCGTGTCCGTCGTCTCCGTTGTACTTTATATTATTTTATATTCCTTGAAGCTGATCTGATGTACTGTAAGTTCTGTCCCCGTTGTATCCGTTATCCCCGATTTACTTGAAATCTTTTGACTACTGAGATCTGAGTGAAAATGCAATTATTTCTTTAGTGAAACGGAAAAAAAGAGAAACAACGGGGAACAGCACTGAGAGATATTTTGATTACTGTGAACCCACTGTAAATAGGCATTCATTCATTCATTCATCCATTGATTCACTCATTCATTCATTCATTCATTCATTCATTCATTCATTCATTCATTCATTCATTCATTCATTCATTCATTCACTCATTCATTGATTCATTTATTCATTCATTCAAGTTAACGTGCGTTATCTAAATAGTGTGACGGATACGCCGAGAAAAGCTATTAATTACAACTGTGCTGCACAAAAGAATAATCCTTTCAATTAGCTCGCTAGTATTTTAAAAATATCGTTAAGCTTTTTGTTGATTCTGGAAATGCTTGTTCGCTAAAAAAAGTGTTAAGGTGACATGTTTTTAAGGCATTGATCATATGCCGGTATAAATGTTTAGTTTGCGCTTCATTGTTTTCCCGATTCTTTATTACACTTTTTGCCAAGGAGAAGCAGTCATGTAACCACTGTAAATTGCTCGGGCATTTTGTTTTTGACTTGATTGTATCGAAAACAAAAAAAAATCACACACAGGAAGTTTAAAAATGTAGCTCGTCGGGGCATTTTTTACCACTAACCGCCTATTTTTGCCCGTAATTTATCGAAAAGAAAAGATCAAACTGAGGAACGTAAACAATGAAGCTAGTATGCTATAAAAGAAGTCTGAAACGTTGCTTCGTTCTCATTTCACTCGATGACAGTGATGGCCACAGCACCAGCAAGGCAACTCAATAATAAGGTATGTACTAGATTTCATATTCCTTCTTCGTAGCTTCAAGACAAGTCAAGGAAGAAAAGTTGCTCTCGGTTCTTTTAGTGAACGAATTTACAAAGTTCAGCTTAAAACGTAGCAATTAACAGGAACGAAATGCTATATTGCTTAGATTTTTCTAACCAGTTAATCTAATAGGCATTGTAGTCTAAATATTTCCTACAGATTATTCGTCAATTTTAGTGATTCTGTGCTGACTAGTTTACTGTTTCCTTGTAATTATTTTAGGGAATCAGGAGTGCTGTGCTTAGCAAGGTCTTGCCAGCTGTCCAGGGAACTTGTTCTCTTTTGGCAGCTAAATTATCTTACAGCAAACATGAGGGAATGTCTTGTGACGATCTGTGGCTAAACATATGCCAGAAACGTGATGAATGTGACGAAAAGATAAAGAAAATGAAAGGAGTAGCATTTTTCTTCTCCGCTGTCGCCCATGTATGACGAGAGTGATTGGTCAGACAAATGTCATCAATTGAATCCGTTTTCTGTGAAATGAAACATTGAACTCAGTGTTTTTGCCTTTCGTAAAATTGAAATCGTATTTTTCAAGTCGAGAGTGATGCTAATAAATAATAAATAAGCGAACTACATGTAAGGAAAGGAAAGGAAAACGTCAACCTTGATTAAAAGAAAGTCACTTTTTGAATGCAACTTTGCTTACTTTACTTCGACTATCTCTTACACGATAAAGGGTGCGTCGGCTCGGTCCCATATTTTATTAGACGAGTTTTGGCAGATTAGTTTGTTTCTAAACATTATGTCAAGCTATAGCTGCATTTTCATTCCAGCCCTTTTCTTGAGAGAGTCCGCCGTTCTTCCGTCTTGAAATTTGAGATCGGGATCCCTCAGAATTGCCGTCCACTGCCCAAACCCGTGCCGATCGATTCCCTTCTTGAGAAAATCGTCCTCGTCTGCCGTGAATTTCAACACCCGACGATAATTTCTTTGAACTCGCAATTGGTTTGTGGGCGGGGAATCCTTTTCTTTAGGGGGCGCGCTCTTTGTTTCTGCTGTTTTGACTGGAGCTGCAAGACTTGAAGTTGAGCCGTTAAACCTCGTTTGCACTTCCCTATCCACCTCCGAGCCTTTCATGCCTTGTAGCTTTTGTAGACACTCGTGAGCTTTGACAGCAACTTCGCGCGATCTTTGCTTTTGATAGTGAACTTTTGCAACGGCAGAACTGTGTTTTTGGTCTTCTGACAAAATTTGTTGCTCCTTGCTTGTGAGCAGATTGAGGCAGTTTGCGTCTCGACAATTTGACGATAGCGCGTCGGATGAATGAACTTTCCGATTGCATCAAACACCAGTTTACTCATGACGTCGCCCAATTTGCTGTGCTGTCCTCCATTTCTCGTGACCAGAACGAACTCGCACTGGGGTTTTAGCAATGGCCTTACGAAATTGATGTAGCTATCGAGCACCTGCATGCTTGCATCGGTCAGAATTAAGGAGTCAAATCCATATTTCCTAGCAGTCTTGAACTTTTTCTGGTCGATGAATCCTCCGTTCTCCTTAGCTGCTCTGACCATGTCCACTGTCAAATACTGATAAGTCATAGGCCGAGATCCCTTCACCTTGATGAACAAATACACTGCGACAAATTTCGTGGCAAATGTTAAGTCCGAAGGATTAACTTGACCTGGAATAGTTTTGCACGTCTTCACAGTGTTCTCATAACGAGGCAAATGAAATGTCACCACTTCTAACAGTTCTTCCATGGTTGCCCAGTGCCCCCTAGCATCCAAAGTTTCAATGTCTAGATCTTGTGTCCACTGCAGTCTCATCATCTTTGCCACCGTCTTGCGCGCTCGTTTAAGGTACAACTCCGTCGAGGACAAATGTCGAAGAACTGTGTCTGATGCGCCGTTTATTTTTCTGAAGTCGATTAATTCGGAGATCGCATCAATGTAGCCCAATCGGCCACCGTGTCCGAGTTTGCATTCATCTTGCAAGTAGTCGATAAACTTGAACAACAGACTATGAGAACACAGGCTAAAGTCCAGCGCTTCAAAACTCAATTCATCTTCATCTTCGCAGCAAAATTTGAGAAATTTAAAGCATCTCTTGGCTATCTGCTGAGCTGCACGATCTTTCTTGCAACCCCCACCACTTCCAGTCAAGCATTTCGTGAATAACTCGCCAATTTGGCTGGAAACTGAAAACGAAGGCATTACCCTGGCAGTTTGTTTTGTGATTTCACCCGATGTATAATCATCGGCAAGTTCTTTGGTACTTGAAACGTCGGGTTTTTCGTCAAAGAAAAAGAACCAACTGTGCTTGGTGTTCACATGTTTCCTGCAGCCACGTTGACTTTTAAATCCATCGTGATCACACGTTTGTATTGGACAGTGATACAAGCTATCTGTTTCTTCTTTTTCCATGTGAAGCCGTTTTGGTTTTGGTGATGAGCCATCGATTTTCGACCAGTCAACCTTACCCTTTTTGTTCATGTCGGACATCTGAGTGATCCACACAATTTGTTCCACTTACATAAATAGTGAACAAAACACAAAGGCGACAAAAAACAATGGCTGTATTGGGCAAGTTTAAACTTGCTCCAACCTGCCCCAACTTGCCCCTTCTTGCTCAGGCATGTGTCTGCTTGCCACTGTTCATTATTCTTAAGTAAGCTTACAAATTGGAGGTGATATATGGCGTTGGTGTGATTATATTCAACCTTGCCCGGGCAAGTCTATAAGGGCCTCGAAAAGTCTTTTAAAATCTGCTATGGGCTCTGCTTCGTGTTGTTTGAAACTTAAAACACTACACCAAATGTTTTTGCCAATTAAAAAGCGATAAAATCATAGATGGCAAGAAAAGAAGAATGTTTCTGTTGAACAAGATGTACAAAGGAACTGTCATTTCTAAATAAGAACCATTTTACATAAACAGGAACTAACGGTTAGGAACAAACTGTTCCACGTGCCAATAAAAAGGAACATTTCGTTCAAAACGGAACCTGCTAATGGGAACAATTGTTCCTCAAGTGAATAAAAAGGAACCAATTTTTCAAAGCAGGAACAATGTTAGAAAGGAACAAACGTTCCTTTACAAAAAAAGGAACGTAATTAATTGGGAACCAAAGTTCCTTGTGTCGGCATAAAGGAACAGCCACTCTAAAAGGGAACACATTAATAGGAACAATTGTTCCTCAAGCGATTAAAAAGGACCAAAGTGATAAAAGAGGAACCGAATACCATTGGGAACACCTGTTCCTGGGCCACTCATTTAGGAACAAAAAGTTCCTTTCAATGTTAAAAATTCGGAACAAAAGGTTCTTTTTAGCTCTAAATGAACACTTTGTTCCTATTTTTAACAGCAATTTGCTCCTTTTGATGCTAAAAGGACCACTCCAAAGAGGAACAATCATCTCTTAATCGGAACGTTCCCAAAGCAAAAATGGGAACAGTGCTCAAAAATAAAAGTAAGTTAAGAAGCCACATAAAGGATGAATAAAATATGCCAAAGCATCTTATGACTCTCTATACTGAACAGATACAACAGCCAAAATTTGATTGATAAAATCATGCTACAACATGTTCAAATTTGGAAGTAAAAATTTTGGGAAACGTATAAGAGAGAGATCGAGACTTTTTAATCTTATACTGACATCTGCTCCATAGTAAAAGTAACCCACTTTGTCCACAAAGTCTTCACCATGCCTTAGATGAATTGCATTGTTCAATTCACATCTGTACGTCCCCCCTGCAGTGACCTGACTATTAAAATTAACACTGACACAGTTGTTTTCTTGGTAACAAAGCAGTTCACAGGTATCGAAATCAGGGACACCGACAGTTTTTATGGTGTGGTTCACCAGACGTTTGTCAACGAGGAAGAAAGAAGATGGGAATGCCAGTCGACGACATTCACCTAAAAAGTAAGAAATAATCGAAAATTTTATGAAACCAGTCTTACAGTAAGGAAGAAAATTTACTTTAGGAAAAATTATCCCTCAGCGTTTTCAGCATTTAAAAAGCGACAACATTAATTTTCAAAGTAAATCGGAGTTTTTGACATGCTCATTGGTATACTCATGACAAATCTCGAGAGGAGTTCGCTGAATTTTTTGCGTTTTCTTTTCAAATCACCTTTGCATGTAGAGAAATTATGGACACGCACGCGCAATAGATAGGTGATTAAGATTGCGTAATCCCACAAAATGGCCGTGTTTAAAAAGAGACTTTGTATGGACCACAACAAGAAAATCGTTCTTACCTCTTAACCTTGTAAAAATTGCACAAAGTTGCATCTCGCCCGTGTCCAATATCCATCTACCTCGAACTTGCCATAAAAATTAAGACACGGTAAATTATAATTGCCACGGTTTTGCGCCAGAAAGAAAACCGTCCAAAATCCATGAATGGCTCCCATGTTGTCTCTAATTTCGCACAAAGGAGGTCTATTGCAATCCGATTTCCAGCGATAGTCGAAGACATATCTAAAAAGTTGCATCTGTTTTCTTCTTTCAAAACAACGTTGTTTCAGGCACAACCAGCACAAATCCACAAAAATAAGTAACTGCCACGGTTTAGCTACCTTTCCCCGAAAGCGTGACATGAAGCGAAAATCCCGCGAAGAAAGGCTTCGCTCCAGGCTCTATCTCCTGCCTCTCGCCGCCATATTCTTCTTCAAATAAACTTTGTAACCGCTTCTTTGGGTTTCCAGGGATCAAATTAGCCCTCGATTTTTTTCTACCGAGTAAATCTGGGGCCAATAAACTTAAAAATTCAAAAAAGTGGCGGGGAAAAAACGCGGCAAACCTTACACATCGACCGTGACTGATTTATATTGTTTTTTAAAACGCTGTAAAGATGTCAGACATTTCTCCGGCTCTGGAGGACATTGATCTCCTGTTATACGGAGGAATCCCTCCAAACAAGCTTCATTACGTCGCAGAACAGGCCGTCTCAGCGAACCAAGTTTTGTACAGTTTGGCGATCCGAAACAGGCTCCTTATTCGCTGGTCACGCTTTGAAGACCAAACGAATAAAGTACAAGTAGACCTGTTAAACTTGGTGATACCTAACGCGGCCCTAAAAATAAATCCCGAATCTGAAAGAATGAAAGAGCGACTAAAATGGCATTGCTGACGAGCCCAACAACAGCAGAAAAAGCTTAACAAAAAAGGGTCAAAGTCGCAGCGTGAAAATTTTCTTAACAATTGGACGACCATCACCGTCCTGGCAGGTGATGTTTTCACCGCAGCAGAACTGGAAAACAAAATTTCAGACTTCGAGGAGAGGCTGCTAGACATGCAAAGGCTCTTAGATGACTTGAATATTGAAGCGGAACAATGGAAGGCAAAATACAAAGATTTGGAGGAGGAAAAGGAGAAGCTATTTCAAGAGCTTCAGGAAGAACTTTCTTCAAAAGAAGAATCTTTGGGAAAGGAAATCGAAACACGCAACGCAGAAAATGAAGCAATGAAAAAATACATCAGAAAATTAGAGAAAGAACACGATCAGCCACGTACTGTCCACATGAAAGATATCACTGAACTTTCAAGAAAACAACAGAAAAGAAGACTTGAGACATTCAGAGCACAAAAAGCTTTGTGGTTTATTAATCTATTTGGATTGGAGTTTGACAGCTTGCAGCTCCGTGACCACAAAGGAACAAAATTCTCAGTTGGACCTTCCCTAGAGCAAGACAAACAACCAAGTGCTGGACAGCCTATCCCACCACCTGTCACACCATCCACCACAATGCCAGCCACACCACCCTCTACACCACCGCTTACACCACCCTCCACAACACCCTCCACACCACCTCCTCCCTCCCTGAAATGGAAACACAAACACCAAGTCCACCCTCTTCCACAACAAGGGAGCCACTGGTGTCATCTCCTGGGTGTCATGAGCAAGGGAGAAACAAAGGAAAACAATTTGATAGTGTGACAGAGGCTGGCAAGAGTAAAATTGAAACTGTGCTGTTCTTAATGGATAAGTTTGCAGTTGGGGATGCTTTCATCCATGAGCTCAGTATGGTTATTGATGGAATGCCTAGGTCCTACCTTATCAAGCAGTGCAGAGATAAGCTTAACAGTACCTGTTCTGTAAAACCCATTCCAGGAGGCCAGGCTGGTGCCCAAGTGTCTTTCAAAGAATCTCTCATAAACAAGTTAAATCTACTGGTAATCAAGTGTTCTTTTTTTCAAACTTTCACATCAAGTACGTTACAAAATTTTAAATTGTTTTAAAATATTTTTATTTTTTAGGCTCAAGATGGAAAATTGTCAGATAAAACAGTAAAGGTGACAATCAGTGGGGATGGTGCACGCATGACAAGACTCACCAATTATGTCATTTTGAGTTACTGCATTCTGACTGAGACAGAGGACACACTGTCTGCCAAAGGTAACATAATTCTTACCTCTGTAAATGTAAGTAACAAACCAACCTCGTCCCCAGGGTCTTCTCGCTTTTCAAAATGGCGGCGGCTCGGGAGAAGACCCTGGCACACAGCAGATCACGTGTCTCCAACGAGGATGGAGATGTATTCAAAATGGCGGCTACGGCGAAAAGGGTGAGAAGAACTGGGTACGAGATGCTAAGGTGAAGACAAACAAAATGGCGAAAAAAGCTGAAGTTCAGTTCAAGAAAAAATAGGAAAAACAGACACGTTTTGCATGTAAGAGTCTTAGGAATACGGCAAAGTGTTAGAGGTCTTGTTTTTGCTGTTCATTGTTTCTTTTTTGGTATTTTAAAGTTAAGAATAATGGGTTTGAGCGTACTCGACTGCCGAACTCGTACCGCTATTTGATTCAATGTTGCTCAAATGAACATATTATATTTTTAATTCATGGGGCTTTAGGCAATAAATTGTCTTATCGTTACATTGTTACAAATCCGTATATATTTAAATATTGTTATAAATCCGTCCTTCTTAAAGTTATATGCTAAAGCTTTAGACTTTTAAAATATATCAGGCTCAGATTAAGCTTAAAATATAAGCTTAAGCTTAAGCTTAAATCTTTTGGAGTGAGCTTAGGCCTTAAATAAAACTAGTGCTACAAAATATTTATTCTACATGGCTTACATCTCTGTGAGTTCAGTGGAAATGACTCATTTATGGAAATGACTCATTAATTTTTGATCTAGCATATTCCAGGTGCTGCTTTGGAGGCAGTGATAATCATTTTGACTTTGTTGAATTTATTTGTGCCTATTCTTTGGGCTACAGTTTTGCTTGTACAGTTGTAGATCTCCAGGGCTTTGCCACTTTCAATATTGTTTTCTACACTTTAGCTTCAGTGAGTCACATTAAACACTAGAACTGAGGAGATTGTGAGACTGTAAACAATGGAAAAATAAAGCATTTTAACAGTTCTGGGGATAATATTCCCAGGTTTGAAAAAAGTTTCTCCTTAACAACTTCAATCAATTGAGTAACCTGCAGCTGGGTGACGTTTGAAAGTGTTTCAAAAATAGAAATGGGAAAGAGATTATTGAACTCACCTGAGGGAGTAATACACAAGTGATGGAATAGTACACAACTGACGGAGTAATAAACAACTGACGGAATTATCATCCAACTGACGGAGTGTAACACAACTGACCGAGTCTGAGACAACTGACTGGGTAATACACAACTGATCGAGTAATGCACAACTGACAGAGAAGTACACAACTGACCGAGTAATGCACAACTGATGGGGAAGTACACAACTGACCAAGTAATACATAACTGACAGCGTTATCATGCAACCCACTGAATGACACAGAACTGGCAGAAAAATGCACAACTGACCAAGTGATGCACAACTTCCAACTGCAACTTGCAACATGCAACTGACAGAAAGGTTACACAAGTGACCAAATTAGTAACGCACAACTGATGGGGTAATACACAACTGATAGAATTATCGTACAACTGACCGAGTGATACACACAGGACCTTTGCATCAAATTCCCTACTCCTCGGGAAAGGAAAATACATGTAGCCAAATGTCTGAGGTATGCCCGGAGGGGAGGAGGGATGTTGAAGATTTGAATTGATCAGCACATAACCTTAAGTTACAAATCCCACTCATGACTCGTTATTTCTTTGAACCTCTGTTGTAACTTTTAGTGGATTTTTGTGGTGTTCTAATTGGATCTGCAAACCCTTTTTATTTGGCTTAGATTGACATGCGAATAGTTTTAAAGTAGAGACATGAGATCGGAAATCAATTTAAAGAGACCATCAAAAACTGATATCCACATAAGAGCACCCCAGGTTGATAGCAGTCAATTATGATATTCCTTTCCTTGTTCTTAACTTTAAGCCCCGATATCAACAAACATGTTCTCCTCACTATTCTCCGTAAATGTCTTATGGTACTACTTGAGAGAATTCACATAAACATCCAGACATTTTATTTTTGGTGATCATTTCCTTTATTCTCAGGGCCTGTATGTTTGAAGAAGTAGTGATATTGTAAGGAGAAATTAGATGCTTGTTTGTCACTACTGAGGCTTAAAGGCCTGACTACAAAATATTCCAATTTCAAAACTTCATGAAATCTTTTTCTCTCCTTTTTTTTCCTGAAATCCTCTCTTTCCTGTTGATTTAATTTTTCAAACACTTTCAAACTACACCCAGATAACTCGATTGAAGTTGTTAAGCAGAAAATTTTTCAAACGTGGGAATATTATCCCTAGAACTGGTCTAAGATGCAAAGAGGACTTTATCTCCACTGTTAAAATGCTTTATTTCGCCATTATTTACAGTCTCACAATCTCCTCAGTTCTAGTATTTAATGAGACTTACTGAAACTAAAGTGTAGAAAACAATATTGAAAGTAACAAAGCCTGGAGATCTGCAACTGTACAAGCAAAACTGTAGCACAAGGAATGGGCACAAATAAATTCAAGAAAGCCAAAATGATTATCACTGCCTCCAAAGCAGCACCTGGAATATGCCAGATCAAAACTTAGTTTAACCAGTCCATACAACACTGCTCTTTTCCCATTCCCTTGCACTTCGTTAAATCGAGGTTGCACTGTAAATAAGCTTAAATAAATAAGTAAGTAAATAAATAAATAAATGAGTCATTTTCTATTAAAGGCCTAAGCTCACTCCATAAAATTTATATTTCAAGCTTAATCTGAGCCTGATATATTCGAAAAGTTTTAAGCTGAAGCATATAATGTTAAGAAGGACGGATTTATAACAATATTTAAGAAGGACGGATTTGTAACAATGTAACGATAAGACAATTTATTGCCTAAAGCCTCATGAAACAAAAATATAATATGTTCACTTCAATGAGCAACATTGAATCAAATAGCGGTACGGAGTTCCGCAGTAGAGTACGCTCAAACCCATTACTCCTAACTTTAAAATAACAAAAAAGAAACAATGAACAGCAAAAACAAGACCTCAGAACACTTTGCGGTATTCCTAAGACTCTTACATGCAAAACGTGTCTGTTTTTCCTATTTTTTCTTGAACTGAACTTCAGCTTTTTCCGCCATTTTGTTTGTCTTCACCTTAGCATCTCGTACCCAGTTCTTCTCACCCTTTTCGCCGTAGCCGCCATTTTGAATACATCTCCATCCTCGTCGGAGACACGTGATCTGCTGTGTGCCAGGGTCTTCTCCCGAGCCACCGCCATTTTGAAAAGCGAGAAGACCCTGGGGACGAGGTTGAGTAACAAACATTATTTTCTGTGGAAAAAGGCTCAACTGTGTAAACAAAAAAGTATTTATGGGGACTATCTTATTGATATCTTTTCTTCTGGAAAATACTCATAAGCTAAGGCCTGTTCTTGTAATCAGTGCCCTTGAGTAAAACTCTTGTACTCAGCTTTATTATGTTTTGCTTTCAGGGACAAATACCATCGCAGTGATGAGTGGCTCGGAATGCTTCGACTCCCTAAAGACAGGTTTTAAAGATTGCTGGGATGAAATAAATCAAGTCATTGATAATGGTCATCTTGAAATTAGTCCTGGGCATAACATTCTCGTTGAGATTTTCCTTGGGGGTGACTACAAGGTGTAGTTTTTATCTGAGTATTCATGAATTCACTGCTATTCTCAAAGACAATTAAATTTATTCCAAAGAATTAGCAATCATGTATAATTAATCTCAATAAATACTTTCATATTCATTCCCACAGTTTCTACTTATTGTGAGTGGAAGGTCAGCAGCTAATTCCAACTATGCCTGCTTATGGTGTAAAATCCACAAGGATAGAAGGTTGACACCATTCTGCTCATTTATCCAATGTATGAAAAAAAGAAAACATAATTTCTTAGAACCAAGATTGCCAAGTGAAGGAGGGGGAAGGTACTCCCTCGTGTAAGCTATATGGATAATAATGAACAAGTAACATCCCCAACACAAATTATGACAGTTACCCCGGAACAAGATTGCAACATCAACAATGAATGACAATTACATTAATAAAAATGTTCAGAGAGTGAATTTTTTATGCAGCCACATCTAGAAATATATGTCCAAGTAGTGAATGTGCATTCTTTTAGCTGATAATTGATTTTTGGCAGGTGGGATATGTCACTGCCTCATGACACATACAACAAGCCTCCCATGTCACTGACTTTCTGCACTATTTAAACATTCTTTTATACAAAGCAATAGCAGTGCCGCTGTCGTAGTACTAATTAGAGAACCAAAAGCTCCCACAGTCTGAATTAAAAAGTGGGACAACGTTCGATGTTTTTAAATTCCCATTTTCTTTTTTCTTGTCCCGTTTTAAAATGATACACCGGGTAAGCAAGACTAAAAATTAAAAAAATGTATTTATTTGTTTATTTACTGAGTTTTCGTTCTCTCTCTTGCTTAAAAATGGAGATAAGAAACTTTTGTGGAAGCGATAACCTGCTGGTATTTAAACATGTCGTTGTTTAATTTACATTTTATTATAAAAACGCAGTGTTGAAGGTTGGCGTTTTTAGCCGAGAACGGGACTACTTCAGTTTCTGAAGAACGTGACTGTTAGTTTTGAGCCTAAATTTCAAATGACTGTGAAAAAAAAAGAAAGAAAAAAGGGAAAACATGACATTTTGCGTTGAAAGAACTTGGCTGACCTTAACAACTTGTCACATTCACTGTTGCTACGGGGAAATAAACACACAATTACTTAACACAGACATTTAGCTGCCTCTTAATAGAAGTCTTACATCAGACATGAATTGTTTTAATTCAAATTTGGGCGGAAAATTGAGTAAATTAGTATGCAGAAGTCGAACTCGCTCCTAACTTTGAATGAAAAATAAAGTTTTAGCCGGTAAACTTAAAGCTTCCAACAGGAGTTCAGAAAAGCGCACGGAAGTTGTAAAAACTAAAAGCGGTGTTAGCGTTATTATTTGCATCCGCTATCATCCGTCTACTATTTGTTATGGAAACAACGGTTAATCCGATGGGAGATTAAAAGATCATGCTTACTGAAAAAAAATCAAAATAAGTAGTAGAATAACAACTTTAAGAGATGGTCCGGTTTTCCTGCATTTATAAATATGACCCAAGTATTAGCGTAGTACTTGCCAAAAACCAAGGATTATTTTGTCAATGGGTAAGAACTCTGCAGTCTGACCATGGGAGAGAAAATTAGCGTTAATCGATCCCGCGTGCCTCCAAACTTCAGCATGATAATAGACCAAAACAGACTTTCTTCGCTTAATGCGATTTTCTTTTCTTTACTTTCTCCATTCTTCAAGAGGACAGCGAATGACTGGAAATGTTTAAAAGTTCGAAAGCAATTCGAAGGCCCCTATAGTTTTCGATTCTAATGGACAACGTTTCCTTTTACGCTTTTCTTTAGGGAAAACTGTGCAGTCCCTTTTGTTGGGAAATAACTCTTTTGAGGCTACAAGACGTAACGTACAAAATACGCTAGTGTGTATTTTGCCAAAAAAAAAAAAGATTTTTAAATATTTTGCATGACTTGCAGGACAGCTAATGATCTAGCGGTAACGTATTAAAGAAATGTTTTAAAATTTTTTAAGCTCCTCTGAGGGATGTCAAGTTTAAAGATTTTTTTTAATACCCGATGAGTGGCATCGCAAGAGGAGTCTTCTTTCGTGTTCAATTCGCGTTATTAGGTTCCGGAACATGTTTTCAACACAGCTTAAATGCTTTTCCAGAGAAGATATAAGTAATTTAGTCTAGTGGGGATGTTTGTACGGCAACGTTATTCTCCTGTGTACTTAGTACACATAAAAACAACAGTGTTTAGACACTACTGCTATAAGCTCCTCTGAGGGATGTCAAGTTTAAAGATTTTTTTTAATACCTGATGAGTGGCATCGCAAGAGGAGTCTTCTTTCGTGTTCAATTCGCGTTATTAGGTTCCGGATACATGTTTTCAACACAGCTTAAATGCTTTTCCAGAGAAGATATAAGTAATTTAGTCTAGTGGGGATGTTTGTACGGCAACGTTATTCTCCTCTGTACTGAGTACACATAAAAACAACAGTTTTTAGACACTACTGCTATAAATATGGTAAAAGAAATTGGTAAAACTTAAAGTCGCATAAAGCTTAGTCTTGGTCTTCGTCTTAGATTTCAGTCTGCTATTTCACCATATTTATTTTCTTTTACGTAATGGCTTGCAGCTGCCCCTGCTAGTAAATTTAGACGAAACTCCTACGATGTCAAAGTGACGTAGATTTAAACAACTGTCGAATTATGTTTTCGTCTTTATTTATTCCTTTTTTGTAGTAAAGTCGGTGGGATTATCAACTTCATAGCGCTCGATATAATTGAAAATAACTGTAAGAAATAATTAAAAAAAGAGAAAAAGAAACGTTCGGGCGTCCAGCCAGGCAACTTTTAACAGCTTCAATGATATTTAATTTGCATTTACGGGCCTTACTGCAGATAACAGTCGGCATGTTTAAAGTTGAAAACAACTTAATGATAAGACGTGCTAGTTTCACTTAGACAACAAAGTGAGTTTTGAAACTTCTGGAAGGTCAAATCAGTAGATTGAGCCGATGATTAAACGTAACTTTGTGATTTTTGGGTGAAGAAAAACTGCCTCCAAACTTAATCTTTGTTGCTAAGGTGACAAAACAAAAAACTACCTAAGTTTAAAATTTGCGTACCTGTTAATAGACTTTCTCAGAGATAAATTGTCAGTTTTGGGGTTGATATTTTTATGTTTCAAGCAAGTGTCTAACTTTTGTGAGCAATGAAGTGAAGGCGTTGATAGCATGAAACTATCAAAAAAAAATTGAAAACAGCAAAGAAACATCCTAGATATTTGCTTCACCATAATTAGTTATTTTGCTTTTGTTGAAGGCTCCTTAAGGCTAACTAGCTGTAGGACAAAACATCCTTAAACATACGAATATTGTAATGAATTGCCTAGTAATTTTAACCTCTTATGATAACAGCTAATAATCATCTAAATACTGTACTTCAAGAGTGAAAATTGAGCAATAATAAGCTATCATTGATGGCGATGTTGGGTTAACATTACCAGGTTAAATTCAAAACTAATGCAAATTTACTCAGTTGCAAGGTGGTATTGTTAATTCACGTGAAAGAACTTGTATCGGTAATGCACGGTATTGTTAACGAAGAAATCATTCCTTATTATTTACCTTGTAAGGAGTTTTTTTTTCATGACAACGACTTACATTGTATGTTACGTTTATAGAATTGTTTTTGAAAAGTTTGAAATTTAAAAACTTATTTTTTGCATATTTTGAGTGAAACCTGTTGAACTTTCATTTTCTTATATGGGTCTTTAGGTCACCAAATTATCGAGTAATGTCGCTGAAAACGCAAATACTGTTACTTGGTAAAACCATAATGCCCCGTAATAAGGTAGGAGAAAAAACAAGAGAGGAAAAGACAAAAGAAAAACAAACGAAAAACAAGATGTTATTAGAAAAGAAAGTTAAGCTTACCATTTTCACAAGCTGAGGCATATTTCAGCAGCGTTATGAAAATACAAAGTCGAAGAAAAGAACCCATGTTCTCCTTCGATCACAGTTGCATTGAAAGAATGCAAATTGTTTGCTTGCATTTTGTCTGGAGAAACTTGTTACCCAAACCACCAGTCACGACGAGACCTACAGTTTATTAGAACTTTAAAGCTATCATTTTTAGCCAATGGAAATACGTTTTGAGTAAGTTGTAGTTTAAAATTGCCAGCTGCTTTTAAGTATTTTGATGAGCTTATTTCACCAAACTCGTTATTCTTTTTTGAAAGCGATGGCTCTAATTTTTAATGACAGCAAGTCTTTACTTTTTCCAGTATGTACGGAACCCAACAAAGCAACAAAAAGAAGTACGAGGACTAAAGTATTATTTGTTCTAAGACTCTATTGACACCTCCAAGGTTTTCTTGATACGAAAAGTTGCAGGTTGTTTTAAACTATTTGTTCGCCCAAATCAGGGTGCAAATTCTTCTTACAAGTGTACATATGCCTCTTATGGTACTAGTTAAGAGAACTTGTGTGAGCATCAAGACGGTTTCTAGGTGATCATTTCGTTAATTCCCATTGCCCGTATATATGTTTATACATCTCCATTATAAAGAGAAATATCTCGTTGATCAGTTGCAAGGCGTTGAGCTAATTCAACATCTGCACCTGTTTTTATGTTGGAAGAAAGAACACAGTAATTGTTCGAATGAAAGGAAGTCTTTCTTGGAAATTCCTTGGTATACGGACGAAATTAAAAAGGCCTCTGTATCCACAGACCGTTTTGATATCAAAAGGAAAGGTATTCGAGAAATGATTTGAGCTATTTTTGGTGGATTGACTTAATGTAAAACTATAAATTAATAAACTTAAGCTTGTTTTCTGCAAAGAATAATACTTAGAACATGGTCACACCCACTCAGCCAATCAGTGTCCAGCATTTCGATGCTCTATATTCCATAAACTGTCTTAAATTATGTAAAGTGGCGGGGGCTTTGAAGCACAGGGAAATTGCGGGGTAAAATTACAGAGAATTTCTGCATTCATTAGTGGTTCTATATAGAGCATCCTAATGAGGCATTGCTTTCCTTTGTTTGGAAGCCTCATTAGTATGCTCTATATAGAACGTACCAATGATTAAGTAGAATTTAGTAATAAATGCACAAATTCTCTGTGAATATTTACAACTAAATCGATAAAATCAACAGCTTCAACGGCTAGAAACACTCATTATTTTTTGGGTTTTAACAAAAAAATGCAATCTTACGGTATAATAGTATAGCAAAAAGCAAATCGAAAGAAAAACGATTATTTTACATGAAATACGAACTGTTCAGACCTTAATTGAAACAGAAGGAAAGACTTGTTTCTCCGTGTTTGCCAGACTACGAGTGTTGTACTTGAACTTGACTTAATTTGGCCTCTTGGAGTTTCCTGCGGATTCGCCACTTGCTGGTGTAGGTGGTTGTAGCGCCTCGAAGACTGCTTTCACCAGTGTAAATCTAGAAAATCTTAAGCGGCGATCACTGCCTCGAGTTCCAAATTTCCGTGTATTGGCTCATGGCTGTTTACACACCAACTGCGATAAACCGCGCGGTGAAGCACTCTAAAACATTGCACCTCAAAGGCATGCGTACAATAGCGAAAATATCGTAAACAAAATAGCAACGTGATTTCAAGGTGAGAACTAAAAAATTAAAATGCAAAAATACAATCTGCACGCAAAAACGAAATTCTTCGTGGGTGTGACCATGTTCTAAGACGGTTAGACAATGAACGCTCGTGTCCTATGGGATATAGCGACCCTCGCAAGATAGAATGCCACTCGGCCTGCGGCCTCGTGGCATTCTATCTTTGCTCGGGACACTATATCCCAGAGAACACTCGCGTTCATTGTCTAACCCTTACTTAGAACATGGTCACACCCACTCAGCCAATCAGTGTCCAGCATTTCGATGCTCTATATTCCATAAACTGTCTTAAATTATGTAAAGTGGCGGGGGCTTTGAAGCACAGGGAAATTGCGGGGTAAAAGTACAGAGAATTTCTGCATTCATTAGTGGTTCTATATAGAGCATACTCATGAAGCATTGTTTTCCTTTGTTTGAAAGCCTCATTAGTATGCTCTATATAGAGCATACTAATGACGAAGTAGAAACTACTAATGAATGCACAAATTCTCTGTGAATATTTATAACTAAATCGATAAAAACAACAGCTTCAACGGTGATGTCAAAAAAACAACAAAAAATGCAATCTTGTAATAGCAAAGCAAAAAGCAAATCGAAAGAAAGACCATTACCTTACAGCTTTACATGAAATAAAAAATGTTCAGACTTTAATTGAAATAGAAGGACAGACTTGTTTCTCCGCGTTTGCCGGACTACGAGTGTTGTACTTGAACTTGTCTTTGGTCTCTTGGCTTTCCCTGCGGGTTCCCCACTTGCTGGTGCCGGTGGTCGTAGGGCGTAGAAGACTGCTTTCACCAGTGTAAATCTAGTAAATCTTGTGGGGCAATCACTGCCTCGAGTTCCTCAGTCCGTGTATTGGCTCATGACATCAACTGCGGTAAACCGCGCGGTGAAGCACTCTCAGCAAAACATTGCAACTCAAAGGCGTGTGTACAATAGCAAAAATATCGTAAACAAAATAGCAACGTGATTTCAAGGTGATAACTAAAAAATTAAAATGCAAAAATACAATCTGCACGCAAAAACGAAATTGTTCATGGGTGTGACCATGTTCTAAGACGGTTAGACAATGAACGCTCGTGTCCTAAGGGATATAGCGTCCCTCGCAAGGTAGAATGCCACGAGGCCGCAGGCCTCGTGGCATTCTATCTTTGCTCGAGACACTATGTCCCATAGAAGACTCGCGTTCATTGTCTAACCCTTACATATCTGGTATTTACATCTCTATGTAACCTTACATTTTTGGTTTCTTACACAGACAAACGTCCAAACATTCGAAAAGCATTCAGCTATCGGCGATCTTCCCGTGCGCTCGACTTTCACGTGGACACGGTCGTTACGGGCCGCACGAGTTCAGATTGGATTCTGCTGCATTTTCATTGGTCAGTTAAAACAACCAGCACGTGCATGCTAACGCGACAACAGACTGTCTACCGGCCGTGTCCACCTAAAAAGTCGAGGGCACGGGAAGATCGCCGATAGCTAAATGTTTTTTGAATTTTCTCAGACCAGAATTGCCGTGCGATCACTGTGAAGGCTAAATGGGATGTGGAACTATGGAGCTTTTTGAATATGGTGTTTTTATGGGGATTCTCTGCATTGCTTTGTGATACGAGAGCGATCTGCGGGACTAGCTCGTCTGGAGTGGATAAACAACACTGCGAACAACACCAAACCAAAAACTCGCCTAAAATGCCCACGAATTGCGCCCAAATTACACACAATTTGAGTAGTTTCTTTATTTCTCAAGCCTCAGCCTAAGCCTCGTTTGTGAAATCATAGCCGACTTTGTGCAAATAGCTTGTGAAATGTCATTTGATCATCATTTAATAACACGCTTCTTTGTCTTGATAAATTTGCTTTCTAAAAGGACAGTGGGACGAAAATTACATTGTCCTAAATGGATAATTCTTCCATTCGAAAAATCAACTTCTGATTGATACTGTGATTCAATTTACTCTTGTAAATTTACATCTCGGAGGCTTATTTCGTTTGCATGAAAACAAAATCCTGAGAAGAAAATGTTTTCGTGATCAGGAGCTCACCTTGTTAGTTGAGTACTTTTGGGATATCTAGCGGTCGGGGCTGTCAATTGTAGACAAACCATCGACAGAAAGTTTTCTACCCTGCTTGTGCGTGGATTTCAGCTAGAACAGAGAAATTTTCTATCGGCGCGGTCCAGTCGGTCCAATCGGACATGAAGATCTCGTACTCCTGCAATCTCCGGGCACTGTTGACTCACTGAAACCATGCATGGCAGCCATTTCCACTGCTTATAATACTCCAATAGCTGCCTTCTTATATTGTAACGAGGTCATCTGCGATCCCCGGTAAATATTTTATTAGACTGAAAGCCTTGAACAGTAGCTCACCGCCTGGGAGATACTTGGTTTTGGACAGGAGCGAAACTATTTTTGCTTCCATGCTGAATACTTACTTGTACACTTAGCGTCAAAATGTGCTCTTCTCTATCGATTGTAAAGTCAATTCAAATGTAATTTATTTTGTCCGATTGTAAGTTCCCAGTAATTTATTTCTGGCTTATTTGAGCATGCTGCAGACACTGTTCCTCACTGCGTTTGCAAACCGCAAAGTTCTGCTGGTCAGCGGTTAGGTATTTAAACTTTACGCTCAAGAGTTGACATTGGGTGTGCAACATGACATTGGGTGCGCAAGTAAACATTAGGTGTGCAATTTCATATCGGATGTGCAACATACTATTGGGTGTGCAATTCGACATTGAGTGTGCAAGTTGTTATTGGGTGTGCAACGTTTAAATAATTACCAAACGAAGAGATGAAATAGTGACATTTGAATGATTAAAAATTGGCAGCTCAAATTCAATAATTGGCAATGCACACCCAACATCTTTCTTGATAGGAAAACAGCTTGACAGCTTTCCAGACGTTGAAAACGCTTATCAGCTCGGCAACCGTTCTGAAGTACCCTCGGAATTTATAGTCCAGAGAATTTATAGTCCAGACAGACGGCTCAGATGTGGGAGTTGGCGCGGTACTTTCACAATTAGATAACGATGGGGTGGAAAAGCCAGTAGCCTTCGCTAGTCAGTCCCTCAGCGCTAGAGAACGTAATTAGTCAACGACTGAGAAAGAACCATATGCCATTGTTTATGCATTACGGCACTTCCGAGTTTATTTACTCGGTCGGCAGTTCAAATTAGTCACAGATCACAAAGCATTCACGTGGCTACACAGCATGGAGCCAAAAGGTCGCCTGGCAAGATGGGTCATGGAGCTCCAAGAGTTTCAATTCAGCATCGAACACAGACCGGGGAGACGACACGCCAATGCAGATGCTTTATCCCGATTAGTGGCTACCGCTTCACACACTGCGACTACACACGCAGCATCAACACAGACAACACAGCCCGAAAGTAAGCGCCACCTCGATTTCAATTTAGTCAGCTCCGTTCAAAAAGCACATAGGGTTCTAACTACACTAAATTTGTCACTTTACTACGCCACGCTGACAGTAATCCTTTTTGTGCTAAGTTTAGTTAAAGCAGGTGGCAGCATATCTCGCTTCCATATCTGTTTCATTTTCCAAGAAATATTAGTCGGAAGAGCGTTCCTTTTTTTAACCATTTTTTCGCCTTTGCATCCAAGAACTCAAGGTGCTCTACATAACTTTTACATGCAGTCTCGTCCACACTGTACTGGGAACAGAACTCTTGCAAAGACCTTTCTTCAGAGGAGGAAATCTTCCCTCGTTGAACAATTTCTTTATCTGAGACACTCGGGAGAAGTTTATAAGCTTACTTTGCAAAGTAATCAAACTGTTTATATTTACATAGATCAATTTATTGCTATTAAAGTCAACAGCTGGGTTTTCCATTCTCTTTAATTATAATACAATGTAGGCTTTCTTACATTGACATCTTTCTTTTTCATTGAATAACATCGTAGTGTCAGGGTCGTAGCCAGACTTTTCTAATAACGGAGAAAATTGCAAAAGCGCCGAAGGTGCGAGTTTTTAGGGGGGTCTGGGGACATGCTTCCCCAGAAAATTTCGAAATCTAGACGCTCGGAAATGCCATTTTAAGCGTTTTCCTGGTGGTATTTTCCCCCAAACATAACCAAAATCCAAACTAA
Organism: Siderastrea radians; assembly: GCA_964017195.1. Taxonomy (NCBI): domain Eukaryota; kingdom Metazoa; phylum Cnidaria; class Anthozoa; order Scleractinia; family Rhizangiidae; genus Siderastrea; species Siderastrea radians. The sequence continues at coordinate 25,885,217 of OZ024898.1, forward strand.
CTTTAACAGCATTCCTGGTGCCAATAAAGTAGAACTGTTTTACTATATAACAGAGGCATTCTTCTCTTACTCCCTGACAGACAGGAAAATATTAAATAATCAGCCAGTTCAGAGATCAAAGCACCTGGAGTTGATATTTTCCCAGTTTAATTCCAGTGTAAGCAAGGATAAATTAATGTTTGAACTCTAATAGCTCTTCTACCACTTTTCCAGTTTGTGAAAAAGAGTGAAAAAAGTAATGCCCCCCCGTATGTATTACATTTTTCATCCAACCCGCCTCTCTCTAGTTGTGATTTTCCCCTATGCCTCCCCTCTGGTTTTCCACCCCCCCCCCCCACCCTCCAGGTAATTATTGCACAGTCCCTTGTCCCTTATCAGCCGGTGTGGTCAGCAAAAAATAATAATAAATAACAAGAAAAGCAACAGCAACGGAATATTGGTATTAAGTTGGTATGAAGTTGGCATTAAGTTGGTGTTAAGTTGGTATTGGTATTTAGTTGGTAATAAAAGAGGTAATCTTTGCCTTGTTTGCTTGGTTCGGCTTGCGTACCGCAACCTACTGTTGCGAATGAGTCGTCTGCTGTTACCCTCAATCCACGAATGGATCTCAAGGAGGCCCAGAAACAAGACCCAGTACTCAGTAAGCTGATTCTCTTTAAATCTGAAAATCGCAGCAGACCAGAATTTAGCGAGTGGGCAGGAGATCCCACGTTACGCCGCTTTTGGTATCAGTACGACAGGTTGTTTTTGCGCGACAACACTTTAGTGCGATCTGTTAGAAAGGATAGCCCTATTCCTAGATACGCAGTTGTTGTATCGGAATCTCTTGGTCAAGAGGTTCTCAGAGATATTCACGATAGTCCGTTTGCGGGTCACTTAGGGGTCACAAGAACCTTAGATAGGATTCGTGAAGGCTTTTATTGGCCAGGCATGCGCAAGTCCGTTGAGTCGCATATAGGAGAGTGTTCTGCGTGCGCGCAAGGCAAAGATGCGCCAAACACAAATAAAGCGCCCCTGCGTAGCATCGAAGTAGGTGAACCTTTTTTTTCATTTTGCGCCATGGATTTTATGGGTCCTTTTCCCGAAACAGCTCAAGGAAATCGTCATATTTTAGTTGTAATGGATCATTTTACAAAATGGTGTGAAGCCATACCTTCCAAAGATCAGAAAGCTAGCACAGTAGCTCCAATCCTTTGTTAACAGGATATTTTCTCGTTTCGGTCCTCCCGCCGTTCTTCACTCCGATCAGGGCGCCTATTTTGAAAGCAATCTTATGCATCACATTTGCGATGTTATGGGCATTGCCAAAACAAGAACCGCTGCTTACCACCCTAGTGGCGATGGACAAGTCGAGTGACAAAACCGTACTTTACAGGGGACGCTATCAGCTCTCGTTTCGAAACATACCGACGACTGGGATTTGTGGTTAGATGCAGTTACGTACGCGTACAACTCAAGCCGTCAAGAATCTACTGGTGTCTCACCGTACGAAGTTGTTTTCGGTCGCTTACCGCGGATGCCCCTCGAGTTAGAATTGGGCTTACCTTTGTCGAACCCGTCAACTGTTAGTGAGTATGTTCAGTCATTAAGAAATGCATTACAAGATATTAGACAGCTAGCTAAGGAGAATCTTACTCCAGCCAGGGCTAAGCAGAGGCATAGTCGAGAAAATAGAAACCCAGTTAGAGTTTGGAAGCGTTTTAAGCCAGACCAGTCAGTTTGGTTACGCAGACCAAAAACATGAAAACTGGGAAAAAGGTGGACAGGACCATTTGTAATTTTGAATCGCATGGGTGTCAATTACAAAATCCAGTCCTCGTCTGGTAGGACTCTTGTCGCCCACCATGACCAGCTCAAATTGCATTATGCCCCGACCGGTCCACGCAATATTTTCTGCCCCGCACAGGAACATGGAGATTTCACTGTTGTTGACAACGACCCAGTAGCCCAGTTGTTCACCCTGTTGGTTCCCTTGTCCCTCCTCCTGCTCCCCCGGTCCCTCGGGTTAGGCCTGTAAGACTGCGCCCCAATGTCCGCCCTCCGGCTTGGCACCAAGATTATATTCTGTAATTTTTCACGATTAACATAATTTTATTAGTTGCTTTTCAATTCATTTTTGAGCTTTATAACTTAGCAATGCATTTTTGTTATGTTTCCGGGTCGAATACCTAAATGGGGGGGGGGGGGGGCAATGTAATGACATTGGTAATGTAATTAGATAGTAATTATTTGTTTATAAATAGAACACTAAAATATCGAGCTGTATTGTGTAAAGTACATATATGTTATTTACCGGCCGGGAGGTCCGTATAGGGAAAAACTGTGCCCGCGGTCTTGAGTACGGCCCGAGGCCGCAGGCCGAGGGCCGTACTCAAGACCAAGGGCACAGTTTTTCCCTATACGGACCGACCTAGGCAGGTAAATAACATTTTTATTTTTTTCCCAACATTTGCGAGTTTGCAGATCAATCTTGAAAGGTTGTCAGAACGCGCGTAAGTTTCACTGAGTCAGATGGCAGGAAACCGTGGAGCGAATGTAATCATAAACACTTCAAACTTTTTTAAAACTTAAGTGTAATATTTTCGACTAGAAACTACCGTATCAACACGGAAAAGGTTGTTTTTCAAGAACAGACACGCACATGGAAAATCCTGCCCGGCATAGGGATAAACAATCCAATTAAATACTTATAATTAAGCTTAAGCTTGCTAAAAACAAAACCAAAGGACTCAATCGTTAGGACAGGTTTAATTGCCCTTGCGTAAAAAATGAAAGAGAATAATACTTCGAAAAACATTTCTGTTTAGCCTAATTACTTTCTTTTTATGTTTTGCTTCGTACCTGTAAACGTAGGTGCTGGTTCTTTGGATATAAACAATTTAATTATTTAGCAAAATCGTTCGGTTTGATCTCAGTCTTAACCAAAGCGAACGGTGCGCTGGCTTTTAAGCTCATCTTCATTTAGGCTTACGACAGATGAAAAAGCAAAATTCCAGTTTAAGCCTGCACAATTTCTTGAATGAAAATATACCGAACCTCGTTAATTTAAGAGAAAAAACTGAAAAACGAAGTCATTAAAGTAAATATCGGAGTCAAAAGGCATTGTGGCGATCGCAATTTAAAAACTAAAACTGCTGTGTTAAGTGAATTCAACAACAAACTCACCAACCGCCATGCTAAGCTACACAAAATTAAAACGAGTACTTGCCTTTTGAAGGCATTTCAAGTCTTTAATTCCCCTCCTTGTTGAACTTTCCATTTACAACACACACAAGAATTGTGACTTGCCAAAAAAGTGGCATCTTTGAGGCGTAAATAAAAAAAATTCTCGAGTTCAACCGAGGTATGTTGTTTTTCAACTTTCATTCAATGGTCCATGACAAAACCGGTCCGCATAGGAAAAAACTGGACCGGCGGAACGCGCGTCAACAGCCAATCAAATTCAAGGATTCCGGATTCCGGACCGGAAAAATGCTTAAGAAAAAAATAAAACGCCATATTTGTAGTACTAGTTATACGTAAGCGAAATTGCGTAAGAAACCTTGTATAAATGAAAGTGAATTGCTGTAATACAATTGTCTTGAATCTGAACGAGTTGAGTGTTCTTTTACGGCACGTTACACTCTACTTAGCACCCAATTCTCCTGCCTTGTTTTGGATTTATCGACTGCAAACGAAATCGGTGACATTTTATCCCTGTTTTCCTCATGTTTTTCATATATTTTTTGGAACACATTGGTAAGTATGCACTCTTAATTACCCTGGAACGATAAAAGACGATTAAAAAATCACTTATTGGGCCCTGTAAGTCAACGAGCGTTCCGAGAAACGGGCGTCGGGTCACGTCTCTAATAGACGCTTAATCTTGGCGATTGCTTTAGTTGCGTCGGTCGTTGGAGACCGTGCCTTCAGCGCTGCTGTGCCTAAATTTTGGAATTCCGTTCCTTTTGGCATCACACCTGCTGAAAACTTAAACCAATTTAAATATAAACTGAAAACTCATGTGTTTCGTTACGCATATTTTTAACCTTCTGTGGACTTTGACATTGCACTTTTTAATCTTTATTATTTTCTGGTTTAGCTTTTTACCTATTGTCATAATAAGAGTTATCGATTTCTAGAAAAGTTTTTTATTCGTTTTTGATCATTTTATACTTTATATTTCTTGTTTTAAACATGCCTTAGAGCCTTGGTATAAAGGAGTCTAGAAATAAATAATAGTATTATTAGTGAAATTATGAATATATGAAATTCATATATTTGAACTGCGGAATGAAGAAATAAATGTAAAGAATCTCCTCGCAGTTATTTAAACGCAACTTATGCAGTTGCGAAAAGGAAGCCTGAAAAAATCAGGCTTGCCGGGATTCCAACCCTGACCTCTGCGATACCGGTGCAGCGCTCTAACCAATTGAGCTAACGAGCCAGCTGGGAGCTGGTCATTAAATTGGTTAGTAATATACCGGAGAAAGATAAAGATGAAATTATGAATATATGAAATTCATATAGATGAACTGCGGAATGAAGAAATAAATGTAAAGAAGCTCCTCGCAGCGAAGCGGAGTTCCACATCTCTCTTTCATGCTTATTAGCCCGTAAAATACAGTAAATTTTAGTTGTGCAGTTATTCCCCAAGAGGTGAAAAACAGCAAGGGAAAACATGCGGACCACTGACGAAACTGCGAGTTGGCTTATTTTTGTTCAAAGAGAAGACTTCAGCACGACTTTCACCGACAGCTCTTCTATTAGCATTCTTTCGAAAGCTAGCTTATTAAGTTCAAGAAGAGTACTTGTAAAACCACAATTGCTAAAAAAAACCACTTAAGTTGCTCCCGGTAGCGACTCGACAGACGTTTCCATACAAATACACATTTCTCACTGATTCCAATGTATCCCTCTGGCTGTTTAGTTCTGTTAACCACGAAACATTTCTCAAAATCTATCTTGCTAAAATAAATAATATTTTCGAGGCATCAAACCGTTTACTGACAAAAAATACCCCAAAAATGCTTTCGGAAACTTTCAAGCACACGTATAATTATCGTCGGGCCCTTTCAAGAACACACCCTGAACTAATTTTAGGAAGCTTTTAGAGTCTCATTTTAGACAAAATAGTCTTAAACCGAGAAATGCTTTGCTTATATTTACTTAAATAAAGATTTCATTTCGATCTGTAACTAAAAACGCACTGAAAAACAAAACGAACACGAAAACATGCCACACTGAACTCACTCACTGAAGCGGCGATTCTATGTTTAGTCGCTAAATTGGGACAGAAATGTCATTCACTTCAAATGAAGAAACTAATGTATAACAATATAACAATATAAGGAAGATAAAATATTCCACAACTGAACAAAAAACATAAGGAGCTTTACAATAAGACTATAAACTTAAAAATGACGACAGAGCGACTCTTCAGGTGTTGAATACTAAATTACGAATTAGTCAAAACAACCCAATATGCGGTGCCGAACAAAAACAACCTAGATTGAAAAAACAACACAGACTCAATCTAGAATAGTCACGATTTCTACTTTTTGAATAAAATACACTCCTGACTAGAATTGCTCAAAGAAAAATATTGAATTACGCACTAAAGTTCAAAAGAAAATTGCGCTTATATATCAGATTGCTCACTAATGAAAATTCCTTTAATGAATAAACACAGAAAAAGGGACAAGAAACCTTCAATAACATGCGAAGTACTTGTTTGCCTAGGAAAGCAAACTGCATTCAATTTTCCCCTCGAGTGAAGTTACTCGCATGCCGACAAACGGGAACTACAAGGTAATTTCACAGATATTTTAAACAAGTTTTTAAAACATTTCAAGAAAATTACCGTAATTTACTAAACATGTAAAGTCGCTCAATTAAACAATTTTTACAATGCAAATCCGCAATAAAATCTGTAATTTACTTTACTACTCAACTGAATGAAGGACTTGAAAATCTAAACGAAAGTCGCCGGGTTCTTTCCAGATCTCCTTAGCTTTGAAAAAAACAAGTATGTCCTCGAACAAGGATTTCTTGCCTTCAAGTTCTCCAGCATCTTCTATATGCGCCAGCGAGGTTGAAGCAATCCTTTTCCTTGTCATGATGAACTGTTACAAGTCTTCATTCCAAGAATGTATTACAATTATCGTAATATATAGATTTAGCCAAGCCTAAAAGCGGAGCCCCCCTTTTTGTTTTGTCTGTTTTTTGTTTTGTTTTGTTTTTTTGTTTTTTGTTTTTTTTTTGTTTTGTTTTTGCTGGCAGTTATTAATTTGTGAAAATATTCTCATTCAAGTCGTTAAATTATAAAAAACAACCAAGGAAAAAAAAAAGAAAAAAGTACCTGCTCCCGCTGAGTGTCGAACCCGGCTCGTCAGCGTGAGGTGCCGGTGACTAGTCCACTAGGCCATGAGCGTTTAACGTTACATTTAAGTTAATTTTAATACTTATTTCTTTCTTCGTGACAAGCTGCCTATCAGCATGAAAATGCTGGTGTTTTTCCTGGCAAAATGTGTTCGAAACGCCGTAAAAACCATGGTTGTGGACAGAAAAAGCCAAAAACCACTAACTCTGCTATATTTGGCGCCGAAACCGCTGCGAAAAGCTGCAAACTCAAGCGGTGTGCCGACTGAGTTTGACAGAATCGACGAGGCAAATTTGAACTTTTTGCCTGAACTTTATCGCCTAATTTTTTCGCCTAAATTGAACTTTTCCCCTTCCACCAAAAAGACAACTGAGTGTTCTTTTGAACTTTTTTTTTCCATTAACAAATTTGTTTTTGACTTTTGTTGTCTTTGCTTGTTTTGCTACAACGCGGGTCAACCTGCGATTTGGCGCCAAAAACACACGGGATTCAGCACAGGGTCATATCCAGTGTAGGAAGTGTATTAGTAACCCTGTGGTGAGGACGGACGGACGTACGGATGTACTTACGTACGGACGGACGGTCACGTGACTATTACGTTACTACCAAAATTTTTTGGCTTGATAGGTTACCAAATTTCCTTAGCAATGGAGCTCCGCTGACGCGCTAGCGCGCTGGCTCCGCTATTAAAAAATCGAGCGTACGAGGAACCAGCCGCCATATTGTTTACTTCAGCTGTAATAAACAAAGGGCATTCCGCCTCCCCCATCCCCCGGTCGGGTTGTCTTGGGACTCCCCTCACCCTCCCCCAGAGTCTGTACGGACGGACAGACGTACGCTGACGTCAGAACCAAACTTTTTCGGATCAACGGGAAAAATTTGCTTACCCATGGTGCTCCGCGAGCTCCGCTAACATAAGCGGAGTTCCACATCTCTCTTTCATGCTTGTTGGCCCGTAAAATACATTAAATTTTAGTTGTACAGTTATTCGCCAAGAGGTGAAAAGCAGCAAGGGAAAACATGCGGACCACTGAGGAAACTGTGACTTGGCTTATTTTTTTCAAAAAGATTTCAGCACGACTTTCACCGACAACTCTTCTTGTAGCATTCTTTCGAAAGCTAGCTAATTATGTTAAAAAAACTACAGTTGCTTTAAGCTCTCCAATATCTTCTGTACGCGCCATCGAGATTAAAGCAATCCTTTTCCTTTTCATGATGAACTGTTACAAGTCTTCATTCCAAGAATGTATTACAATTATCGTATTGAAAATCGACCCTACGAGGAACCAGCCGCCATATTGTTTACTTCAGCTACAAGAAAAAAAGGCATTGCGCCCCCCCACCCCCCCCCGTCGGGTTGTCTTGGGACTCCCCTCACCCTCCCCCAGAGTCTGTACGGACGGACGGACGTACGCTGACGTCAGAACCAAAATTTTTCGGATCAACGGGTTACCAAATTTGCTTACCTATGGTGCTCCGTGAGCTCCGCTATAAATGAAAAGATCTCCGTGTTTATCTATAGACCGTCTTGTTTTGACTGTTTTTGTTTTCACATTTTCAGGCACACAACCAACGTGAGGAAAGCATTCAAAGGTTGTACCATCACAGAGCAAGACTAAACGGCGACAAGTACTTGCTGTCTGAGGAGGAAAGGGTAAGAGGCTGCTAGCCAATTTAACCCTTTAAGACCCAATATTAACATCCATATTCTCCTCACTATTCTCCTTGTATTTCTTATGTTGCTAGTTAGGAGAATTTGATTAAAAATCTTTATTCTCACGATCTGTATGTTTGATCAGGTAGTAACTGTAAAGAGAAATTAGATGCTTGTCACAATTGGTGCTAAAAGGGTTAAAAGAAATTCGTCCACGAAGTATTCTAAAACCTTTTATCTTCGCGCTGGCTTCCTTTTCTCTATTTTCGCTCATCTCTTAGGATTAGCAAGAACCACAGAAGTGAAACAGCTACAAAGCGATCTGAAGGCCATTTCAAACGATTCGGCTCGAAAAATGTAGAGTGAATCCCCAGCTTCCTCTAACTCCCGTTTATCTCAATTCCCTCGTTATCTTAACAATAATGAAACTTACGAAAATTGTGCTATAGAATAGAAATCCAAAGGTGTCGTTCACGAGATAGCAGAAGTCAACTGACTTCGGTTGTGTTGTGAAACAACTGCGTAACGATCTCCAATGATCAGGATGGAAAAAGTTGCAGTCGTCCCGTGTTATCTCAAACCCCACCTATCTCAAATCCCTCGCTATTTCGAGAATCATAAACCCAGAAAGACTGAGCTACCGAGAAAAAAAATGCAAAGTACTTCGGGTGTGTAGTGAATAAAATTGACCGGTCATATTTTGTTTTTAGAATAAATATTTTAATGTCAAGTCTTATTTAGCGTCCCCAGTTAGTAAGTCTAAGTCTAAGTCTAAGTCTAAGTCTGTAGAGGTTCATTGATTTAAGGCAACCAATTAACCTCGGCATCTGTTTATAAATGGGTGATTTCAAGGAGATAAGTGTGCTTCTAGTCTATGCTACATGCCTTGTTACAATTAATTTAGGCTGGGCAGATTAGAATTTATTTAGACTGCGGTTTTGTTAAACTTCGTCTAAACTTGGTTTAAATAACCGCCCAAAGGTTTTATTTATTTTATTTTAACTTATTTCTATTTCATTCCATTCCACTTTTTTTCCTAACAGGAGCATGACCGTTTAGTGAAGATTGGCTAGAGAACAGACCTTTTGGAACAAGAAATTCATTCATCATGATTATTAAGTCTGCTGGTAGCAGTCAAATTTGTCCTTCTCTCCATACTACAGCAAATAGCCTGGTGTGGTTGCCAAAAATACACGTGACTTGCGTGGTTGGTTTTTGCAACCGGTCTCTACATGTGTCAGAGAATTGTCTTTTGTTCCCTTATTGTATCTTATGCTTGTCAAACGGCCCCAGCCGACCGCCTCACGAGAATGTGCATAGAAAACCTTCCGGTTCTCAGCGACTGATTACATAAAACCTCTGCATAAATTACGAATATTTTTTGCAATCGGCCCCTGGTTTGTGGTATTTTCAACGTTTATGGAAAAGAACTGTAACGTTGGGAATAAGTTTGATATTTTCGTGTCCCTCCACGTTACAGAAGTAACAGTGGACCGAGAAACAAATTGGAGTTTATTCTGTTTTTGTGTCTACGTCATGTTCACTTTGACGCCACTTGCCTTCGCAACAGAACAGGCCCGTGCAACAGACAGTAAACTGTCATTTTGCTGTTTGTTCATTTCTTTGTTTGTTTGTTTAAGGGAAAGGAAAAATTGTCCTGATAGCACGTTAGTTAGTTTAACTATAAAGGTCTCCTCTGCCATCATATCCTAAACACTCAACAATGAGCTGAAAAAGGGGGTTCTTCTTCATGTTAGGCGATTTCATATGTGAGTGAATCGATCGGTCTTCTTGCTACTCCTTATCCTATATAATGGATTTATGTAGAGATAATTCTGTTTATTCCGACAATCGAATGATTTCTTTGTTAACATTTTTTTTTAGTTATTCACACGGCTACAAGTTTAAATACAACAAGTTTAAATTATACAGCAAACAAAGCACGGATACGTTTAATTAACAAACCTTAAAACAATATTACAATAGTTTTACAATATGCAAAGGAGAAGAGGGTGCAAAAGGTTAACTGATAACATAACTGATAGGAAACACACACAACGTATTTCCGTTACACATTGAGCTACAAAGTAATTATTGTCCATTTCCTGTGAAATTGGTGTAATTTATTGTTTTTAGTGCAAATGAATTTTTCTGTTTCGTATTTAATACCAACTTTGGTTTGAAAACCATATATATTGGGAAGAACTTTGTTTCTCCTGCATTCCCATAAAAATAGTTTACCAACAAGTAACAGATAATTCAGTAGGGTGCATTTAGAGGTTACAATACCAATCTGCGTATTGAAGGAGCTTGGTCTCTTCCTCTCCCAATTTAATTCCTTTAATTTCAACATTTTCTCTAATGGCAATTGCCATTGTTTCGACAGCCAATATGAAGCGATAAGGGGAAAGTGGATCTCCCTGTCTGACACCACGTTCAAGGTTAAAGTAATCTGAAGCAGTGCCATTATTACTTACGCAGCTTTGAATGTTTTGATAAAATGTCCTGACCCAGCAGATAAGTTTGTCACCAAAATTAAAAGCTTCAAGGCACTTGTAAAGGTAACTCCATTCTAAGGTATCAAACGCTTTTTGAAAATCAATAAAAATCAAGAGACCTGGAAGTCCATGATGTCGAGAATAGATCGGACTGTTTCCCCGATGTACCTATCTGAAACATATCCGCTCTGGTTGTGGCGAATAATATCTGGCAGTACTTTTTTTGATTCTAATGTAGCAATTACTTTGGATAATATCTTTGCGTCCACGTTTAGAAGGGAAATAGGCCGCCAATTCTCTATGAAGCAGCGATCTTTACCTTTAAGATCTTTATTCATCAAATGCGATGTTTATTCACTCCGGCATCAAATGTTAATATATGTCAGTTGTATGATGAGCGAGCGGATTGAACTGGGGGGAGCGGCTCCGGAAAAGTCACCCTTCTCGCACGTATTGCGTGACCAGTTATGTTGAATGGGGTCCTCATTCTGGTCACTCATTCTTGTGGAGTGGTACAATTTTTTTTAAGGGAAGGTAAAACGAAAGCAGTTCCAAGTATTTAAGAATTGTTTGGGGGTTAATCCTTAGAGGAGGTTAGCATGAATATATAATAGGTTGGTTTTCATTTAGGCGTGGGTACATTTGATATAACAAAAATAATGTTTGCAAACAGCTATCTTCCCTATATTGTTCGACGGCTGGTGAGCGTCAGAAATACGTTCGCGGCGCCATATTGTGTGAGACAGATCTAGAGTTGGAAACCTCTTTAGAGATCTTCATGCGACTTTTAAGCGGAGGCTGCAAAAATACAGTGGTTGAAATTGAAAGAATTGTGAAATAAAAAAGCGTGTGCAACTTCTAAGTTATCAATAAGAATTTTTTTCGTTAAAACGATGTAATATAATTACGATCATATCGTTATGAAAAGCAATTCTATCCTATCTGTAACAGATGGAAGTAGAAAATTGCTTGTTTTTTTCGTACGAGCTTGTTAGAGTGAACATGAAATCAATTTTGCAATAAATATCTTATTTTTTCAGTCAGTGGGGTTATTCTTTGATATATTGATTCGTTCGTTTATTTACTTATTTGTTTATTTTTGTATTTATTTATTCATTTTAAATACTTAAAATCAGTTTATGCCCTTATTCTTATTAGGTGGAGAAACCTGAGTATTTGCAATATATTTTTTTCCTCGAATCTCAAGCAAAACAGCGAGCATGAAAAGAAAATGCTTATGGTGTTACCAGCTTCAAAACACAAGTGCGCGTTTCTTTCGAAGTTCCAAACAAGAATTGAACACGTTTGTAATTCAATTGTACGAGAGCGAAGTGTCCGTATTAGAGGGGTGTCCCTATAAAAGAGATCGCCACGATGACGTCACTTTTATGACTCCACTTATAGTTTTAAATGTTCAGTAGCTAAAACCAGGGTCACACTCCTCTTTAAACTGCACTTAAATTATTAATTCACAGCACAAAGGCACAGTCCTTCAGTAGCATACAACATTGTACATCTCAGCTACAAAGTAAGTAGACAAATCACTGTTTTAACACGAAACGAGCTACAACGCAATGCTTCATGTAAAAAGTAACGTAAAGTACAATTCTGAAAGCGTCTTTCGCTATTATGCAAGTGCAGTAAACAGTAACTAGAGTACAAAATGTAATAGAAAAGATCTTTATGCTATAGTTATTCAAACCTTAAAAAAGTCGGTTATGTTCCTCTGTACACCTTTCGCAAATCGTTGTTTGAAATGCAGCGACTGGGCTTTTGAAATCACCTTGTATAGCTGATCAGCCAGATTGAATTCACCCTGTGCAGTAAAAAAAATCATGGTTGAGTTCCGATATAGCCTCACTGTATGACTTCAGCGGCTCTGGCGGTAAATCATGTTCCAAGATTTCTTCATCGTCGCCATTTTGTAACAAACTCGACAGGAACTTTTACTCCCAGTTTTCATTTAAGTCTTGGCAGACTGGAAGAAGACTCTCGTTTGCAATAGCTTCCTTTGCTGACGTTGCAGTGTCACCACAGGACTCTTTCAGTAACACATCAACCTGCGAAACATCATCTTCCAGGTCTGAAAATGGGTCCTCGTCACTCGGGGGTGCTTGGGCTTTAACTACATTTCGCTCTTTGTCAAGCAGTTCCGCAGAAGCGAAACATTTGATTATAGTGGAGGGTTCTACGGCTTCCCAGGCTTGTGCGATTCATCTTATGCGATTTCTGTCATCAAGGATAGCCGAGTCATGGGGCACATGCCAACGATGTTGGCCAATACAAAAGAAGGTTTAGGACTTTTGAGACATTTCCTCTTAAGGCCAGGTACCAGTGGAATTGTTAAAATATGTGGGAAAGCAGTGAATTGTGGCAGAGGATTAGGCATGGAGATCCCATGTGAATACATTTTCACTGGACCGGACAAACTGCTTGAACGTCTGGAAAAATGTTTAGACTAGACAGAGAATCCAGCCGTCCGTAAAGAGCCTAGTTCATCAAGGGACAACACCGAGAAGAAACTATGCAGAAAGAGGAAAACAGCAGAGAAATCCGCTGAGGAGTCGTTGAGAAAAAAAATCTAGATAATGAACGTCAATAACGTATGCATGAACCTACCGGAAATGAATGATTCTTTAATTGCATGGACAATGGGACAATTATACCTTTGATTGGTATAGTTTGTTACTGTAAGTGATCAGAAACAGTTTTACATAAATACATATTGAATCGGCTTCTGCTTTGGTATTATATTTTATTTAATTTTCTTTTGTAAGGCTTAGTTTCGAAAACACTAGCTCTTTTTTTCTCTTTGGTTACATGTTGTAGTATTTTATATTAAATGTTGAAATCTCCAGTTGAAGATAACGTCAATAAAGTGTTTCTCTTTTTGTAACCACGAACAGGAAGTCCATCCATACACAAACTATCATCACCTGATCACTGCAGTGTCCGTAATGAAGAGGTTAAGTCTATATGAATTTACTCTCTGGGGCCGAGATTTAGTGTCCGTTGTCCGTATTAGAGAGAGTCCGTATTATACAGGTTTATTTTAAAGAAAACTATAGAGAATTTTGTCGGGACATTGGAAATTGTCCGTAATAGAAGGGTGTCCGTATTAGAGAGGTGTTGGTAGCGAGAGGTTCGACTGTATTAATATTTGTCTTATATTATAAACAAGTAATATAGTAACATTTGGTGGAACGCCGTTTGCAATATTTCAAAATTGCCTCTGTCAATGTATCATTCGCCACTAAATCCTATTGCCAACTTATACAAATGAAAAAAGTTGTGGTTACCTGTTTTGTTTTGTTTTTTTTTTAATATGCTTCCGTAAGTATACTGTAATTTGTGGTACGAACTTCTCATTACACACTTCTGACACAACGAACATCATTGCAGTAGTTACGATGACAACGTACTGAATTATTCTTCACGGTGAATGAACCAAATAGCAGGTCTGCATTATGCAAAGAGAAAGTTATTTCATGGAAGTGAAATCACCCCCCCCCTCCCTATACGCACACGCCCACACACCATCTAAAATACCCACCCAAACTAGCGCTTCAACTCTGATGGAGTTTGGAGACTGCTAGAAAACTTTTAAATCATTCAAAGCTAACATGAAACTTGCTATGTAAGCCAATAGGGTCAACTTTCAACGGAGATGTCCAGGGCAAAGGACACATCTAAAAAGCAATTTACTAACCTAGTCTGGACTTGCTTGAAATTAGACGTATACGGGGTAGTTGAACGTGCCTAGTAATAGTAAATGCACCGAAAAATAATCAACGCTTTGATGAAATGGCTAGTAAATACTGTTAAAATGTGTCTTTTACTTACTATTTTTCGCCTAGAAAGTTTTGTTGAAACTGGTGTTCGCGATGTCGAGAAAGACTTGTTTCTCTAAGATCATTTGCGTAATAATTTTGTGGTAATTTTTTAATTTGAGCGCTTTTGCGAAAATCTTAAGAGCGGCTCGATAGATTTTTTTTAAAACATTAAACATGCGTGCTTGACGATGTGACCAATTTTAGTTTTGAGTCTGATTAACATTGATTCACTGGAACACTTTTAGATTTAACGTTAAAGAGGATGTATGAACCGACGGAGAAGGTTGCGTTACAAATTCACAGTTGGCAAGTAGATGCTAATATATTCAAAGTAATGCGTTATTCATTGGTTCGTGATTTTTATCTGGTTTCTTTGTTCTTTGTTGCACTGTAGATTACAACGAAAAGTAAAAATCACGGAGGAATGCATTGCGCATTACTTAGACTTCCCCGAATCGCCTTTTGTGTTTCAGTGATGTAATGTTTACGTGCCAGGGCAAGTTTGGCGAATTCATGCCAGCTTTAAAGCTCGCTAGCACCTTCGTTCTTGCTTTCATCGAAGGGGTTTTCATGCCATTAAATCGCCAGAAATTTTCTACACCAACTTTCATGAAAATTCTGGCGAAATAACGCTAAACGAACCAACATTACCGGCAAGTATTGTTTTGACCGAGCGGAGGTCTGGGGCAAGTGACCACGACGACAAAAAAAAAAAACAAGAAAAGCCCCAGGGGCATTAGACCCCGCCGCTGTCCCCCCCCCCCCCGGGGGTGTAAAATATGTTACGGTCACTCAAGATAAAAGCCCTTGGCTGTGTAGCGAAAGACACGACGAGTATTTCTTTGGCCGAGCGAAAACCGGAGGTCTGGGGCAAGTGACCACCAAAAAAAAAAAAAAAAAACCACGGAAAAAAAAAGGGTATTACTAGACCCCGTCCTGACGGCGGGGTAATAAGACTCAAAACTAAAATTGGTCACATCGTCAAGCATGCATGTTTAATGTTTTTAAAAAATCTATCGAGCTGTTCTTAATATTTTCGCAAAAGCGCTCAAACTAAAAAATTACCACAAAATTATTACGCGAATGATCTTAGAAAAACATGTCGTTCTCGAGATCGCGAACACCAGTTTCAACAAAACTTTCTAGGCGTAAAATAGTAAGTAAAAGACACATTTTAACAGTATTTACTAGCCATTTCATCAAAGCGTTGATTATTTTCGGTGCATTTTCTATTACTAGGCAAAAACTACGGTTGAAAATGTTTTTGCGATTTACTTCAAAACAAGCCTACAGAATTTTTTGGTTCTTGTATATTTTGTTTGCCATACACCACAGTTTAAGATGCTGGTATTTGCTTTTCGAGGCGAAATCTGGATCGTGCAAAATTTCAATTTTACTATTTTCGAGGATTTTTGATTGTCGTTATCATGGAAATATCGATTTTTACAAAATGTAAACCACGCTAAAGTTCAATTCAAAACCAACAAGTACTGCAAATTTCACGTTGATCCGGGAGAAGAGCCGATTCATAAAGTTAGGTATGGTCCCCCAAAAACAGTATCGAAACATCTTAAATTTCAAAACTTCATTGCAAAATGCTAATCGTATCATGACAGGTAGTAAAACACATGCACGATGGTTATTCTTTGCTTTCCTTTATTATTTTTATTTACTCTTACTTCGCTATGTTTACATTGTATTCTTTGAACCTTGATGACAGACTAAAATATTTAGGTATTCCTTATTACAACGATTAATGTATTTAGATTACCTTCATAATATTCCAATTTTGGTTGCTGCGTTCAAACCTTTAAATTGTAGGCAATTGGTTCTTAGGGTGATTATTATGTGCCAACATTATTGGTATCTGAGATATACAAAAACACTGTGAACATGCATATAAGTACTTCAAAACCACAGACGGCTGAAATGACTTCTCGGTACCTATAACTGCAGCCGTTTACATTTCTTTTTTAAACGACCAGGAACCAAATATGTCAAATATTTATGCTTCTGAATACAAAACTCCAAAGCGGTCGACTATTCTAGAAACGTCCCTGGTTTTAGACTTCCGTTTTTATGCTAAACTACAAAACACAAGGTTTTATCAACTCAGTCCTTGCTTTTAATACTAGACGGCGGCACATGCACATTCAGCTAACTTTACAAAACCTCTTGACGTTGAGTCTGTGGACAAAAATCTAAACTATGAGTATCGAAAAAAAGCGACTGATGAGCAGCACTTTACTGACTGAAGTACTCTTTATTATGCTGTACAGGCTGGTTCCAACTTTTGAGTCTGTGGATGAAATCCTTATGTGTGACTTCAAAGGGGGCTTAGTTCAATGTTATTTTCACCGAATCAGGAGTTTACTTCAATTGTGATTTTTGGGCTCCATTTTTAGCGAAAAACATACAACACCTCGTTTAGTTATCAACATGTTGATTACAACTACCCTGAAATCAGCATTATTGATTGTGCACAGTCTTCCTGATACATCGTCACCTAAACGGACAGAAAAAATGCCAATGTTCTGAGCTTTACACGCAGACGAATTGGGGATGTTCCAACAAAAATCACGTCAAATGTGATGCCCTTAGCAATCTGTTGAATCAGCCATCACCCATCGCGTCAATTTGAGGTTTCTTTTGACTTTATGCTCAGTTGTGAAAACAAAACGAAAAGAAAAAATATAGATCAACGTGAACCTAGTGCTTCACTGAAAATTAAAGGTAACAATCTTCCTCTTCAATTTCCCTAAGTGAAACGAGAACTATTACACAGCTCAGGGAAAACAATTAAACGCTATAATTTTGATCACCTAGTCACCTATAAGTTTTCTTTCCTACTAATGTCCTGCAGCTTTCAAAATTAACAACTAGTCTAACACTACACCCTCTTTTTCGATTGCTGTTAACGATTGTTATTGAAAGTGATAGGCTTATCATAAATTTTTCTTCCTCATTAAGTCAATGAAAATAATTCACTACATTGGCTAAATGATACGAGAACTATTACACAGCTCAGGGGAAACAGTTAAATACTATAATTTTGATTACCTAATCACCTATAAGTTTTCTTTCACTAATGTCCTGGGCTTTAAAAATTAAAAACTAGTTTAACACTATACCCTTTGTTTCAATTGCTCAGTTAACGATTGTTATTGAAAAGTGATAGGCTTATTATAAATTTGTCTTCAGCATTGAGTCAATGAAGATAATTCACTACATTGGCTGTTTGTAAAAAAGATTCGTTATTTCTATTTAAATTCTGGAGTGCTGTTTTGCTTCATTTTGTAATTAGAATACTGCCATCATATGCATTGATATCAGAAAAAAGGGACTGACCCTAAATCCTTTTTCCACTGTAAAGAAAACCACATATTTTGGGTTTGGCTATTATATTCGTCATTCGTTTGTCAGACGACGTAGTCACTCCGGTGTGATTGACTATTAATAACGTTTATATCGTGTGAGAAAATAATAATTAAGTTAGCTGCCACTATAAGCCAACATGAATTAGCAAATATACTTTGTGACATAGTTTGAGGTGTTGCACAGCTAAAATCGACAGAGCGAAAAAGACTGATTAATGATTGTATTTATGCTAAATAGCTGGTTAAAACCCAGAAGTGAACTTTGTAATGTAGTGAGTAAACTTTTTTTTTTATAAGAACCATTTTTATAAGAACGTTGAGGCTGAGATTTGCCCAAAATTTAAGAAATTGTATGGGCTAAAATAAGAACATCCTCACGCTCAGCCAAATTTTCCGCGTTCTTATAAAAAAAAGAGTGTATAAATTTAATTTTTGGTTAAAAGTTGAGGTTTTGTGAATACAATGTTGATTGAGTTTAGTCACTGCCACAGTAGCGGAGACTACAGTAACCATTAGGGGTACCACTGAGGTAATAAACGTAATAAGACCCGCAATTTCTAACTTGTATGTTGATTGACTCCCAACAGCAGTTCTCTAACCAGTGAAAGCACACTGTCTTGGTCACCTGACCGTCCGCCACACTAGGGTGACCACCAGACAACCAACCAGTCGCGAGTGTACGACACGTCCCTGTTGGTGGACAGGACGAAGCCATTCTTTTACCCGCAGCACCGTCAAATCGAAACCAACCAGGACCAATGGAATTATCACATTCTCCAATATAATAGTCGTAGGTTATCTTTCTGTCAGCACCGTTAAGGGTTCCGTAGTTTTGGCATTCTGAAAGCGCAAAGGGTAACAAGAAAGTTTCTGGCAATATTTATGTGGGAAAGAAGCATTGAAAAAGATGAGAAATTATAAAATGTGCCCCTTCAAAATGAAACAAGCTTCCATTTAATTTTCTATTAGCCATTTTCGATCCCTTATCAACGTACTTTACAGCTCTGTGACATTACCCGCAAAACTTTTCAAGAGGGATAAGGGTTTGAGGAAAAAAAATAAACAAATAAATAAATAAATAAATAAATAAATAGACAGGTTGACTCACGTTAAGGTGGTTTCGTGTAAGGGAAGTAATTTTGTGATGAGTTCCTAGACATTTTGCTCCTCGTACCCGACAAGGAGTAGAAGACAGACCCTTTTTTTTTCTTGGCTTCTTATTAGAGCGGGGGGGTGGGGGGTGGGGGGGTAGTATGAACATGTAAATAACTAATAACTCTAACATAACTCCTCCATCATAACACAGAAGGAACGACAACCAAGGATGGAGACGGGTAATATCTATTCTTTTCGTATCCTTCGCGAAGAACCTAAATTGCCTTTAAATTCCTTGCGCAGCTTTATCCCGGGGGCTCTTCTAGACGATTTCAGTTTAGTTTAGTGATCTCTTTAATATTTTGGTTTTTCAAGACTAGTGAATGAAAAATCAAATTTAATTTGTATTTTTAAGTGCGATATCTAAAACTTTGATTATGAATATCCAAAAATTTCTCTAAAAATCTCTTTTGGCTGTTTTTTAATGACCTTTTGCAACCGTAAAGGTGATTACTGTTGCTATTTGTAAACTTGTAGCCGTACTCAGTCACGGAATCGAACCATACCAGAACGTGTCTGAGGTACATACCACTCACATGAACACTCAGACTAAAATCTTGGGTAAAAGATGTAAGAAATAAAAAGAAAAAGTCATTCTGTTTTTAAAAAAAACTAGTCAAGGTGCAATAGCGTGGGTGCAAAGTCAGTGACAGCGAAGGCAAGATTCCCTTGTTTCCTCCTTTAACGTCCTCAGTCCATTCCGCTTTCTTTTTACCCTGTTTGTCCTTGTTTTTTGTTTGTTTGTCTGTATGTTTGTTTTCTATGGCACTCTACGCGTTGGTAACGCAATCTGAACGAATGGACTCTATGCAAGAGGTTCAACGACCAATGTATTTGTCCTTCCACCAGATAACTTAGGGCAGATGACTAGAAAACAATCCTGGTTTGAAGGAACTTGCTCGACCTAATTCCTAATTCTTAATTGACTGACTCCTCAAATCGAAAGTACGCTTGAACTGGCATTAAACACCATCAGTGAACAAACTGAATTTTTGTTTCATGTTTGAATTACTCCTAATTTAAAAAGAAATTAAAAACAATCCAGAGAATCAAGCCGGAGCAACAAACTAATAAGTGGTTGTTCATTTGTTTCAGAAATACTTGTACGTCTACGAATATCATTGAAGCGCAGTAATTGAAGGCCCTTTTGGAAAGGGTATTAGTATTGTGTCACATATTTTGTTCTTTTTTTTTTCTTTTTTGCAATTCTCTCTCGCAGTGTTATTACATATATCTGAGTGAAAGAGAAAACCAGCACCACAAAGAAGTCCCTTTTGGTAATATTCCCGATTTCATTTCACTTACCCTACTTACTGTCCCTGATCTTTTTTGAAATTTGAATTCCGGTGCATGTTATTTTTGTTTTAAATTGAGGAGATTATGAGAGGAATGGATACCGTATTAGGTATCATAAATCAAAGCTACATTGACTCGCTTTCTTAGTTCTCTCGTTTTTCAGCTTTTTGGTTTTGTTTTGATTTGTTCTATTTTGTTTTTTGCTGTGGCAATAGCCCAGCCCTGTCCTTTGTTCTTGCAAGGAGTTCCTGAAACATGGAAGAAATCCAAATTCTTTGTTAGGCTCATTTTTACGGGTAAAATTCTACCTCTATGTTTTTATTTGCGTTGAATGTAATTATTGCTATTAAAACTTGTTTAGCTTCAATCCTGGCCACAAACCTTCAAACAGTTTGTGCATGCAAGTGAGCTCACTCTTCCCCTCTTCAATGTTGTTTTTGACACCAAAATGTTTCACTCTGATAAACATTGAATGGGCAAACGTTGATTGTCCAGTGGATTGTCTTGTAAAAGACAATGACAACTTCCAATATTTGGGAAATTCGAAACATGCTACATCAGTTTTGGTGGAACAACGCCGCGGTTAGAAAGCTAGCTAAATGGTAGATTAGCTGGTTGATCGATAATAAAATACTTACTCATAGTGAGCTAATTATATAATAATACAAAATGTAAATAAGTGATCTTTTCGCTCGTAGGTTTTAAGTTTTCTTGTTTTTGGCTTGGTTGTTGATTACCCTATTGAAAAGGTTTTACAGTTAGCTAGAGGGCTACCTTGTGGTGTTGGTTGAGTTATGGGTAGCTGTGATGATTCTCCTGTAGACGAAAGAGAGAATAAACTTATGAAAATCTCTAAATTGTCTCATTTCTTACTTGACTTAAAGTTTAAGCAGCGACGCACTACTTGGTAAGTAGGCTTGTTTTAGGTGGTTTTTATCTTGGTAACTTAAATGGTTAATAGAATAGTTAATATGTGACAGCTCAGATTAAGTATGTCAGCTACAAAGTTAGAAAGGTACCTTGCATTGTTTGCTGTGTTGTAATTAGCTGTGTTGATTGTCATGTAGAAAAATGGGAGAATATTATTGAACTTCACAAAATGATTCAAAAGCAGTTGGCAAAGGAGTTCGTCCTTGATACCTAGACAGTGGGTCATCTATCTAGTTAGTAAATAACCTTGAGTTGTTGGCTGTGTTTTATGAGGCTGTGTGGATTGACTTATAGAGGTAAGGGAGGCGAAACTGATGGAAATCCTCCAAAATTTGGTTTGTCAGCTACATAGCTAGAAAGTTACGTACCTTGCGATGTTTGCTGCGTTATAGGTTGCTGTGTTGATTGCCCTGCAGAAAAATGGGAGCAAGAATTGCTGAAACTGTTCGAAAATGCTACTATTATTATTAGAAATAGCATGGGAATTAGGAAGTAAGTTGATTTGTAAGTCTAAAAGTTATTTCATCCTTTTGTTTGTATTCTTGTATGCTTTTTAAATTAGATAGTGTAGATTTTTCAAGTATTTCCTTCAGAGAGTCTTCTTTAATTTATTTAGTGAGTCAGCTTGCTAGTTAGTAAATTACCTTTAGTTGTTGGCTGTGTCGGGTGAGTTTGGGTTGATTGTTCTGGAGAGATAAGAAAAATATACAATTATCTTTGTAAAATTGGTAATTAATTAAGAATTAGAACCGTGTTTTTTTTATTAGCCAAGAAAAATAATCGAATCAGTTACAACTTACTAGGTCACGTCATTCAGAAGCTGGTTCAGTAGAGAGTTACCCTGGGTTGTTAATTGTGTTGTAGCTGACTGCGTTGATTGTCCAGTGGATTGTCTTGTAAAAGACAAGGACAACCGCCAACATTTGGGAAATTCGAAACATGCTACATCAGCTTATGAATCTGACAGCTCAGATTCACATCAATTTTTTGGTTAGGATTTTGGCTGGACAACAAATCTAGCTCTCGCTCCTTTTATGGCCTTGTCTATTGTTTGAAGGAAAGGGTCTCTATTGTTCGTAAGAGAAAGGTTAGGAATCATCGACGCGTGGCCAGTTCACCGAGCGCGGAATTCAAATTTCTTCGGAAGCGATAAGTGATACAAACTCGGCTTCTGTGGGGGAGGGTGTGGTAATGATTGTTGTAGCCTGGAGACATCTAAAGGGAGTGGGGTGGGGAAGTTTGTGACAAGAAGAGCGAGGTCTGGACAGTAAGCATTTTGGCGCATTATCATGCTGCAGACGATAACGTGAAAAACAATGTGCCTATCAAGTTCAAATTATACTTCTACCCACAAAGAAAGCCACTAAATCACAAACAACGAGTTCTTAGCCTTGCCTTTTGCATTTATCCCTATTTCGCCTGGGCTTTTTTGGATTTTCTGAGCCTAGGGACGGGGGCTCCATCAGAGTGCATTGCAGTGCATCCTGGCTAGCAACGATGACAAAATCTTGTTTTTGTCTACATTTCTTTTAAATTCTGATTATGAAAAAAATGAAAATATAAGATATTTGCTCGGAGAATTAGTTGCTCACTGACCATCTGTAATTAGTTCTGTTCCGCCTGAGTGATAGCCACTGATCAAACTCTCCTCCCTCTTCACTCCTTCTGTGCTCACTTCTGACTCCTCATCCTCCCCACTGAAGCCTAAGCCCCATTGGATTGGAATATATTCCATTCAAAATAAAAAATAATTCAAAAAATGTAGTTATATTTAAGGAATGGTTATTATGTAAAAGCAGCGGGGGGGGGGAGGGGTTAATGAATGGAAGAAGTCAGTATCAAAAACTCCCCCCCCCATAAGCTTGACTAAACTTTTTTAGTCCCCCACTCCCGTAATGTCAAAAGGAAAATTCCCCCCCCCCCCAATTCCCATGCAACTGACATATAATGAAAAAACCCACAATTGTTAAGAATGCATATTTGCAAATTGCTTATTTGACTTTTTGAATATTTGCTAGGATTATATTGATAGGATATTGTTAAGGAAGCTAATTATAGCAGTAATATGTTTATATCCCAGCCAGAGTCTTGTATACAGAGAGGTTTTTCTTTGCATTTCTTAGAATAGACATAAGATAGTTGTCAACCAAACCTTTTTTGACCCCCCTGCACAAACAGGGACCAGACTTTTTTAGCCACCTCCCCTCTCCCCCATACCATTCAACAACACCCATCCCCAAAAATAATGACCACTGCTGTATGAAATACTTAAATTTCTTGTTTTGAAGTTGTAAAATCTTCTATTTCTACTATCACTGCTGAATCTCGTTTTCGCTTTTTAGTTCTTGTGAATTCAGAAATAAATCTAATAAATTATAAAATCTTATCATCCCCAATTAACTTGTCAATTATTCAACTCAACACCAGCATCTTCAACACCAGCGTCTTCATCAACATCACTCTTTACAACATCAGCCAAATCCTCAACAGCCAGAACAACCTCCATTCAGATGTCACCTTCACCGTATTCCACCACGTTACTTGTTGTCGTTATTTTCGCCAACTAGCTGCAAACGCACATTAGTTTTGTTCCCTACGCGGCAGTTGCGTAGTTACTCTAATCTTGCCGTTATAAGGAAGAAAAACGACTGGTACATTAGCGGGGTGGAAACGAGGCGGTCATCTTTGTACCAGCTACACCGAATTCACAGCTACAGAGGAAATATCAAAAAGAGATAAAACGGCAAGGTTTCAAGATCAAAGTAGTGGAAAAGGCTAGTATTGCAATTAAGAAATTACTCCAGAAATCTGATCCGTGTAAACCGCGTCGGTGTGAAAGAGAAGACTGCCTGGTATGTAGAACGGATGGAAAAGGACCGTGTGATAGACAAAGCGTAACGTACATATGACATCAAATGTACCGAGTGTAACAACATTTTACGTGGGAGAAACATCAAGAAGCGCGTATACCAGAGGGAAGGAACACGAGAAGTCACTTAGCAATAAGGATCAGGGATCAGCCTTGTGGAAACATTGTAAGGCCGGAGAAACATAACAATGAAGTGCAGAGATTTCAAAAGAATGTTACCGGTCTTTACTCGAGGCAGATATCCGAGGGTGTGAGGATAGACAAAGTACCGGGAGACTCCTTCCGGAGACTTTTTCCAAATTCCGAGCGCGGTAATCCCGCATGGCCGCGCGCTACCATCAAAGTAGGACATCTTGTGACGATTAACATGGAGTCAAAGAAGATGTGGGCTATTCCAATGGTTTTTACATGAACATTTTTACATTTTAGTAGTTCTTACATGACCAATTTGACAATCTTAAGTAGCGGCTGACGAGGCTCGAAGAGGGAAATATATTCCGCAATTTCAACAGTGTTTATACCGTTTTAGAGTTTTTTTTAAGTGCGTCGAATGTGGATCAAAGACGTGATGTCTTGTTATTCTTCTCGTAGTTTCTCTCTTCGATAGAGCAGACAAATGCGTTCGCCAAAAGGGGTCCCAAAGGTGAGCCCATAGGTCGTTTTAAGTAGATAAAAGTTATTCTTCTCAGTGCTATGTGCCTTCTTGAGACTGTTTGCTGTAAACGTTGTTTAAATATAAGGGTTGGCCACACTGAAATTGGTTTCAGATCATGGTTTAGGGTAGCCTAACAGCGGAGCCCTCGGGAATAAGCTGGTGTTCGTTTGTCAAAAAACCGGAAAACTCTCGGGCCCCCAAATTTTATGTGGCTATTTTCGGGCGCGATATTCTCTTGAAAAGTGTTCTGGCAGGTATGTCCTGCCACACCTGAACACCACACTCCAATGGGCAAACTGATTCAGCTCTCTTTCAGTTAGTTTCACTATTGATGGGATGCAATTTACCAATGGTTTACGGATCGACTACTTTTTACCATTTGTACCAAAATGGTATGGATCGTGATGCTGCTTTTACAAATGGTATCCGCTCGTGTGTATTGGACATGGATGAAAGTCTACAGTTAAAAGTCGTGTGAAGACCATGCTATCCCGGACGTGTGCGCCCCACTGCCCCAATGTATGTTGTTCTCTAATGAGTTCAGGCAAAAGACTGAATATTCCACAAAGATGAATTGTTGAAATGTTAAGTATTGGACTCTGACCAATGGTTGTATAATACGTAGTAGCGAGTGTCAATCATTGTCAGTGCGTGACACGGGCTTGCCTTTATAGCCCACGATATGTTATCATAGTAATCAGTCATTCTTAGCTAGCAGAGCCGTCTTTGTAATTTTGTTCTTGATCAAGATTACCGTGCCACGAAAGCGCGGGATAATTTTGGATGGGGCACAAATTTAGATGACCTCAGTGCGCAGTATTTCGATGCCGCCGTGGCACAGCGCCCTTCCCGAAACGACATTCGCGGGGACAGCCGCGGATCAGCAAATAAAGAATTCTGTTTTCGCTGGAACTTTAACCCAAACGGTTGTCCTAATCCACAGTCGTGTCGTTACAAACACGTTTGAATTCACTGCTCTTCTACTCAGCATAAGGGCTAGAGTTGTTCGGGCACTGCAAACGCTGAGAAAGGCAAAAAATGAACGGATTCTTTAGATCAGTCCCCGTTCGAGGAAAATCTACTATCAGCACCTTTCGCGCATCCTACTTCAACAAATTCTGCTAGATCCCCGCTTGACGATTGCCCTTTACGTTTCCACGCTTGGGACAAGGAACTTTCTGACGACCCCGATAGATTTTTTATCCTCGATGGTTTGCGTTTTGGTTTTAAGCTTATTCCAGAGTCCGACCCTTCTTGTCTCGACACCTATGAATGCGACAATTACTCTAGCGCTACCTGCCCAGATTTTAAACCGGAAATGGATAGTTTATTCACAAAGGAACTCGCCTTAGGGCGCATCTCTATGGTTCAAACTAAACCGCGTTGTGTTCACCCTATCGGCCGTGTACCGAAAAAGGACTCAGGAAAATCCCGCCCAATTACTGACTGCAGTCGTCCGCATGGTCTTTCTTTGAACGATCATATTAAGCTTGACTTAGAGTCCTTTCGCATGAATTCAATTGACACCGCGGTGTCATTTTCTACACCTAATTGTTTTTACTTGATAGTCGATATCGAATCTGCTTGGCTCTAAATCCCGGTTCCCCCCCCCCCCCTCACCGTGAATTACCAGACTTTCGCTGGACGTTTGGCACGCACAACTCTTCCCAATATAATTATTATGAAGATTGTTAACCGACTTTGCTTCGGCGTCTCATGCGCACCTTCCATTTTCAACAGTGTGTCAAACGCTATTGCTCGCATGATGGCTCGCCGTGGTTTGCGTGCTGTGGTTAATTATCTGGATGACTTTCTTATCATCGGAAGCACTCAGGAAGAATGTTAGCGGGGACTTGTCACTCTTATCAATTTGCTGCATTATCTCGGATTTAATGTGAGTTGGCACAAAGTCGTTTCCGCCCCCCCCCCCCACTCAGCGCATCGCCTTCTTAGGCATTGAGCTAGATTCCTCAACTATGTCTCTCCGACTTCCCGAGGACAAGTTAAACCGACTGATCGATCTCGTGAACACTTTCTCACACAAGGCTTCTGCCTCCAAGCGTCAATTGCAATCTCTCGCGGGATCTTTAAACTTTGCGTGCCAAGTTGTCCGTGGAGGTCGCACATTCATCCGTCGCGAGATTGACTGCATAAACAAATTGAATGTCTCCTCTCATCGGTGTCGTTTGTCAACTGATTTCCGCGCAGATGTGTCGTGGTGGAAAGAATTTCTCGTCACGTTCAACGGGCGCCGCATGATGCTCGACTTTCGCCAGCCCGTTTATATCCAAACGGACGCGTCCTTTCACGGTTTTGGAGCCGTCTCGCCTGACGACTGGTTCGCTGGCTCCTGGGCCCCTTCACCAGAGAACGATCTTTACTCGCAGTCATTGCCATCCCATTGGTGTGATGTCAGTCACGCTGTTGATCCATCCCTTCGTTGTAATATCAATTATTTAGAACTCTTTCCGGTTCTTATCGCCGCCCGCCGCTGGGACGCCTCTTGGGCAAATAAACGCATTTGCGTGGAAAATGATAACATGCAAGCCTTGGCTTTTGTTAACAAAGGCTCTTGTAAAAACCCTATCGCTATGTCTTGGCTAAGGGAGTTATTTTGGCTTAGTGTCCGTCACAACTTTAATATCCGCGCGCGCCACTTGGCTGGAATTAATAACGTTTATGCAGACAGATTGAGTCGTCTTATTCAATCTCAGACATTGTCTAATGACATTTTCCCTCCCCTCTAGGATACCTCACACAACTGGATTTCCGGGCCAAGTTAGTTTCTGCTGCGGCGTATCCACATTCTACGTTGAACACTCGTCGCTCTCAGTGGCGCACCTATGTCCGGTTCTGTACTACATATCACCTGGTTGCCGTCCCAGCCATGGACCGAACAGTTATTCGGTTCCTAATTCCCTTGTCTTATTATTGCAAGTATTCTACAGTAATCAACTACCCCTCTGCTAAAATGTTCTTCACCGACACTGGCTTCAACGTCACGTTTCAGGAAGTGTTTTCTGTCAAACTTATCTTACGCGGACTTCGGCGCATTCTTGGTGACGCCCCGGTTCAAAAACTTCCCATGACCCCAGGTATTCTTCTGAAAATTCACCCCCAGCTTACAGCACGATCTGACTCAGGCTTCTGGGCTATGGCGCGTTATCAGGGTCAAAATTAAATGTACAAACTTTTTCCAGTTTGAATTTCGAAACAAGTCTTTTTGCGTACAATTACTTTCTAATTGCAGCTCTTTTCTAGTGTGAATTTCAAAACAAGTCTTTTTGCTTACAATTACTTTCTAATTGCAGCTCTTGTTGCATGCTTAATTGTGAATGAAGTTTATCTTGGCATTACCTGCTAAAAAGTACTTCTTTTTGCGCGTTTGTTGAAGTGAATAGAGTATCACTACATTAAAAATTACTTGTGAAATGTTTGTCTGTGTGATGTTTGCGAGCCACCCTACGATAGTTGCCTTATACACAAATTCATTTTGTAAATATCTAAACTCTTAGTACACATTCTCCTGATAAGGCTCTGTTTGCATTGCATCACTGGCGCCGTACGTCTTGCTCTGGTGCGATCGAAATCACGCTGACTTTGCCGATTTCCGGTTTATCAACATGCAATTACTTTTGAAAAAAGTCTTCCTCGACAAATTTTCTGCGAAAAGTCTTCCTCGACAAATTTTCTGCGAAAAATCAACCAGGCGTTCCAACAGACAGACCACGTGGTTTGAGAAAGTCACGTGATTCAAACGCTCCCACCATGCGCTTCAATCCTAAATTGTCACACAATTTTGTCACACCATTTAGAGATTTCTTCGTGTTGTGCTGTTTTTCGCTTCTTTGTTTTGATTTCGCTAATGGCTCCAAACGTGTTGCGCGAGTGCGCTCAACGTCTGGTAGACGGCAGATTTTATCAGAAACACAAACTGAATTGCCAAATAAATTGTTAACTTAATACGTCCTGTTGACGCGCTGATCAAATCCTTCCACACAAGGGCGCGATAGACCGCCCCCGACGAGATCTCGCCGGCTCAAAAGGAAAATAGAAAAATCGGAGCAATCAGTCTTGAGACTGAAAGAACACACGGACAGGGGCACATGCCCAAAAGACTTACGCTACGAGGCAAAAGCGAACATTTTCCCCGACGAAGAGTTTAAATCTGACATAAAAGCGATCAGAAAAGAAGCCGAACAGACGTTCTTACACTATCGCCGTATCGAACGCAACCAGGACAGGTTGCACAGAGCCAAATCGTGTAAACTTAAAAGAGACAAACACTCAAATCCGGCAAGTTTAACAGCACGCCCCCAGTCTAGCACATGTACGACCGGCTTTCCAGAAAGTGTACAAACCATTGCCGCTAATCTAGAGACACGACTACAAGAAGTCAATGTAATGATGAGAAAACTTGAAGAAATGAACAATAAAACTGTTGAAGCTTATCCCTGTCTGCTCTCTGAGTGCGTAAACTAGCAAGCAAAGGAGGATATAATAGAGAAGCGCAAAGTTAAGAACAAAAGACAAAAAGAAATAAAGAAAAAAACCATAAAGATACAACAGCTAAAAAACAGAATTTAACAACTGTTAACAGACTTCAAAGATTTTGCTAGGAGAATGCGGCTCCAGTACATATATCGCGGCGAAGACAATAACATCCACCCCTTCTATGTCAATTCTAACTGGGAACCGCCAGCTCAACAGTCAGTTGCTTTAGAGAGCTACATGTACCTGGAAGAAACTAAAATGCAACTTGCGCAAACACCAATAACCAGACCGAAACAACTTTACCAGTATTTTTGCGGTAACAATAAATGAAATTTCCTACACGTAAACGACGGTAATGATTTCTGAAGACGATAAAGAGTGTGCATAACATGAAAATGTCAAAACAATACTGTATTTCATTTCACACATTTTCCGCACTAATGAAGCAACGATTACCTAAAATGAAAATTATTTCACGAAAATGAAATACTACAAATGTTATTGAAATTTTCTAAATGAAAATTTATCTTTAGGCACTGCTGGGTGATGTTGCGTTACAAAAGAGCAAGATTTTCTTGCTTTGTTTTTGTTTTTGTCGGAGGGCTTGATTTCTGTCTCCAAAAGTAACTTCTGAGAGGGTTGTTTGAATACAGTTCTCTGGGTGTCCTCTCAAGGAGATGTGTTTTGAAGTTTGTAATGCTCTCTTCAAGTAATGTTTCAGAAGAGTTAGTTCTAAGTAGTCTTAGAGCCTCTCCTTTGATGAATCTTCTTTTTACTCCTGATGGATGGCAGGTTGAAAAATGGGTGTACTGAAGTGTTCCGGTAGGCTTAAAGTGGGTGCGTACATCTAGCACCAACTCAGTTTTAAACCGTTCGCCTTTGTAAACAGTCCAAGAAGTTTGTTTCTGTTTCGGATACTTCAGCCGTAAACTTGATAGTTTGATGGTGTTTGTTAGCTTGTTCAATGAACTGTGTGATCTCTTCTCTTGTGGTGTTCTAGAGGGAGCAGATGTCGTCAATGAATCTTTTCCAGGCGAGCGGTTTAAAATCGCTTTGATTTAAGATCTCTGTTTCTACCTTAGCCATGAAAATATTTGCGAAAGCCGACATTTTATAAAACAGCAACCATTGCTTAACGACATTTTCAAGGAACCGCCCCCTAACATCGTCCAAAAGAGGGCGTTCCCTTAAGATATACTGGCGAGAGCACTAGAAAGCCTAAAACACGCGCGTAGGAGTCACGCAGGCCCGTCACTGTTAAGTTTTAATACTTTTAAGCCATTTTAAAAGGCTAACACAAGCCCGTGGGAGTCGCGCAGGCCCGCTACTCTTTTTTAAAAGAACTGTCCCCCACCCCCTCACCCTTCATAGATCTAGAAGAGTTTCCGTTCCTTCGGGAGCCCAATCTATACCACGCGACCACGAATGCACTGTTTTTTTCGGACGCCATCTCGTGAAGCACTAGGAATATCGCGCATGCTCGATAAAAATTATTTCCAGTCCTTCCAAAATAATCACCCAAAAACGGTCAAGAATCCATTCAAATTCGGGCACGGCACTCCAAATAGGCGGGCCGAGACTACCTATTTCAGGAGTGCTCGGCCCGCCTGGATTTTTTGGCACCCGTGCCCATAAATATGCATTTACACGACACAATTCAGGAGTGCCGTGCCGTAAATTAGTGGCCTGCGTGCCAAAATTTAGGGGTGCCGTGCCCAAAACGCTTGTCGTGTAAATCGGGTTACAGACTCCCAACCCACCAAGAGTACCCGTTTTCTACTCTCTCACAAAGATTCACAAACCAACACCTGTTGGTCGCCCTATTGTGGCAGGAAATGACGGACCCACCGAACGACTATCAGCATTTGTTGACAGCATACTTCAGTCTATAGCTAAGTCACAAAAGACACATCTTAAGGACACGACTGACTTTGTAAATTTCATAGAAAGGACAACTCTTCCAGAGGGCACATTTCTAGTCTCTCTAGACGTTACCAGCCTATACACAAATATCCCACAAGAAGGGGGAATAAACACAGTATGCAGAGAATACGAGAGCTTCTACGGGGACAACACCCCCATCCACACCCAATCCCTCAGAGAAATTCTAAGGCTTATCCTTCAAGAAAATTCATTTGAATTCAACGATAAGAACTATCTCCAAATACACCGAACCGCAATGAGCACAAAGATGGCAGTCGCTTTCGCAAACATCTTTACGTCTTCGGTTGAGACGGAAATAATTAGCCAAAGCAATACTAAACCACTTAAGTGGAAAAGATACATTGACGACAAGGAGAAATCTCTAAATGGTGTGACAAAATTGTGTGACAATTTAGGATTGAAGCGCATCATAGGAGAGTGAATCACGTGACTTCCTCAAACCACGTGGTCTGTCTGTTGGAACGCCTGGTTGATTTTTCGCAGAAAATTTGTCGAGGAAGACTTTTCGCAGAAAATTTGTCAAAAGTAATTGCATGTTGATAAACCGGAAATCGGCAAAGTCAGCGTGATTTCGATCGCACCATAGCAAGACGTACGGCGCCAGTGATGCACTGCAAACAGAGCCTTATCAGGAGAATGTGTACTAAGAGTTTAGATATTTACAAAATGAATTTGCGTACAAGGCGACTATCGTAGGGTGGCTTGCAAATATCACACAGACAAACATTTCACAAGTAATTTTTAATGTAGTGATACTCTATTCACCTCAACAAACGCGCAAAAAGAAGTACTTTTTAGCAGGTAATGCCAAGATAAACTTCTTACACAATTAAGCATGCAACGAGAGCTGCAATTAAAAAGTAATTGTAAGCAAAAAGACTTGTTTCGAAATTCAAACTGGAAAAAGAGCTGCAATTAGAAAGTAATTGAACGCAAAAAGATTTGTTTCGAAATTCAAACTGGAAAAAGTTTGTACATTTAATTTTGACCCTGATAACGCGCCATACTGGGCAGCGATGCTAATCAGGTTCTACACTTTCTTTCGTAAATCAAATCTCGTGCCCAAAACAGCGATGGACTTTGATCCCGCCAAGAATTTGTGTCGCAACGACATCATTGTCCGAGCGTGGGGTTTGGTTATCTACGTTCGTTGGTCAAAAACTATTCAATTTCGAGAGCGTCAGTTGCTCATTCCTGTTATGCGGCTATCACAGGGTCACCCTCTTTGCCCCGTGCAAGCATATGAACGTCATCTTTTAGAATTCCCAGTCACCCACACTTCGCCTGCACTCCAGAAATGGTCACATCACTCCCATTACACACTCAGTATTCACCGATAAATTGCACAAGGTCCTCAGTCACGCAGGCTTCCCAGCAGACAAATTCTTAGGCCACAGTTTTCGCTGTGGTGAGAGCTACCTACGCCTTCCGTTGCGGTGCTCCAAGGGGACTGGTCTTTATATCGCACAACCACTTGAGCGGCGGCTCTCAGTGGCGAAACTGATTGCCGGAAACATTGACTTTTTATAACTTTTATAACAAATAATTATTATAATTTTTTCTTTCCCCTTTCCCGACCACGCGTTCTCGGATTTTATCTGTCTGGCGGTTTGGGCGAGCCGCATCAGGGGGGTAAGCCTTCGGTTTCGTTCCCCCCTCCCCCCTTGCTGCGGCTTGGCTTTTTCCGGCAAACAATAAAGTCATTTATCTGCTTATAGTTCCCGTTGTCCTTTGTATTAGTGTAGATCAATCACGAAGGATTATCTTAAATATTGGACTCTGACCAATGGTTGTATATTACGTAGTAGCGAGTGTCAAACATTGTCAGCGCGTGACACGGGCTTGCCTTTATATCCCACGATATGTTATCATGGTAATCAGTCATTCTTAGCTAGCAGAGCCGTTTTGTAATTTTGTTCTCCCTGCCCACCCACCCGCGAGCCGCATCAGGGGGGTAAGCCTTCGGTTTCGTTCCCCCCCTGCTGCGGCTTGGCTTTTTCCGGCAAACAATAAAGTCATTTATCTGCTTATAGCTCCCGTTTCCTTTGTATTAGTGTAGATTAATCACGAAGGATTATATTAGATGTTCGGTAGAAACTGAAATTATTGGCATCATCTATATTCTCTCGTACCTTCACTCGTGTGAGTAAGCAGCATAACTGTGAGAAGAATGACGCACAGGTACAACGGCACGTGGCGTTCGTCAGACATCTTGCTTCAACTGAAGGAACCCCTTTGTTGTAATGGATTTTATGTGCTGAACCTTTACGTGATAAACAGCTTTATCTGCTTGGGAATGCAGCACGCAAACTGGACAAAACTTTCCTAAAATAGAAATGCTGAATGGTAGGGTTACGTCAATGCCTTGGGTCTGTATTTTACAGCTTTATGTATCATTCCTTTCCTTTATAGTTCTTGGGTTAATGCCTAAGACATACGGAGGGGATGGGGTGATGCCAAACCCCCCCCCGCCCACCTCCTCTTGCCATTGACATATCAAGGAACGTATATCAAACACGAGAAAGATTGTTTCATCGGGATATCCAAACACCGAGAAGTGGGTTGAAAACACGAGGCGCAGCCGAGTTTTTCTAACTGACTTCGGAATGTTTGGATACCTGATGAAACACTCTTTCGAGTTTTTGATATGGCTTCTCAAACCATTGATAATTCTTGGAGAAATTCAAAGCAAAAATTCGCAAAATGTTATGCTTTTTTAAGGGCCGGTATCCAAACCACCGTTAGGGTAGTGATTTCCTTTGATTTCTCATTTTGAATTATTATTAGTTTTAGAAGTGTCGCTTCCAGTTACTGTTCTTCTAACTTTCACACTGATTGGTTACATTCGGCTTATTGATATAAACAACCCACTTAAGCTATCTCATTAGTACATGTGATGTATTGCATTCCTTTCAACTAAGTAAAAGGTTTATTCAGTGAAGAACTTAGAAGAAAACAATAGATCTAGAGGGTACCAAAGTTTCTACTTGAGTAAATCATATTCCTGATGTTCAGTTTGTGATAGTAAGGAGCAATCGTGTTAGTTGTGAAAACCAACGACATAAAGAGGAAAATACTATGCTACATTTCGCTGACATGGATCTACAGTGGCATAAACATGCTGAAACCATCATATTGATCATTCAGCATTAGAAAATGTTCAAATTATACCAATATCTGTCGTAGATGAACTGGTAGTCAGGAGGAGGAAAAGCGCCGAGTTGTACGTTGATGTATGACGAGATTAAAGAGATAAATGTACATAAGGTACCACAGGATAATAATAAAAACGAAGGGGGCCCAACAACACCCCGCAACCTCCACCCCTCTCTTTTCCCTCGCTCCTGAAGGACTAAAAGGTTGCGTGCAAGTCTTGTTTTTAATTGTTTCGCGTCATTAAACTTGATGATTTATCGGCTGACAGATGAAGTTGGGCAATCCTCAAAAAAGAGGGTTCAGGTTTTGGTTCAGGGATGAACTTTTTTCTTTATTCCTCTAACCCTCGGGATCGAGTTGATGTTTTCATACCGTATATCCAAACAGCCTATGGAGCTATGGTTGTTGCTCTGTTTAGACTGTGAACAGTAGTTATTTTTCTTCAGGCGCACCGCTTCTGCGTTCAGCTTGCCTGAAATTTTCTTGATCAAACAGCGCTCGCTGATATGACTTGCCTCGCCTACGTTAGTGAGTTTTGACTTTTCACCGCCTGAGTTAATTGATCAGAGATGAACGAAAATAGCTAGGGTGGATTCTCAGAGAGGAAACTTGACTACATAAAACTGCGGAATCATTTTTTTTTTTCATTTAGAAAGCACTCTTAGGGGGAACTAAATAAACATTCAAAACAAGATAATTAGTGATTAATAAGCGCATCAAACCTAAGTTCTTAAGAGCAGGTTTAGTTTCTGCGACCGATCGGTGCCTTCAAGAACTTCCGATAAATAACACTGATGGAACAAATATTCGGCAACTCTGCCACGCAACCCGCTTAGACCATCATCAACTGACGCTTTTACTGCCAGTCTAGGCTTTAGGTATAGAGTCCAAGAAAGTTAAAGTCAGCAGTCAAAATATATTTCACAATAAAACTTCAAATACTGTATGCACACTGTCGTGTATTGAAAAGCCTTGCTTACATAAAAAACTAGTAATAAAGTTAGTAATGATAAATAACTTTGTATACAGCGTAAGAGCTGTACCGAAACGTAGCTGAAACGCCGTTTGTCCTTACTGGAAGTAGAAACAAGTATTAGAAATACTGAGCATTGAGATTTAAGAACAAAAATTCGAAAAGCGTTGAACATTCGAGATTTGAAGACCCAAGGTTCTGTCCTGATCGCGGAAAAAAATCAATAACAGCTTCATCACGGCAGCACTTTTCCACGGGTGGCGGGTGGCGGGTGGCGGGTGCCGGGTGTACGGGTGACGGGTGGCGGGTGACGGGTGACGGGTGACGGGTGGCGGGTAACGGGTGACGGGTAATGGGTGGCGGATGAAAAAAAGAAAACCGCCTTTGTTCCCTTAACTTACAACGTGACGTTAATGTTTTCTGATTTTTGTCATTTATTTTTTTCCTTTTTCCTCGGAGGTATTACTATCAGCATTTCGTTTCAACATTACGTTAATGTTTTTTTTATTGTTTATTTTTTTTATTTTTTTCCCTTTTCCCCGGGGATATTACAGACATTTAACTAACCCATTCTATAACTGAAGGGGTAGTGGTTGGCGGGAAGTGGGTGATCATATTTCACAAGGTCGTAATAAGATCTGCTCGACGCTGTATATTCTCGTGCAAGTCGCACGAAGGCAAGTCTGGAATGTTTGTTGATGACTGCGCTCTTTGAGAGATCATGAGTTTCGACTACGAGGTAAGCTTTGTAAATGCATTGCCATTTAGTCAAAGAATTGTCGGATTAACGCTTAATGCTTTTTTATCACTTTCTGCCTTTGGCTGCACTGTTAGGGAAGTGGTCAAAACTATTGTACTCAGGCAGAACCCACCACTCTGCAAAAAGACAAGTGGTCTGTTTATGTACCCCGCCCCCTTCCACACCTAAAAGGTGGTGTCTTTCGATGTCTTGTTTGTATAGCCCCCACTCTATCAGGAGTAGAAACTAAGAAAAAGATTCAAACCTCCTTGTGCCATTTCTCCAGCAATGTAAGCTTCATGCACCTAATATGAAAGTCTAATACATAATATTTTCTCCTTCAACAGAACGTTTTTTATTGAAAAAATATATTCTGTCCATTTTGGTTGGGGCGCGTCTTAAAATGTCATTGATTCACTTCATGAAACAAAAATAAGCATTTTAAACATCGATCGAGGCAGTATTGTATTTAAAGTTTAGCTTGTTTTATTTTTACAGCATATTTTTGTTAACAGGAAACCTTCGTGGGGTGTTTCATATTGTGGCTTAGTAGTGATAGATTTATTTAAAGAACGCAAGGCCAAATTGTAACATTAAAATTTCTTCGTGTTGTAAATAGCGAAATCTGCCTATCGAAGACTATAAGAAAAAAAAAACGTGACATGGTCCGATGCATACAGCTATTTCATCAAACGTTTTCCGGTAAAAGCTTAAAGCTTAAAGGCAAGACCGTATGTTGTTCTGGGTATTCAGAAAATGCACAAGCTAGGGTGTATTTTTGCACGTGAGCAATGCACGAATGTCGCATGGCTTTGAGTTTTGAAAATTTTGAAAACGTGCAAATCTGCGTTTGTGATGTCTCTATATCGTTTAGTATTCCGTCAGCACGTGCAGTTCCTCTCTTCTAATCACACTACCTTTCGGGTCTTATCTTTAACGTTAATTAAAATAGCTGTATGGTGGATGTAAGGTTTGTTAAAGGAACACTTGTAAAGAAAGTTGTGAATATCGATGTAGTATATATCAGACGTTTTGTTGAAAGGACACGGCTTGCATCGCCTCTTGATATCTGAATACTTAATGATTTAAAGTTTTTGTAATTTAATTTCACTTGATATTGTGATAATATTTGATCGGTCCATAGTTTTTGTGAATATTGATGTAGCAATATACATATATCAGGCATTTTGTTAAAAGGATTCGGCTTGCATCGCCGCTTGATATCTGAATACTTTTTGATTTATAGGTTTTGTAATTTAATTTCACTTGATATTGTGATAATATTTGATCGGTCCATAGTTTTTGCGAATATTGATGTAGCAATATACATATATCAGACGTTTTGTTGAAAGGACACGGCTTGTATCGCCGCTTGCTATCTGAATACTTAATGATTTATTTTTGTGATAATATTTGATCGGTCCATCATGATAGTTTTTGTCATTTATCTGGCAACTTTATATTTTGTAGGCCAATTTCTGAATATAACATTTCAAATTGAAATGAACTTTTTGATGTCTCATTTATTATCACCCGTCACCCGTCACCCGTCACCCGTCACCCGTCACCCGCCACCCGCCACCCGCCACCCGTCACCCGTCACCCGTCACCCGTCACCCGTCACCCGTCACCCGTCACCCGTCACCCGTCACCCGCCACCCGTCACCCGCCACCCGTCACCCGCCACCCGCCACCAGTGGAAAAGTGCTGCCCACTAAACCACTGATCAACGAGTGAAACAAAACTTTTGTTCTCAAAAGGGTGCACTCAAAGGGGCGCTACATAGGCATTTAAAGATTTTTTTTAATTGTACATAAGACACAGCAACATACAAACTAATGACGTTTAAATCCTCTTTGCTTTTATTTAAACGCGCAATTTTTGTTCAGCTACTCATCCAATCCGTAGATTCTCTGAGGTAAGCACACTAATTGACCTGACTAATGCACTTGTTTAGTTGTTTGCTTGTGGGCACAGCGTGCGGCGGCACGATCTTTGACTCAGCGAGAGTCTTTGTTCTCAATTTGCTTTCTTTGAAAAAGCTACATGAAACTTCTTTGGCACATAATGGAAAGTAAGGAGCTAAACTTTTGCTGATTACTACGATAGGTAAAAAGCCCAAACGAGAAGAACATGGGTTACCAGATGAGGACCTGACCAAGTCTAAACGAGAAAATATGGCGGCCGAACGCAAATGACGAAGGCACTTAAAGTGAATTACGCGAAATGCTGGTAGACGTTCAAATAACTGTCCATAACATCCTCTTGGGAAAAAATATTGCGATGATGCAGCCTGAAGTACAACGACCGAATAGCGACATAGCTTCGATAAGGCATTCACTACAGCAAACAACTAACCATTGTCAGAAAGAACTGGACGCTGCCAAACAAGTAATCCGGCGAAGAAATTTATAAGCTCTATACTATTCAAGATCACTTGTCACTTGGAGCAATATACTGGCAAGAATAGTTTAGAGATTCACGGAATCCTCGAAAGTGCATACACCGAAGAAGTAGTGCTTAAAGTTGTGAACGCCCTCAATCAGTTACTGTTTCACCACAGGGCATTGAAATCTCCAGAAATTAAACAACACAGGTATTAAACAAGCCAATTATTGTTAAGTTTATTAGCCACAAGATAAAGTCAAATTTATGTCGTGCAATGGCCAAGTTTAATGATATCAAAGTGTCAAACATATTTCCAGGGCTTGGTTTTTCCGCCAGCGGAGAAACGGAAAGGATCGTTTAGAATGAAACCTACTACACCGTATCGCAGGAAACTAATGAGTAAGGCTAACAACAACAACAACAACAACAATAACAACAAAAACAAAAAAAACCTATGAACGGCGAACTCCTTCAATCCCTTTTGATTTATATGTAAATGTTAATGTAAAGTTTTCCGCCTTTTTCCCAAAAAATAAAAAAAAAATAATTATAAAAAAAATTTGCATGATGCTTCCCTGACCGCGGAAAAACAAAAAACAAAACAATAACAAAATAACTATTGATGGACGAGTGAAACAAAAGGGCCACTCAAAGGGGCTCCAGAAAGACATTCAAAGAATTGTACATAAGAAACAGCAAGTTAAAAAGACACGTAACCGAATGACATTTTGTTACACTTCGCGTAAGAACTACAGAAAAATCGGCAAAGCGGCAGGAGGTCATCCGGTGTCTGTTTCTAATTAAGTAATTAAAATCCGGCTTTCAGATTGGATGAAAAATAAAATTGCCCAAAAATGATAGTAAAACAGATAGCTCCATTGTTCTTTATGTCATGCAAATTTTAACAAAATCGTATGT
The DNA here is from genome assembly GCA_964017195.1 of Siderastrea radians. Lineage (NCBI taxonomy): Eukaryota > Metazoa > Cnidaria > Anthozoa > Scleractinia > Rhizangiidae > Siderastrea > Siderastrea radians. Next base: position 25,924,457 of record OZ024898.1, read on the forward strand.
GGGGAACCAAACTGGTTACGGCAGTGTTGATAGTGGTGTTAACAAGTTAAATGATCATCGAAATTTGACAATTTCACTTGTAAATTACAAAACTGGTACACCCTCAATCAGATGCTAAATGCAAGAATTTCTAATTTTAATATGAATTTTAAAGGTGGCAGAACATAACTTTGCCTGACACAACGAACATATGAATCTCATATATTCATAATTTCATAAAATAATCTGTTTAAAACATTTTGTTGACGATGTCCCGAAGTTGAACACTTCAAGAATTTAGATTCGAGCTGTACTCTAAAGAATAAAATATTTATTAAGATTGATAGTGCTTCAAAGTCAAGCGCTAACGTCTGGCTTTTCTTTCGACTCCATCATAGACATTTTAACTTCAAAAATGAATCTTTGTTTCATTGCGACATTTTGGTTTGCAGTCAATTACCTCAGATAAAATCCTGCGCCTTAAGTTTCAAAACACTTCAACGGTGGCTGATCATGATGCAAAGTGTCTGAGAATTTTACGCTCACTATATCGATGAACCAAATCAGTAAAAACGACATAACTGAAATCCGACCATGAAATCGTCATTCTATGGACTTTTTCCCTTTAACATGTTTACAGACCCATTGATTAATTGAAATATCATTGGACACCTCACCTTCCCGTGTGCTCTGTGGTTATTTCGTGTTAATCAGCGGAAGGTGTATTAATTGCGTGACATCTTAAAAATAAGATTGTGAAAGTTTTACGGCTTTCTTTTGAATTTTTGTAGATGGTACAAAGAAAACACGGACGTTTTCGCTCATTTTACGATGACTACCAATGGCTAAATATAATTTCCTAAAGATTGCCGAGAAATATTCGATGGTCTTCCGGTTGTTACGTAACGACCACTTTTCACGGTGAAAGTGCAATTTATATTTTTACTTACAACTAAAGAGCAATATCACTGAACGCTCATTGTTTGAGAAGGAAAGTATTTTACTTTTCTTGTTTAAGGCATTTTTGGCTAGAAAAGGCAAGTCATGATTTGGCACTCCTGAATAGCTAGGTTGGCCAAACTGTGCCGTTTCTGTGTTCAGCTGGCCTGACATTTTCACAGTTTAAACAGCACTCGCATTGCTGACTTGCCTCGCCTACGTAAGTCAGTTTGTCTTTTTACCGGCTGAGTTCAAGATTCGCTCAAAAATGAACTAGAATCGGGTGAACGCTTGGATAGAAAACTCCAGAACTAAATCTCAGTTTTTCACGCCAAAAAAGAAGAGATTTTAATTGAAAATTACTTCGATATTAGTTTAAAAGCTTGCTAGGACCGGACAGAAATATATTTTTCTTCTCCAAGATGTAACAAATAGTTTGATAGAAATACACAAAGGTAAATTTATGGCTATACGGAAAAACACTAACCGAAAGATGAAAATGAAACTAGAAATTATATTCGAAATCTTTCTTTTTCATTTTTAAAAACCAACAAATTGTATTTACATACAAGGATAAAAAATTAAATACCTGCTTGGTCTGCCGCTTATCTTAATGTTACTGCTTCCTAAAAAAAGAGCGCAATTAAACTTAGAATTGAATAGTGACAAGAAATCTGAAGCATTTAGTACTAAATAAGTGCATAAGCCATGTCTATTAGTGTGCTTACCTCAGAGAATCCACGGGATTGAATGAATAAATGAACGAAAATTGGGCTTTTAAGTAAAAGCAAAGAGGATTTAAATGTCATACGGTGACTTATCTTTTTAAGTTGCCGAGTCTTATGGACAGTATAAAGAATTCTTTGAAAGTATATGTGGCGCCTCTTTGAGCGCGCCCTTTGACGAAAGATTTGTTTCACTCGTTTGTCACTAATTATTTTGGTATTGATTTGTTTTTGTTTTTTTCCACGATCAGGGCAGCATTATGCAATATTGGAAACTTAAATGTCACACTGTGACATGTCTTTTGAAGTTGTCGTGTCTTATGTACAATAAAAAGGATTCTTTGAATGTCTATGTGGCTTCTCTTTGAGTGCACCCTTTTGAAAACAAAAGTTTTGTTTCACTCCTTTATCACTAATTATTTTGTTATTGAATTGTTTTTTTCCCACGATCAGGGCAGCATCATCAAATCTTGGAAACTTGTTTCTTATTGTTTTCAGGTCTTGAAATCTCGAATGTTCAAAGCATTTCGATTCTTTGTTCTTAAATCTTAATGTTCAGTGTTTGCAATTCTTGCCGTGACTCACGATCAAGAACAGTTAGAAGAAAGCAAACATAAAACAAAAAAAAACACACACTCACACACACGCAAAAAACAACAACAACAACAACAACAACGACAACAACAAATTGTAGATTTCCGGGCCGTGAATAGAGCGAGAAGGCTATGACTGGAAACCCTTTGTACTAGGATACTGTCTTCAAACAATTTGTCAGCCCACTGCGACTGTAAGTAGACTTGGGGGCGTAAAGGACCAAGTGTTTCGCGCTCGCAAGTTTTTCTCACGCTTGGCACTGGTCACAGTATATTTGCTACGTGTTCTCATTGGTTTGTTTGAATGTCTGCGTCTTAAGAGAGTAATTTCCTTGGGTTTGGTTTTACGACTCCTCCTTGTTTTGAAAATTGTTCTATTACATAATACCTGAGCTGGCTGGTGAGTTTATCTGGAAAAATCAAGAAATCCAAGATTTCCGTTCAAGAACATGACTACGCACCTCAGAGAAAAGAGTTTTGGACGTACTATCTGCTCTCTAAGTTTCGTTGTCATAGCATGAATATTCTAGGAGTTAAGGAGGAGGGTGGATCCCGCCCCCTCCAGCCTCGGTCCCAGGAGACTAAAAAAAGCCTTAACAAAGTTTTTTTTTTCATTTAGAGAGCACTCAAGGGGTACTAAACAAGCATTTAAAGCAAAGTAATTAGTGATTAACAAGCCTATCAAAGTTTTGTTCTTGAGAGCGGATTTAGTTTCCACGATCGATCGGTGACTTTATCAGTCGACTTCAGATAACTAACATGAAACAAATATTTGGTAACTCTGCCACACAACTGTTAACGTTTTCACTTCTTATGAAAGCAACAAAGCAGGTGTTTGTTTTCTTTTCAATAATAGTTTTAATTTACAATTCCAGAGAGTTTATACAGACCTCGTGGGGAGGTTCATTATCTGCGACATCAAAGCGAATGAAGCAAAAAAAAAATAGATTGCATGATGGTTCCTTGATAGCGGAAAAAGGAAAAGAAAAAGCAACACAAAACAATAACAAAATAACTATTGATCAACGAGTGTAACAACACTTTTGTTCTCAAAAGGGTGCGCTCAAGGGGGCGCCACAAAGACATTCAAAGAATTGTACACAAGAAACAGTAAGTTAATAAGCCATGTAACCGAATGATATTTTGTTACACTTTGCGTAAGAGCTGTAGAAAAATTAGCCTCCCACGCAGTCGTTTTTAGGGGAGTTGTATTATCCTCAATACGACTCCCCTAAAAACGACTGCGCGGGAGGCTATAGAAAAATCGGCAACGCGGCAGGAAGTCATCCGGTGTCTGTTTTCAATTAATTAAGTGATTAAAATCCGGCTTTCTGATTGGATGAAAAATAGAATTGCCCAAAAATGATAGTAAAATAGATAGACCTGTTGTTCTTTGTGTCATTCAAATTATAACAAAATCGGATGTAGGGAACCAAATTGGTTACGGCAGTGTTGATAGTGGTGTCAACAAGTTAAATCATCATCGAAAATTGACAATTTCACCTGTATATTACAATCTGGTACACCCTCAATCAGATGCTAATACAAAAATTTCTAATTCTAATATGAATTTAAAAGGTGGCAGAAGATAACTTTGCCTGACACAACGAACATATATAAAATAATCTGTTTAAAACCTTTGTTGACGATGTCCCGAAGTTGAACACTTCAAGAATTTAGATTCGAGCTGTACTCTAAAGGATAAAATATTTATTAAGATTTATAGTGCTTCAAAGTCAAGTGCTAACGTCTGCCTTTTCTTTCGACTCTATCATAGACAATTTAACTTCAAAAATGAATCGTTGTTTCATTGAGACATTTAGGTTGCAGTCAATTACCTCAGATAAAATAGGCTCCAGCCCTGCGGCTTAAGTTTCAAACTCTTCAACGGTGACTGATGCAAAGTGTCTGAGAATTTTACGCACACGATGTCGATGAAACAAATCAGTGAAAACGACATAAATGAAATCCGACCATGAAATCTTCATTCTATGGACTTTTTCCCTTCAACATGTTTAAAGACCCATTGATTAATTGAAATATCATTGGACACCTCACCTTCCCTTGTGCTCTATGGTTATTTCGTCTTAATCAGTGGAAGGTGTATTAATTGCGTGACATCTTAAAAATAAGATGGTGAAAGTTTTACGGCTTTCTTTTGAATTTTTGTAGATGGGACAAAGAACATACGGACGTTTTCGATCATTTTACGATGACTGCCAGTGACTAAATATAATTTCCTGAAGATTGCCGAGAAATATTCGATGATCTTTCGATTGTTCCGTAACGACCACTTTTCACTGTGAAAGTGCAATTGATATTTTTACTTACAAGTAAAGAGCAATATCACTCAACGCTCATTGTTGAGTGGGAAAGTATTTTTTCTTTTTCTTTTTATTTAAGACATTTTTGGCTAGAAAAGACAAGTCATGATTACGCACTCCTGAATAGCTACAATCGTGGCCAGAACGTTTGGGACACTAAGCCAAATTTTTAGTAACATATCAATAATATCTTCTCCCCCTCCCCCCCTAAACAATGTTGACTGTCCAGAGTCCAACACATCCCGGATATCTTGTACAGTTTCTGTACTTCAACATTGTTTAGGGGGAGCGGGGGAAAGAACTTTGTAAAATTTTTTTGAGGGGTTTATGTTATCGCCTATTTTCAAATTGCTCACAGAAAGATTAAGAAAAAGCCAAGTGTCCCTTAACCAATTGGCCAGGATTGTCGGAGAAGTCTTTTCTGGTCTAGGTGATATGAAAAGGTTTAACATGCGCATTTCGCTATTCAGTATTGTGAGAAAGACATTAGAAGACGAGGTCATTCGCTTTATAAAAACTGTACATACCCTCTTTGATAATAGTTAAGACGGCGGTATTTGGCTGTGTTTGTCCGATTGACCATAACTTATACCTCGCACCATGAAAAGCACGCGTAACGAATTGTGCCAAAAAATATTGTATCAAAAGCTGCAACGGTTGAGAACTAACTATCAGTAATCCAAGGGGTCGTCTTAGTCATGAGTATACACTGTAAGGGCTAATGAAGTGCACTTTGAAACCACGTAACCTCTTGCGTAATCTCTGTACGGGGAGGCACAAAGAACGTTGCTCCACTGTAACGCAATACAGTTCTCCTTCGAATAAATCTTCCTCTCCGTGCTTTAAAATCGATGCTACACAAATGTTATTAATGAACTAGAACCATGAACCATTTATCTTCGAAGAAATAAGAAACAAATTTGAGATTTATTAATACAAGTTGCATTTCAAACAGTGCTCCACTGAAACCTTATAAAAGAGACCTTATTATTAATTCAATACTGGCCTTCTGATGGAGCACTGTTCATTTTCTAACTTAATCATCTCGTTCTCTAAATATTTGATCAGTGTTCGGCAGAAATTGCATTCTCAATAGTTTTACTTTGTTAATGAGACAGAAAAACGTATTTTTTCACACTAAAAAGGAACATTTTTGATGGAGCACTGTCGCAGAATGTCACGCTGATGTGCGTGATTCGGCTCCACTCTGTTACTATAAGGCTTCTCTGGAATGTTTACATTGAGCAATCATATTATTTGTCTTCCAGAAAAAGTCCGGCAAGACGCTGTGGGTAGTGATTTAGGTATATTTTATCTTTTACTGTGATTCGCATCAAAAAATCAAAGCAGCGCCGACGAGCGGACAAAATCTGAGTGATATCGCTTGATTAATCGACGGGTAGTTTAAATTCAAGGACTAGTGAATAAGGGAGTGTCTTTGAAGAACTCGATGTCTTTTGCTACAAAAATTGGTTCTGGTACTGAAAGGTGAAGATATCCCCTTCCAACAGCCATAACAAATCGGACCAAGGGATTACCAAATAGTAAAAAACGATGCTTGTTCAACAGTTTATAAAGATCTCCGGATCTCGGACCTTTGTGTCACTGACACTGGCCGCGGGATGACCAGTGCTGCATACAGGGTTCAAAAATGTGCTAGAAATGCAATTTGTAGGAAAAAAGAAAGTTTTTGTCCCCCATTTGCTGACAAGGGAACAAGACGGATCTGGCAGTATGCTTGCCGTAGATGTAGCACAATGTGAATCGACCCACAAAATTGAGATAACACAAAAGAATTATTTTGAATTAGCCTAATAGTGCATTGTAACCGACGTGCGTGCTTTTTTACTAGCCGTTCAATTAGATTTGAGTCCCCTTGTCAAGAAGTGAAGTCAGCTATTTAACTACCCGGCTCGTTTTTTTGACTGTTTGACCGCAATACTGCAACGACTCCCTTGTTCCTGATCGCTATATCATTCAGTGGTTCTTAAACAGCAGAAACCAAACGATACTTTTTCCACACTTGTACTCTCAATGGTGTTCACTATGGCAATGTCAAAGCTTTTTTGCTAAAGAGAAGCAGAAATATTGCTCCTGCTATGAGTTATTAAGTACAACTGCTGTTTACTGAGGCTTATACCAACAATTGCAGTTGCTAACCTCACGGTTATTCTCTTTGTTGAACCACAGGAATAGCAGTCACTGTTTCAGTGGTAAGCAGTGCGCGGTTATGGCTCTCTAGCAACATTATTTTGGGTTTTATACAAAGTGTTCAGAACTTTTTGGAAATAACTATTTCCATTTCACCCTTTGGAGGTTCCGAAACTGTTGTTTTGCTTTTGAACTTACAAGATTTGACCGAACAGTTTAGCAATTGAGAAGCAACGCCTTGAACGGGAGTTTGGATAACAGCACAACAGCCAATAATACACCAGGCAAATACAAAGAATTTCTATTGTTTGTTAAGTGGTTTTATTTCACCCTCTTTAGTTAACAAAACCCTTTAGATTGCTTCTAGAGAGTGTACCAAGACATCGCTGGACATGCACACTAAATCTACTCAATCGTGGTCTTCCTGTGCTAGAATCATCAAACTTGAGCCAGTTATCTGCTTTAAGCGCAGACCATAAGCAGTTATACAACACTTAAACTCGACTAAAACTAGTTTACGAAATATTTTGCGCCATTTCCTAACCATTTTTCTCTTTTTAAAGCAGTAGTCGTACAAACGCAAACATTGCGTTTAAACGTCTCAGTCAATCCTTATGAAAAGCTCTTACAACATCCATTTCCTAGCGTTAAATTCTACTCGATAAAATTTTGTCGCTTCAGAAACGTTTTTCCAGCTTTGAATTAACCCAGACTACTATTTCGAAAAGAAAAGGACCGAAAGCCATACGTCGTTTCAAGGTAGAGGTTATCCTGTTGGCTCGGACAATCGTGGCCAGAACGTTTGGGACACTAAGCCAAATTTTTAGTAACATATCAATAATATCTTCTCCCCCTCCCCCCCTAAACAATGTTGACTGTCCAGAGTCCAACACATCCCGGATATCTTGTACAGTTTCTGTACTTCAACATTGTTTAGGGGGAGCGGGGGAAAGAACTTTGTAAAATTTTTTTGAGGGGTTTATGTTATCGCCTATTTTCAAATTGCTCACAGAAAGATTAAGAAAAAGCCAAGTGTCCCTTAACCAATTGGCCAGGATTGTCGGAGAAGTCTTTTCTGGTCTAGGTGATATGAAAAGGTTTAACATGCGCATTTCGCTATTCAGTATTGTGAGAAAGACATTAGAAGACGAGGTCATTCGCTTTATAAAAACTGTACATACCCTCTTTGATAATAGTTAAGACGGCGGTATTTGGCTGTGTTTGTCCGATTGACCATAACTTATACCTCGCACCATGAAAAGCACGCGTAACGAATTGTGCCAAAAAATATTGTATCAAAAGCTGCAACGGTTGAGAACTAACTATCAGTAATCCAAGGGGTCGTCTTAGTCATGAGTATACACTGTAAGGGCTAATGAAGTGCACTTTGAAACCACGTAACCTCTTGCGTAATCTCTGTACGGGGAGGCACAAAGAACGTTGCTCCACTGTAACGCAATACAGTTCTCCTTCGAATAAATCTTCCTCTCCGTGCTTTAAAATCGATGCTACACAAATGTTATTAATGAACTAGAACCATGAACCATTTATCTTCGAAGAAATAAGAAACAAATTTGAGATTTATTAATACAAGTTGCATTTCAAACAGTGCTCCACTGAAACCTTATAAAAGAGACCTTATTATTAATTCAATACTGGCCTTCTGATGGAGCACTGTTCATTTTCTAACTTAATCATCTCGTTCTCTAAATATTTGATCAGTGTTCGGCAGAAATTGCATTCTCAATAGTTTTACTTTGTTAATGAGACAGAAAAACGTATTTTTTCACACTAAAAAGGAACATTTTTGATGGAGCACTGTCGCAGAATGTCACGCTGATGTGCGTGATTCGGCTCCACTCTGTTACTATAAGGCTTCTCTGGAATGTTTACATTGAGCAATCATATTATTTGTCTTCCAGAAAAAGTCCGGCAAGACGCTGTGGGTAGTGATTTAGGTATATTTTATCTTTTACTGTGATTCGCATCAAAAAATCAAAGCAGCGCCGACGAGCGGACAAAATCTGAGTGATATCGCTTGATTAATCGACGGGTAGTTTAAATTCAAGGACTAGTGAATAAGGGAGTGTCTTTGAAGAACTCGATGTCTTTTGCTACAAAAATTGGTTCTGGTACTGAAAGGTGAAGATATCCCCTTCCAACAGCCATAACAAATCGGACCAAGGGATTACCAAATAGTAAAAAACGATGCTTGTTCAACAGTTTATAAAGATCTCCGGATCTCGGACCTTTGTGTCACTGACACTGGCCGCGGGATGACCAGTGCTGCATACAGGGTTCAAAAATGTGCTAGAAATGCAATTTGTAGGAAAAAAGAAAGTTTTTGTCCCCCATTTGCTGACAAGGGAACAAGACGGATCTGGCAGTATGCTTGCCGTAGATGTAGCACAATGTGAATCGACCCACAAAATTGAGATAACACAAAAGAATTATTTTGAATTAGCCTAATAGTGCATTGTAACCGACGTGCGTGCTTTTTTACTAGCCGTTCAATTAGATTTGAGTCCCCTTGTCAAGAAGTGAAGTCAGCTATTTAACTACCCGGCTCGTTTTTTTGACTGTTTGACCGCAATACTGCAACGACTCCCTTGTTCCTGATCGCTATATCATTCAGTGGTTCTTAAACAGCAGAAACCAAACGATACTTTTTCCACACTTGTACTCTCAATGGTGTTCACTATGGCAATGTCAAAGCTTTTTTGCTAAAGAGAAGCAGAAATATTGCTCCTGCTATGAGTTATTAAGTACAACTGCTGTTTACTGAGGCTTATACCAACAATTGCAGTTGCTAACCTCACGGTTATTCTCTTTGTTGAACCACAGGAATAGCAGTCACTGTTTCAGTGGTAAGCAGTGCGCGGTTATGGCTCTCTAGCAACATTATTTTGGGTTTTATACAAAGTGTTCAGAACTTTTTGGAAATAACTATTTCCATTTCACCCTTTGGAGGTTCCGAAACTGTTGTTTTGCTTTTGAACTTACAAGATTTGACCGAACAGTTTAGCAATTGAGAAGCAACGCCTTGAACGGGAGTTTGGATAACAGCACAACAGCCAATAATACACCAGGCAAATACAAAGAATTTCTATTGTTTGTTAAGTGGTTTTATTTCACCCTCTTTAGTTAACAAAACCCTTTAGATTGCTTCTAGAGAGTGTACCAAGACATCGCTGGACATGCACACTAAATCTACTCAATCGTGGTCTTCCTGTGCTAGAATCATCAAACTTGAGCCAGTTATCTGCTTTAAGCGCAGACCATAAGCAGTTATACAACACTTAAACTCGACTAAAACTAGTTTACGAAATATTTTGCGCCATTTCCTAACCATTTTTCTCTTTTTAAAGCAGTAGTCGTACAAACGCAAACATTGCGTTTAAACGTCTCAGTCAATCCTTATGAAAAGCTCTTACAACATCCATTTCCTAGCGTTAAATTCTACTCGATAAAATTTTGTCGCTTCAGAAACGTTTTTCCAGCTTTGAATTAACCCAGACTACTATTTCGAAAAGAAAAGGACCGAAAGCCATACGTCGTTTCAAGGTAGAGGTTATCCTGTTGGCTCGGACAATCGTGGCCAGAACGTTTGGGACACTAAGCCAAATTTTTAGTAACATATCAATAATATCTTCTCCCCCTCCCCCCCTAAACAATGTTGACTGTCCAGAGTCCAACACATCCCGGATATCTTGTACAGTTTCTGTACTTCAACATTGTTTAGGGGGAGCGGGGGAAAGAACTTTGTAAAATTTTTTTGAGGGGTTTATGTTATCGCCTATTTTCAAATTGCTCACAGAAAGATTAAGAAAAAGCCAAGTGTCCCTTAACCAATTGGCCAGGATTGTCGGAGAAGTCTTTTCTGGTCTAGGTGATATGAAAAGGTTTAACATGCGCATTTCGCTATTCAGTATTGTGAGAAAGACATTAGAAGACGAGGTCATTCGCTTTATAAAAACTGTACATACCCTCTTTGATAATAGTTAAGACGGCGGTATTTGGCTGTGTTTGTCCGATTGACCATAACTTATACCTCGCACCATGAAAAGCACGCGTAACGAATTGTGCCAAAAAATATTGTATCAAAAGCTGCAACGGTTGAGAACTAACTATCAGTAATCCAAGGGGTCGTCTTAGTCATGAGTATACACTGTAAGGGCTAATGAAGTGCACTTTGAAACCACGTAACCTCTTGCGTAATCTCTGTACGGGGAGGCACAAAGAACGTTGCTCCACTGTAACGCAATACAGTTCTCCTTCGAATAAATCTTCCTCTCCGTGCTTTAAAATCGATGCTACACAAATGTTATTAATGAACTAGAACCATGAACCATTTATCTTCGAAGAAATAAGAAACAAATTTGAGATTTATTAATACAAGTTGCATTTCAAACAGTGCTCCACTGAAACCTTATAAAAGAGACCTTATTATTAATTCAATACTGGCCTTCTGATGGAGCACTGTTCATTTTCTAACTTAATCATCTCGTTCTCTAAATATTTGATCAGTGTTCGGCAGAAATTGCATTCTCAATAGTTTTACTTTGTTAATGAGACAGAAAAACGTATTTTTTCACACTAAAAAGGAACATTTTTGATGGAGCACTGTCGCAGAATGTCACGCTGATGTGCGTGATTCGGCTCCACTCTGTTACTATAAGGCTTCTCTGGAATGTTTACATTGAGCAATCATATTATTTGTCTTCCAGAAAAAGTCCGGCAAGACGCTGTGGGTAGTGATTTAGGTATATTTTATCTTTTACTGTGATTCGCATCAAAAAATCAAAGCAGCGCCGACGAGCGGACAAAATCTGAGTGATATCGCTTGATTAATCGACGGGTAGTTTAAATTCAAGGACTAGTGAATAAGGGAGTGTCTTTGAAGAACTCGATGTCTTTTGCTACAAAAATTGGTTCTGGTACTGAAAGGTGAAGATATCCCCTTCCAACAGCCATAACAAATCGGACCAAGGGATTACCAAATAGTAAAAAACGATGCTTGTTCAACAGTTTATAAAGATCTCCGGATCTCGGACCTTTGTGTCACTGACACTGGCCGCGGGATGACCAGTGCTGCATACAGGGTTCAAAAATGTGCTAGAAATGCAATTTGTAGGAAAAAAGAAAGTTTTTGTCCCCCATTTGCTGACAAGGGAACAAGACGGATCTGGCAGTATGCTTGCCGTAGATGTAGCACAATGTGAATCGACCCACAAAATTGAGATAACACAAAAGAATTATTTTGAATTAGCCTAATAGTGCATTGTAACCGACGTGCGTGCTTTTTTACTAGCCGTTCAATTAGATTTGAGTCCCCTTGTCAAGAAGTGAAGTCAGCTATTTAACTACCCGGCTCGTTTTTTTGACTGTTTGACCGCAATACTGCAACGACTCCCTTGTTCCTGATCGCTATATCATTCAGTGGTTCTTAAACAGCAGAAACCAAACGATACTTTTTCCACACTTGTACTCTCAATGGTGTTCACTATGGCAATGTCAAAGCTTTTTTGCTAAAGAGAAGCAGAAATATTGCTCCTGCTATGAGTTATTAAGTACAACTGCTGTTTACTGAGGCTTATACCAACAATTGCAGTTGCTAACCTCACGGTTATTCTCTTTGTTGAACCACAGGAATAGCAGTCACTGTTTCAGTGGTAAGCAGTGCGCGGTTATGGCTCTCTAGCAACATTATTTTGGGTTTTATACAAAGTGTTCAGAACTTTTTGGAAATAACTATTTCCATTTCACCCTTTGGAGGTTCCGAAACTGTTGTTTTGCTTTTGAACTTACAAGATTTGACCGAACAGTTTAGCAATTGAGAAGCAACGCCTTGAACGGGAGTTTGGATAACAGCACAACAGCCAATAATACACCAGGCAAATACAAAGAATTTCTATTGTTTGTTAAGTGGTTTTATTTCACCCTCTTTAGTTAACAAAACCCTTTAGATTGCTTCTAGAGAGTGTACCAAGACATCGCTGGACATGCACACTAAATCTACTCAATCGTGGTCTTCCTGTGCTAGAATCATCAAACTTGAGCCAGTTATCTGCTTTAAGCGCAGACCATAAGCAGTTATACAACACTTAAACTCGACTAAAACTAGTTTACGAAATATTTTGCGCCATTTCCTAACCATTTTTCTCTTTTTAAAGCAGTAGTCGTACAAACGCAAACATTGCGTTTAAACGTCTCAGTCAATCCTTATGAAAAGCTCTTACAACATCCATTTCCTAGCGTTAAATTCTACTCGATAAAATTTTGTCGCTTCAGAAACGTTTTTCCAGCTTTGAATTAACCCAGACTACTATTTCGAAAAGAAAAGGACCGAAAGCCATACGTCGTTTCAAGGTAGAGGTTATCCTGTTGGCTCGGACAATCGTGGCCAGAACGTTTGGGACACTAAGCCAAATTTTTAGTAACATATCAATAATATCTTCTCCCCCTCCCCCCCTAAACAATGTTGACTGTCCAGAGTCCAACACATCCCGGATATCTTGTACAGTTTCTGTACTTCAACATTGTTTAGGGGGAGCGGGGGAAAGAACTTTGTAAAATTTTTTTGAGGGGTTTATGTTATCGCCTATTTTCAAATTGCTCACAGAAAGATTAAGAAAAAGCCAAGTGTCCCTTAACCAATTGGCCAGGATTGTCGGAGAAGTCTTTTCTGGTCTAGGTGATATGAAAAGGTTTAACATGCGCATTTCGCTATTCAGTATTGTGAGAAAGACATTAGAAGACGAGGTCATTCGCTTTATAAAAACTGTACATACCCTCTTTGATAATAGTTAAGACGGCGGTATTTGGCTGTGTTTGTCCGATTGACCATAACTTATACCTCGCACCATGAAAAGCACGCGTAACGAATTGTGCCAAAAAATATTGTATCAAAAGCTGCAACGGTTGAGAACTAACTATCAGTAATCCAAGGGGTCGTCTTAGTCATGAGTATACACTGTAAGGGCTAATGAAGTGCACTTTGAAACCACGTAACCTCTTGCGTAATCTCTGTACGGGGAGGCACAAAGAACGTTGCTCCACTGTAACGCAATACAGTTCTCCTTCGAATAAATCTTCCTCTCCGTGCTTTAAAATCGATGCTACACAAATGTTATTAATGAACTAGAACCATGAACCATTTATCTTCGAAGAAATAAGAAACAAATTTGAGATTTATTAATACAAGTTGCATTTCAAACAGTGCTCCACTGAAACCTTATAAAAGAGACCTTATTATTAATTCAATACTGGCCTTCTGATGGAGCACTGTTCATTTTCTAACTTAATCATCTCGTTCTCTAAATATTTGATCAGTGTTCGGCAGAAATTGCATTCTCAATAGTTTTACTTTGTTAATGAGACAGAAAAACGTATTTTTTCACACTAAAAAGGAACATTTTTGATGGAGCACTGTCGCAGAATGTCACGCTGATGTGCGTGATTCGGCTCCACTCTGTTACTATAAGGCTTCTCTGGAATGTTTACATTGAGCAATCATATTATTTGTCTTCCAGAAAAAGTCCGGCAAGACGCTGTGGGTAGTGATTTAGGTATATTTTATCTTTTACTGTGATTCGCATCAAAAAATCAAAGCAGCGCCGACGAGCGGACAAAATCTGAGTGATATCGCTTGATTAATCGACGGGTAGTTTAAATTCAAGGACTAGTGAATAAGGGAGTGTCTTTGAAGAACTCGATGTCTTTTGCTACAAAAATTGGTTCTGGTACTGAAAGGTGAAGATATCCCCTTCCAACAGCCATAACAAATCGGACCAAGGGATTACCAAATAGTAAAAAACGATGCTTGTTCAACAGTTTATAAAGATCTCCGGATCTCGGACCTTTGTGTCACTGACACTGGCCGCGGGATGACCAGTGCTGCATACAGGGTTCAAAAATGTGCTAGAAATGCAATTTGTAGGAAAAAAGAAAGTTTTTGTCCCCCATTTGCTGACAAGGGAACAAGACGGATCTGGCAGTATGCTTGCCGTAGATGTAGCACAATGTGAATCGACCCACAAAATTGAGATAACACAAAAGAATTATTTTGAATTAGCCTAATAGTGCATTGTAACCGACGTGCGTGCTTTTTTACTAGCCGTTCAATTAGATTTGAGTCCCCTTGTCAAGAAGTGAAGTCAGCTATTTAACTACCCGGCTCGTTTTTTTGACTGTTTGACCGCAATACTGCAACGACTCCCTTGTTCCTGATCGCTATATCATTCAGTGGTTCTTAAACAGCAGAAACCAAACGATACTTTTTCCACACTTGTACTCTCAATGGTGTTCACTATGGCAATGTCAAAGCTTTTTTGCTAAAGAGAAGCAGAAATATTGCTCCTGCTATGAGTTATTAAGTACAACTGCTGTTTACTGAGGCTTATACCAACAATTGCAGTTGCTAACCTCACGGTTATTCTCTTTGTTGAACCACAGGAATAGCAGTCACTGTTTCAGTGGTAAGCAGTGCGCGGTTATGGCTCTCTAGCAACATTATTTTGGGTTTTATACAAAGTGTTCAGAACTTTTTGGAAATAACTATTTCCATTTCACCCTTTGGAGGTTCCGAAACTGTTGTTTTGCTTTTGAACTTACAAGATTTGACCGAACAGTTTAGCAATTGAGAAGCAACGCCTTGAACGGGAGTTTGGATAACAGCACAACAGCCAATAATACACCAGGCAAATACAAAGAATTTCTATTGTTTGTTAAGTGGTTTTATTTCACCCTCTTTAGTTAACAAAACCCTTTAGATTGCTTCTAGAGAGTGTACCAAGACATCGCTGGACATGCACACTAAATCTACTCAATCGTGGTCTTCCTGTGCTAGAATCATCAAACTTGAGCCAGTTATCTGCTTTAAGCGCAGACCATAAGCAGTTATACAACACTTAAACTCGACTAAAACTAGTTTACGAAATATTTTGCGCCATTTCCTAACCATTTTTCTCTTTTTAAAGCAGTAGTCGTACAAACGCAAACATTGCGTTTAAACGTCTCAGTCAATCCTTATGAAAAGCTCTTACAACATCCATTTCCTAGCGTTAAATTCTACTCGATAAAATTTTGTCGCTTCAGAAACGTTTTTCCAGCTTTGAATTAACCCAGACTACTATTTCGAAAAGAAAAGGACCGAAAGCCATACGTCGTTTCAAGGTAGAGGTTATCCTGTTGGCTCGGACAATCGTGGCCAGAACGTTTGGGACACTAAGCCAAATTTTTAGTAACATATCAATAATATCTTCTCCCCCTCCCCCCCTAAACAATGTTGACTGTCCAGAGTCCAACACATCCCGGATATCTTGTACAGTTTCTGTACTTCAACATTGTTTAGGGGGAGCGGGGGAAAGAACTTTGTAAAATTTTTTTGAGGGGTTTATGTTATCGCCTATTTTCAAATTGCTCACAGAAAGATTAAGAAAAAGCCAAGTGTCCCTTAACCAATTGGCCAGGATTGTAGGTTGACCAAACTGTGCCGTTTCTGCGTTCAGCTGGCCTGACATTTTCACCTTCAAACAGCACGCACATTGCTGACTTCACCGGCTGAGTTCAGATTCGCTCAAAAATGAACCAAACTCGGATGAACGCTTGCGGGATAGAAAACTCCAGAACTAAATCTTAGTTTTTCACGCCAAAAAGAAAAGATTATACTTGAAAATTACTTAGATATTATTTTATAAGGTTGCTAGAGCCGGACACAAATACATTTTTCTTCTCCAAAATGTAAAAAAATAGTTTGATAGAAATAGACAAAGGTAACTTCATGGCTATAAAGAAAAACACCTACCGAAAGATAAAAATGAAACTAGAAATTATATCCGAAGTCTTTGTTCTTCATTTTTAAAAACCAACAAATTGTATTTACATACAAGGATAAAAAATTAAATACCTGCTTAGTCTACCGCTTATCTCAATATTACTGCTGTCTAAAAAAAGAGCGCAATTAAACTTAGAATTCAATAGTGACAAAAAATCTGAAGCATTTAGAACTAAACAAGTGCATAAGGCAGGTCAATTAGTGTGCTTACCTCAGAGAATCCATTGAATTGAATGAGTAACTGAACAAAAATTGGGCTTTTAAACAGAAGCAAAGAGGAATTAAATGCCACACTGTGACGTATCTTTTTAAGTTGCCGTGTCTTATGTACAGTAAACGAATTATTTGAATGTCTATTTGGCGCCCCTTTGAGTGTGCTCTTTGATGAAAGTTTTGTTTCACTCGTTGATTAGTAATTATTTTGTTATTGATTTGTTTTTTCCCCACGATCAGGGGAGCATTATGCAATCTTGCTAGCTTAAATTCCATACGGTGACATCTCTTTTTTTAAGTTACCGTGTCTGCCAAGAGCAGTTGACAATGAGTTGGCAAAAAGATAAACAACCAAAAAAAGAAAAACACATACAAGTGTCCCGGCTGTGAATAGAGCGAGATGGCTTTCGACTGGATACCCTTTGTAATAGGATGTTGCCTTCAAACAATTTGTCAGCCCACTGCGACAGTAAGTAGACTCAAGCACGTATTAATACTGCAGTGACAACCATGCAATTGTTTCGAGCTCGCACGTTTTTCTCACGCTTGGCACTGGTCACAGTATATTTGCTACGTGTTCTCATTGGTTTGTTTTATTGTCTGTGTCTTATGAAAGTAATCGCTTCGATTTTGGTTGTACGACTCCTGCTTTTTTGATAATGGTTCTATTACGTAATACCTGAGCTAGCTAGTAAAAAAAACTGTAAACAAAAGAAACTGTAATTAAAAGAAGCTGAAACCTGGTGGGTTCACCTGGGAACCCACCTGTAGTATGGTGTGTTTTAGATGACTTTAAGCCCAATTAGTTCAGTAACACTGCATACCTTCTTTGCGCTAATGCTTGGCAAGTTTCGAAAAAAAATGTTGGGATGAAAGAAAAAAAGTTTGGTTTGAAAACCGCCAAAATCCTACATTCAGTAACAAGGCTGATTTCTTTAAAGAGAGAGAAGTAAAAGCATTGAAATCCTTAGCAATGTTTGTTTTTCGCTTCGAGACAAGATCAATATTGCCCATTCCCATATTAAGGGTTATTTGCAAATCAATCGTATTAGGTGATGGACCTCTGACCGTATTTAGAACTTTTGGCGAAACTACGACAAAGCACACATTGAAAAAAGTCTTCTTTTGCGCTGCTTTCCTTAGGGAGTTACAGAATGCAAGATAGCGTCAGAGATTTATTGTACATAGTACAATAAAAGCGAGAACAGCTTATCAGTTGGAAAGGAATACACGCAGCTTGTGACCCTAATTCCTGTAGAGATTGTACAATGATACACTTTGGGCCTCACAATTTCACATTTATCGTTGTGCTCGGCTAACTAACAAAAGGGCGTCACACGTTTCCTCGAGGCAGGCCGTTTTTGCGCTCCCACGCATATTTTCTTTTCTCGAATATGCTACAGGTGAGGAAAGAGAGACTGCTCGTAATTTGCGTGACAGGATATCAAAGAACCTCCTGTTTGTCCTTCCATTCTTGGAGAGCTTGGTTTTACCCACTATATACAGAATTAAAAAGTTTAGGATGGACGGATTCCCGCGTGAATCATTGAGAGGCATTTGATTCCTCTTCCTCGGATACGCCTTGATTTAGGCTTTTTTTTCCCTACTCATGACGAGGATAAATTCGAAATCAAACACAGCTTTGCCATCGAACAAACAATTTTATCGGCTAGACAAAGGGTGAAAGACTGTGTATAACATTTCTTTTTATGGAAATATTGTGATGAGCTAGTACCACAACTGTTGGCCTCGTTAATTAAAACAAAGCCTGTGAGCAACGACTATCTTGGGATGTAGGGGAGAGTTTGTTCACAGTCTAAGAACATTCTATTTGTTTTGTTGATAATAACGTAAACAGCTGTTATACACCTTATAACTAAATTAACCGATGCGATAGATGAAAATAAATTTACGGCTGCAATATTTTTAGACTTATCAAAAACATTTGATACTGGCGACCATTCTATTATAATCACTAAACTGGAACACTATGGAATACGAGGTATAGCTCTTGAATGGTTTAAAAATTATCTGACAAACAGAAATCAAATAGTTACATTTAATAATACCCTGTCTAACAAAGAAAAAAGCACATGTGGAGTGCAACAAGGCTCACTTTTAGGACCTCTGCTGTTTTTAATTTATATGAACGACATTCATAAAAGCTCAGAAATATTATCATTTATTCTCATACTAATAGTTTTTACTCAAATACAGATATCAGAGCTCTCAATGACATAATATATAGATTAAGCCGAGCCTAAAAGCGGAGCTCCAAGTCTCTCTTTCATGCTAATTGGCCCGTAAAATACAGTAAATTTTAGTTGTGCAGTTATTCCCCAAGAGGTGAAAAACAGCAAAGGAAAACATGCGGACCACTGAGGAAACTGTGAGCTGGCTTATTTTTCATCAAAGAGAAGACTTCAGTACGACTTTCACCGACAGCTCTTCTTGTAGCATTCTTTCGAAAGCTAGCTTATAGAGTTCAAGAAGAGTACCTATAAAACTACAGTTGCTAAAGAAAACCCACTTAAAGACTTTTCCATGCAAATACACATTTCTCACTGATTCCAATGCATCCCTCTGGCTGCTTAGTTCTGTTAACCATGAAACATTTCTCGAAATCTATCTTGCTAAAATAAATAATATTTTCCCGGCATCAAACCGTTTACTGGCAAAAATTCTCCAAAAAATGTTTTCGGAAACTTTCAAGCACACGTATAATTATCAAGAGAAAATGGCACAAGTTTTTCAACCGCGAAGTATTAATCGGGCGCTTTCAAGAATACACCCTGAACTATTAAATTTTAGGAAGGTTTTAGAGTCTCATTTTAGACAAAATACATGTAGACTTAAACCGAGAAATGATTTGCTTATAGTTACTTAAATAAAGATTTCATTTCGATCTGTAACTAAACACACACTGAAATGGCTCAGCGGTTTAACAAAAAACAAAACGATCACGAAAACATGCCACACTGAACTCACTCACTGAAACGGCGAGTCTAAGTTTAGTCGCTAAATTGGGACAGAAATGTCATTCACTTCATATGGAGAAGCTAAAAAATATAACAATATAAGGAAGATAAGATATTCCACAACTGAACAAAAAACATAAGGAGCTTTACACTAAGACTATAAACTTAAAAATGACGACAGAACGACTCTTCAGGTTTTGAATACTAAATAAATACGATAAATACGAATTAGTCAAAACAACCCAATACGCGTCGCCGAGGAAAAACAACCTACATTGAAAAAACAACACAGACTCAGTCTAGAACTAGTCACGATTTCCACTTTTCGAATAAAATACAGTAGAATTCCCCTAAGAAAAATATTGAAAATTACGCACTAAAGTTCAAAAGGAAATTGAGCTTAATTAAGGTTAAGTTAACTGAAGCCTAAATATCAGATTGCTCACTAATGAAAATTCCTTTAATGCATAAACACAGAAAAAGGACAAGAAACGTTCAAAAACATGAAATGACATTCACATACGAAGCATTCGTTTGCCTAGGAAAGCAAACTGCATTCAATTTTTCCCCTCGAGTGAAGTTACTCGCAAGCCGGCAAACTAGAACTGCGAGCTATTTTTAAACAAGTTTTTAAAACATTTCAAGAAAATTACCGTAATTTACTAAACATGTAAAGTCGCTCAATTAAACAATTTTTACAATGTAAATCCACACTCAAATCTGTAATTTACTTTACCACTGAACTGAAAGAAGGCCTTGAAAATCTAAACAAAAGTCGCCGGGTTCTTTCCAGATCTCCTTAGCTTTGAAAAAAACAAGTATGTCCGCGAACAAGGATTTCTTGCCTTCAAGCTCTCCAGTATCTTCTATATGCGCCATCGAGATTATAGCAATCCTCTTCCTTTTCGTGAAGAACTGCTACAAGTCTTCATTCCAAGAATGTATTACAATTATCGTATTGAAAGACGACCGTACGACGAACCAGCCGCCGTGTTGTTTACTTCAGCTACAAGAAAAAGTGTCATTCCACCTCCCGCGGTCAGGCTGTCTTGGGACTCCCGTCACCCTCCCCCAGAGTCTGTACAGACGGACGGACGTACGCTGACGTCAGAAAAAAAATTTTTCGGATCAACGGGTTACCAAATTTTCTTACCCATGGTGCTCCGCGAGCTCCGCTATTAAATAATGAACTAATTATAAACAAGGTATCAAAGTGGCTACAAGCAAATAAAATCACTTTGAACATAAACTGAAACACAAGCTATTATTTGTAAAGAGAAAAACAAAAAGATGAAGGTACCTTTTAAAATACAAATTATTGACAGAGATATTAAACAAGTGAATTCAATGAGATTATTAGGGATAAATATAGACTCAAAATCAACATGGAAACAACACAAAAAATAAGTGGATTTTTTTGCAAAGCAAGACATTATATTTCATTAAAAGTTTACGAACCCTGTGTGTTATACTACGTGTTAGTTTATCCTTATCTACATTACGGAAATATCACATGGGCAAATACATATCAATCAACACTAGAACCAATAAGAAAGCTACAAAAGAAAATTATAAGAATGATAACATTTTCAGGATATACAGATCATACTATCCCTCTTTTTTCAAAAGTTACCAATTCTTCCCTCAGATGAGAAATACAAAGGAAAAACATCATTATTTATGTTTCGATACTTTAATAATATGCTTCCAGTGACATTCAAAAAATTGTTTACCCTGAACAACGATTTACACAGACATAATACAAGATCGTCAAATAAAATTCATATCGATAATATGCGGACAAATTCTAACAAATATTCCATTAAATAAAGAGGCAGTAGGATATGGAACAATCTTCCAACATATGTCAAAAGCTCTAAATCAATAAATATCATTAGGAAGAAATCAAAGAATACCTTCTTTGTGATTTAAGTTCTACAAATGTATATCAGTTGTAAAAGAAAAAGTGATTGTTTTTATTAAATACTGAACAAAAATATCTAACCAAGTTATAAATTAGCAGTAAACAAAATGACGTAGCAGGTACTCTACTTGTAAGCCTAGTAGGGTTTGTTGAGAGCTCCTGCTCCTTCTGATATATGTGTGTTATATGAATGTAAATTAATAAATCCATGGGGAAAACAAACAATGAATGAATGAATGAATGAATAAATGAATGAATGAATGAATGAATAAATAAATGAATGAATGAATGAATGAATGAATGAATGAATGAATGAATGAATGGAGGAATGAAGGAATGAATGCATGCTACAGATGAAGTTATGGACGTTTGGACCGGGATTTGAGAAGACAGCAGCGAAATTACGGCGTCATTCCTTTAAAATGGTGGGGTTTTTTTAACTTCTGAGAGTGACTGGGAAAATGAGCTATAACTGTTGTTAGAAAAAAATTGGATCATGGTATAATGCACTTTTAGAGTTTTGATTGGCTCAGCAGCCATGGTATCTGAGTCATTGAACCATGGTTTCCAAATATGGTCAATGAACACTCATCAACGAAGTAAGCTGAAAGATTTTTCCCCGCGAGCAACCCGGCGAGAAAAATTGACGATAAAAATCACTTTGCAGTGAAGTTAAATTAACCAGAATTTACAACTGAACGTCACTGAGGCCCAAATCAAAATTGTTCGGGAGTGCTTGATTTCTTAGGATGACAATAAATTGTAGAAACAGAAAATAACGTTGTGTTTACAATTTCTTTCGTCGTCACGTCGATCATTAAAATTTTGCAAACAGTAGGTTTTGTACGAAACGCTTCCGACGAAATATCAAGACAAGACGTAAAACTAAAACACAGCAAAATGGAAGAGAATCATTTAATAAAAATTGTCAGACTTTTATGGCGAGTCAGTGCAAAAATCATGAAGCAATCTATAAGCTTAAGCTTAATAAAACAAGGACTGTGCAAGCTAGATACCAGAAAGGGTGAAATGTTTTGGTTATATCACGCAAAATTGACACTGGTTTACCTGCACTCGTTGTAGCTCTGTTTTCCAACGGCTCCAAACGTTCAGATACAAATCGCTTTCTCGGGTTTTTTTTTAGTGTTGTTTTTACCATTCCGTCTGCGGCCTCTAAACAGTCCGGGATCGTTATCAATTTTAATAACCATGTTACGTCACAACATGGCGGCCATTTCAGAAATCGCGGATTTTCGTACTCGGTCCTTTTTTTGGGAATACCCGGGCTATCTACCCATAGTTCTATTCGAGAAAGCCAGGGACGGAATGAACTCCACGTGTGCCAAAGATGGCGGATGAAGGCAAGCGATGAAGGAGCGAATATTACTCGCAAAGAGAAAGAACACTTCAAATGCTGCGTCCAAATCAGGTACGTTGGCAAGATTTCCGCACAGCCCCATACTTCATTATGCATGCAGAATAAATTAATTATGCATGCGCTCTATTGTTTTTAAGACAATGGCCCTTTGAATATATACATTGATAATTACTACTTACTTTTCCAATAAAAATGGATTTAGTTGCGTCTGCCTTTTTTTCTCTCTCCGCGCTCCGTTTTTCCCTCGTTCTTTTCCGTTTCTCCTCTTTTCCTCTACGTTTCTTATACCCAGACCCTTCCCAGTTTTTCTTCTTCCTTTTTTTTTCTTTTGATTTACCCTCAGTCAGACTCGAACTCTCACTCTTCGTCTTACCGTTGGTTTAGCTGTCCATCTTCTACACCACTACACCACGGTGATTTGTTGACATTTCCCCACCAAAAATTATTTTTTAACTTTACCTAGCAATGAACGTTATTAAAATTCAAAGAAATTTACATTTGAATCATTCTATTACAAAGACACCTCACGTTTCACATTTGCTGCACGAAAAAATGCTATTTTTGGGCCATCCATTGGTTCTCTGACGAATAAAGAGGGAACGCTTTTTTTGTTTCTTTCTGGCTCTGTTCAGCTTCGTATCAATTCACCTTCGATTCGTGGTTCTTTAAAGTTTTTACACATGCGGGGCTAAGAGGCGGTGTAGGTAAAACTGTCGAGGTTGATGAGTCCAAGTTTGGCAAAATGAAGTATTACCGCGGTCGCTACATCGAAGGACAGTGGATCTTTGGCGGTATTTGCCGCGAAACGAAGGCCTGCTTCCTTGTTCCGGTAGAGCGCAGGGATAAAGATACAGTTTTACTCATCATACGCGGTCACATATTGCCAGGGACACGCGTGATGAGCGACATGTGGAAAGCTTATGATTACTTGCAAGACGAGGGCTATGTTCATCTCACAGTCAACCACAGCGTAAACTTCGTAGACCCAGACACCGGTGCCCACACACAGGGCATTGAAAATAGATGGTGGTGTGTAAAACGAGGTTTGCCCCGTACAGGAACGTCCAAAGAACTCTTCGAAAGCTACCTACAGGAGTATATGTGGCGTCAGCACTATGGAGAGGATCCTTTTGGCAACATTATCAAGCACATTGCCGACCTTTATGAGGTCCGCAAGGACCCATAAATGTTCCGCGTACCACTCTATGCACCGTTCGTGATCCTACACGCTACGTTTAAAGACAGAAAGCAAGAATAAAATACGATGAATTCGTGGTCTACAAGCATTGGCTCCATGTGAAGAAGGAAAGCAAAAATAAACGACTCAAGACACAAGCAAGGTAAGAAAACCTTTTATTTTTAAAACTTGTTATTTTCGTTTACAAAATACGCGCTGTCCATAACCTCATTTATCGCTAACCTGACGACTTAAATACGCATTTTTTCGAAAAGTTTAAGCTCGAAACAGATTAAAAAACACGGGAAAAGTGCAGAAATTAAAAAAAAATTGGTTGATTTTCCGTATTTCTGACCCGAAATCCGCTAATTTTTTCTAAGCCCATATGGACTTAGAAAAAAAATATAAACTTTGTTGAACAAAAGGAGTCATTAGAAATGCGCATTACAAATACGCGCTATTGTTTTCTTTAAACAAAGAACTGCATGCATAATGAAGTATGGGACTGTGCGGAAATCTTGCCAAAATTTGTGCACTTTTCCCGTGTTTCTAAATCTGTACTCGAGTGTAAATTGTTAGAAAAAATGCGGATTTAAGTCGTAAGGTTAGCCATAAATGAGGTTATGGACAGCGCGTATTTTGTTAACGTAAACCACATAACATTTTAAAAACAAAAGGTTTTCTTACCCTTCTTGTGTCTTGTGTCGTTTATTTTTTTTATTTTATTTACTTATTTCTTTATTTTTGCTTTCCTTGTTAACATGGAGACAATGCTTGTGAAGCAGGAATTTTTCGTATTTTATCCTTGCTTTCCCTGTTGAAATGTAGCGTGGCCGAATTACGAACGGTGCATAAAGTGGTACTCCGGGGACTGAACCATTTATGCGTCCTTGCGGACCTCACATAGGTCGAAGATAGACTTGATAATGTTGCCAAAAGGATCCTTGTTATAATGCTGATGCTACATCCACTCCTGTAGGTAGCTTTCGTAGAGTTCTTTGGACGTTTCTGTGCGAGGCAAACCTCGGTGCCTAAGTCTGCGAAGTTTAAGCTGTACTAGTTCACTGTGAGATGAATATAGCCCTCGTTTTGTAGGTAATCATAAGCTTTCCACTTGGCACTCATCACGCGTGTTCCTGGCCAGATGTGTGCGCGTATGATGGGCAAAAAGTGTATCTTTATCACTGCGCTCTACCGGAACAAGGAAGCAAGCCTTCGTTTCACGGCCGCGGAAGACTGGATCGAGCAGAAGAGTGAAATGCGTGGCCTTTTTGTTCAACTGAGAACCAATGGATTGACAAAAATAAATCATTGTTTCGTGCAGTAAGTCTAAAAGGTGAGGTGTCTTTGTAATAGAAGTAATTCAAATGTAAATTTCGTTGAATTTTAATAATGTTGATTGGTAGCTAAACATAAAAATAATTTATCGCCGGAAAAATGTCAACAAATCACCGTGGTGTAGTGGTGTAGTAGATGGACAGCTAATCCAAAGGTAAGATGAAGAGTGAGAGTTCGAGGCAAGCCGAGGGTAAATCCAAAGGAAAAAAAGAAGAAAAAAACTGGTAAGGGACTGGGTAAGAGAAAAATAGAAGAAAAGAGGAGGAACGGAAAAGAAGGAGTGAGAGAAGAGAGAAAAAAAGGCAGACGCAACTAAATCCATTTTTATTGAAAAAGTAAGTAGTAATTATCAATGTATATATTTAAAGGGCCATTGTCTCAAAAAACAATAGAGCGCATGCATAATTAATTTATTCTGCATGCATAATGAAGTATGGGGCTGTGCGGAAATCTTTCCGGTACGTTTTTCCACTTTGCCGTAAGATTTGAGTTATTTAAAGAATTTTGTAGCATCCACAAAAATTATGTCGTATTCTTTAACCTTATTCCTTTCGATGTATGGTTTGTTTATCGTTGTGCACGATTTATTAAAAAAGTGCACTGGGGTATTTTGATTTTCAGTCCGAATGCATCACTAAACGCCATTTTGTGTTTCTATTGACTGAGTCACTTGATCCCTCGTGTCTAAGATGCTTCAATTTAGAGTTTTGTGGTAATCACCAGACGTTGTTTTTCTGTGACAAATTTTTATAATTTTCTTACGGCTTTAAATTGGGGTTAGAGGACCTGCACGACTCCTACTTTGATATCTTTGTAAGCCGCGTCTGATATATCTCGGTCTTTCGACCAATTTTGCTTCTTGTACCTTTGTAGTGGGTTTAGTTTGGAGGATGTTTTTAAAAATGATGACTGAATTGAGCCGTTTATAACTTTAGGCGTCGCATTTTTAAGACTTTGATCTCAAGGTCATATCTGATCTTTTTCTGATATCTTGTGGCTTAACGCCTGTGTGTTATTCTTAGTTAAATTTGACCGAATCTGATCGTCTGTTAAGCGACTAAGTGTGGTTTTAATGCTGCTCTTGCAGCGACTTCAGAAAACACGGCCACTTATCTACATATCTTTCAATGCTTTGAAGAACGAGCCATATGAAAACAAAAGAAACAATTGTTATTCAGTGACATGCAAACAGGCGCCCGGGTATTCTAAAGTTTAGCCAAATCAGTGACAATAAACGATCTGAAATATTATCTGTTGCAGGATGTTGTGTTTCGCATCACGGAGTGCGATCTATAGACCTTTTTCGTCAAGAGATTGAAGTTGTAGCTTCTTTGGAGCTTAGCTTATATCTTTTGTTGTAAACAAACTTCGCACATGTAAATTAAGTCTTAAATACATGAACAATTGCAGCCTCAATCGCCTCCCGTGCAACAGAATACTTCAATATCTAAGCTGTATCGTCGTTTGTGAAAGCAATATTTATTCATGGTGATTATTTCGTTTTTACTACAGGTTGATGAACATGGCAAAGAAAAAGAAGCAAGCACAGAGCGAACACTATGAAAATAAAATGTCATCAAATGAATGAATAAACGCTTTGTAATAGAATAATCGTCGTCTTCCTTCACTTGTCATTTCACTCAGAACAATAGTTGCTTGAGAAAATTTGATGTCGTATCCTGCGAGCATAGTCTCCTTCAATCTTCCTCCGATTTTTCTAGATCAAGGGCGACTCTACTTGCAGGATACCAAGCTGGGTCGATGAAGTATCCGAAATTCATGTCACAGCTAGACTGAGAGTAGCACAAGTAGCCAAAGCTTGAGTTGTGACTGAAAATTAATAAAATTTTATGAAATAAACAGTGTTTCTTTGTTTATATCTTACGTACTTGCTATCTAGAGCAAAAATTCTCTCTCCGAGCGAGAATAAGCGTCTTTCTAATTCTTGCTCCCAATAATTATTATAATATTATGCAAAGGTTGCACACTGATCTGCCATTTCACCCGCACAAAAGCATACCTCTTTTCACTAAATGAGCTATATTTCTTGAAATGCGCCATTTCCCCTCACAATTTCCTCAAACCTGAATGAATCCATAGTCGAAAAACAACTATAAGGCCGGAAAAGTTCCATCTTTCCCAACATTTTGTCGCCATAAACGGCAATATTTTGAGCTTCTTGTATAAGAAATCAAATGTCGGTATTCGACTGCCGACCTCTGCGCAGAAAAAATATTATAAATAATATGCTAATTTTATCTCGCTGTTCTCTTCTCACTGGACAATTCGCACAATGGCGTGGACATGACAAAAACTACTGTGTCGGCGAGGTTTGAACGGTAAGCAAATAATCACGCTTCACGCATGAAATGTCACACTCTGTTTACAATCTGCCGGGAAAAAAACTCGCGTGCGCCCCACTCGTCTCTGTCTTGAAGAAAATCAAAAAACAAATTTGGATCCTCCTTATGTTTGCCTAAACCGCAAGTTCAAGCAACATTTTACTGTCAACATCTCTTGCTTCTAAACTGGTTTCATTTCCCTTTTTTAAAAGGCCATTTTCCCTTAAAACCGGGAGCACGAATTCAGTACGAATATAAATACGTGTACTTCATACAAAAAAGAGAAACTAAGAGCACTACGCGAATTGTCCAAAAAAAGAGACAAGAAGACATTTTTATTCCTCACATTTTTATTCCTCCCAACTGACAGGATGCGAGAAATAGTGACGTGCAAAGCGTGTATGGCAGTTGATAGCAGTCGTATATAAACGAGGACGTCTGCACTTCATACTCGAGCTCGTTGTATCGAACAAGTATTGGAACAATTATGTATACGTGTTGTAGTCGTTATTGTCATTATTTTCTATTGTGGCTTTAAATCACTACTGAATTTTTTTCATCCGAGACTTGGAAGGGAAACGGGTCTCCTTGCTCCACTCCAGAGTGCGGCTTTACACGGATTCCATGTCCCACGTGTAAGTAATTTCAAACTTCGCTGATTTTACGTACTTCTTATCTTTGTGATCATATATTGTTTTGCAGTATCACTATTAGACTTGCTCCAAGTTTCTCGAATAAAAAAGGACGAAAACAGTTATTCCAGAGAGAAAGAATGATACGTGCTTATGTAGCGCACGATAATTCCCATCACGTGCGCGATGCAAATCAGTGAAGTCTACGACACAAGCGACTTGTTTCATTTTTTAAGGGGGGGGGGCATTCCTTTTCTGACTCTTGCGTTTGGTTTGGCGTGTTTGACGAGTCTCCGCTGTGATTGTAATGTTTTTTGCGCTCTGTTTGCAAGAAACAAGAAAGCACGGAGTTGTCTAGGAAGTCAATAGAATGATTTTGACGGTTTCACAACAACGATTTTCACAACAAGACATATGTGTTGTTTGCTGTAAAAAAGGTTTTGAACATAGATGTTTAATACGGGCAAGCTGTTTTCGTCAAAAGGATCAACACGCGCGTGGACCAGCCACCGTTTTTATTTACGCTCGATCGAAACTTTTTTTACAAATTTTAAATGTCACAGGTTGTCCGTCTTTGGTCTCAGATTTCTTTTTTATTCAGTATTTATTTTATTTTATTGTATTATTTTTGTATTGACAGACTAACCGCCGAGCAGTGCAGAATTCTTGAGACTGCAGAGCGTGGACACAACATATTAATTACGGGCCAAGGGGAGTCTGTGAAGTCGTACTTGATTAAAAGGAGGCTTGCAACAGTTTTTTTGGCCTTGGAGTGTATCTTTTGAAGTCAAAATTTCGCATAGAAGGTAAACTTCGATTTCCTTGATACTACACCACGTTTTCAACATATGATCAAAGTTTATTTTCTCACTGGTTTCCTAGCAACAGCTGTCACCATAACAACGGTAATGGACAACCCCTCATTTTAAATAATGTCGAATATCTCGAAAACTAGTCAGACACTTTATGACGAAACGTGAACTATTTGAACTACTTAACCTACACAACATGTATGCAAAATTAGGGAAAAATCTGTAAGAGCGTTTTCAAGTAAATCATGATTCATTTTTTCGGGCTGATTTTGGTCATTCCTGCAATTTTCTCCAATATTTCAAGAAAGATAAAACTTCACACTTTCCCTTTTCAGTTGAAAGATCTTTTGTGACAGCAAAACATTCTTAATGTACATTGAGCTTCCTAGGTAGCTGAGATTTTAAGATATTTATGTTTAAAAACTGCTAAAATGCAGCACAAATCAGTCAAAAAGTTCGCAATTTGCATAAATAGAAATATTTCTAACCTGCCCTTACAGATTTTTCTCTTAAATTGATTGCCGTTAGAATAATAATTCTTTTTGATGTTCCAGTGAGTTTTAGGCTGAATAAACAGTTCTGTTATTAGATAAGAAGGTTGAATCTCGGTCAAGTTTCAGTCGTTATTAACTATCAACGAGCAACACTTTTATTTTCTTTTTCCCTGGTCTATTTCACGGTTATTCACGTGCGATGAATATTTATACACGCTGCGCTTGTGTCCTCTCGTGCATTTATAATTTCTACTCATAAAAAAAAATTTCGTCTTCTGAGCTTGTTTCTCGTTAGTTTTCGGGCCCAGTGTAATGCCATCGTGGGCGTTAACATGTATGCAATCCGTAATTAAAAATGCTTAAGCGTCAGTCAGTATTTAAAGAATAATGGACAAGAGTCTCCAGGAAGAAGCTCAGAAGACGAAATTTTTTTATTATTTCGAAAAGGAATTATAAATGCACGAGAGGACACAAGCGCAGCGTGTATTAATATTCATCGCACGTGAATAACCATGAAACAGACCAGGAAAAAGAAAATAAAACTGTTGCTCGTTGAAAGTTAATAACGACTGAAACTTGACCGAGATTCAGCCTTCTTATCTAATAAACGAAATGTTTATTCAGCCTAAAACTTGCTGGAACGTCAAAAAGAATTATTATTCTAACGGCAATCAATTTAAGAGAAAAATCTGCAAGGGCAGGTTAGAAATATTTCTATTTATGTAAATTACGGACTTTTTGACTGATTTGTGCTGCATTTTATCAGTTTTTAAACATAAATCTCTTAAAATCGCAGCCACCTAGGAAGCTCAATGTACGTTAAGAATGTTTTGCTGTCATAAAAGATCTTTCAGCTGAAAAGAGAAAGTGTTAAGTTTTATCTTTCTTGAAATATTGGAGAAAATTACAGGAATGACCAAAATCATCCCGCAAAAAATGAATCACGAATTACTTGAAAACGCTCTTACAGATTTTTCTCTAAATTCGCACACAAGTTGTGTAGGTTGAGTATTTCAAATAGTTTAAGTTTCGTCATTAAGTGTCTGACTAGTTTTCGAGATATTCGACATTATTTAAAATGAGGAGTTGCCCATTACCGTTGCTATGGTGGCAGCTGTTGCTAGGAAACCAGTCAAAAAATAAACTTTGGTCATATGTTGAAAAGGTGGTATAGTATCAAGGAAATCGAAGTTTATCTTCTATGCGAAATTTTGATTTCAAAAGATACACTCCAAGGTCAAAAAAACTGTTGCAAGCCTCCTTAACCGCATTGTTAAAAGCTTGAGGATCAAAGGTAAAAATGTCACCGTCGTGGAACGCGCGCGAGTTTTTGTCTGGTGGTTTTTCCCGGCAGATTGTAAACAGAGTGTGACATTTCATGCGTGAAGCGTGACCATTTGCTTACCGTTCACACCTCCCCGACACAGTGTAGTTTTTGTCACGTCCACGCCATTGTGCGAATTGTCCAATTAGTATATTTGCATATATTTGTGCGCAGAGGTCGGCGGTAGAATACCGACATTTGATTTCTTATACAAGAAGCTCAAAATATTGCCGTTTATGGCGACAAAATGTTGGGAAAGATGGAACTTTTCCGGCGTATAGTTGTTTTTTGACTATGGATTCATTCAGGTTTGAGGAAATTGTGAGTGGAAATGGCGCATTTCAAGAAATATAGCTCATTTAGTGAAAAGAGGTATGCTTTCGGGCGGGTGAAATGGCAGATCAGTGTGCAACCTTTGCATAATATTATAATAATTATTGGGAGCAAAAATTAGAAAGACGCTTATTCTCGCTCGGAGAGAGAATTTTTGCTCTAGATAGCAAGTACGTAAGATATAAACAAAGAAACACTGTTTATTTCATAAAATTTTATTAATTTTCAGTCATAACTCAAGCTTTGGCTACCTGTGAGAGTAGTCTAATTTTGGCGATGGCGAATGTGGGGTGGGCGAAATTCACACGCGCGCGTGCGTCACAGCTTTTGGAAATAACTTCAGGCCTCAATTGTTCAAAAGTTGGATAGCGCTATCCACCGTATAAATCTCTATCCAGTGGATAACGCAATTGGCTTTCCTAACACTTATCCACTGGATTTATCCAGTGGATAGCGCTATCCAACTTTTGAACAACCGGGGCCTGGACAATAACACTATTCCCAAGTAATTTTCTTTCCATATTCCTGTGATACAAACATTAAATTCACCCGAAGAAAGTGCAATGTAACCACTTTTCAGCCTTTCCAAAATCGTCTCGCGTTCGTCCGCCATATTGAATTCATGGCCGATGCCTCGCAATAGCGTCACGTGCACAAAAATTTGAACGGCGATTGACTAATGATTTGTTTCGCTCCGAGTTATCCCGGACTGCTAAACTGAGAATAACTGCGTTTTGTGGTTTGCGTTAAAAAAAGGAAGCTGGTGAATTCTAATGTTCCTCACTTCCGTAGCCTTGCTTCAGTGAGCTGCATAAAATATTAATTCTGTTTTCAGTTCGATCAAACAAGCACATGATGGTTGCGTTGTGCGAACGGATTACAAACTTCTTCAGCTTCATGTCAACTAAAGCAAGTACAACGGTGAGATCGTAAAGCTTCGATTCGGTTTGAACGATGATTACAACAATTTTTCAGGAAAAATCAAACACGTACCACATTTCAAAGCCAATAATTGGGAGACTTTTTTCCCAAAACTTGTGCTCGTACGTTAACTTCAGAACAGTTTCATTCATTCATTTAGCTCTGCAAAGAAACGCTGTAACACTTCGCAAGGTTTTGGCGCCTTTTTCGTTCAGTCATGTGATCGGTGCAAGTTCCCTTTTATCTCTTTTCTCTCTCTTTTTCTTTTTCTCTCTTTTTGGATTTTAAAGTAATTAGTGATTTTGTTTTTAATAAAACAGTTAGTCTACTCGGCTTGCTGGATATGAAATGATTACAACCAACTTGGCGCTATGCGCCTAGTTAGTAATCTATCATTTGATATCCAGCATGCCCTCGTAGAATAACTGTTAAAAATGCGCCATTTCCACTCAAAATATCCGCAAACCGGAATAAATTCTTAATCAGTAAACAAATATCCCCCGGAAAAGTTCCATATTTTCCAACGTTTCTTACCATAAAACGGCAACATTTTGGGCTTCTTGTAGAACTAATAAGATCAAATGTCGGTATCCGTCGACCTCTGTGCACAAATATGCCAATCTCCTCATTGGACAATTCGCACAATAATGCAAACATGACAAAAACTACCGTGGCGAGGAGGTGTGCGGGGTAAGGAAGCGCAAATAGCCACACTTCACGCAAGATATGTCGTACTCCGACGCAGAACCATATTTTACATTTTGCGCTATTGCATTTTGCATTTTGCATCAAAAGTTATAACATTTTGCGTTACCATATTACTTTTTGTTGCATAATGGCAGATTAAACAATTACCTTGGATCTGATCAACATTTCATTACAATCTGTGGGACTAACGACATTTAAAATTCTTAATCATGTTTGGGCTCCATCTCTCAGATTTCTTGCTGATTCTCATGCACTCTGAAAAAGTTTAAACTCTTCTCAACTCTTGTTCTCATGTGAACTAGGCCCGTCATTTCTAGACATACTTAAGTCGGTGTACAGATGAGCCAAAGAACAGATGTACTTAGTTGACAATAGTATCAACTTGACGAAAATTCCCCTCCTTCCCCCCCCCCCCCCACCCCAAGAAAAAAAACCTTTTCCGCGTTGGCCCATTCTCTAGAGCGCGCTATTAAAGAGTTTGAATCTCTTCAAATTTTCGTTTGAATTAACTGGAGTTCGTATCTTGACTTACGTTGCTCTCATCTACTCCAGGTGTGTAGCCAGGGGGTTCCTTCGATGCCCGTAACCCCCCACGTCCCCCTACCCGTCTTGAGAATGAAAAATGAAGTTATTATGTCAAAGCAAACCAATGTTCAGAGATTGACCGCCATACAAAATACACGTATTAGGCTTTCAATGGCCACTACCACTGCACATTAAGGACCCCAACAGTGCGAAAACCTGCTGACGCCTTGTGTATCTATCACTCCTTTGCACTCTCAGAGAGCTGAAACTCGAATCAATTCTTGTGTTTGTCTGGCTTGTGCTTTTACAAGTCGCAAGCCTTTATGCTTGTATGTTTGTCTAGTTTAACAGTGAGCTATACCTTTTGATTTACAGGGTTTAATGCCTAAGGGCTTATTGGAGTTTCACATGGTGCCCTTCAGTTCATGGCATATGAAGAACTTAAGAAAAGCTACAGTCACTACTTTAACACACCAATCGATAAAAAACTGGTAAGTAAATGTCATTATTTGATGCATTGCTTGTACGAATATAATTAAATTGTGAGCAGGCCATGTTTCTTTTAGGCTAGTAGGACATGCTCTAAAAATTGAGAATGATACGATCTCACGATCTTCACGGGGAGCAAGGGATTAAGCCTGACATTGGGGTGTCTAGGGAGGCATGGGGAGGAGGGCTCCCTGTACCCTTCAATCCCTGCTCCTGCCCCATTTTTGTTAGCTTCCTCCTCTTTTCCCTTTTTCCATTGCAAAATATAAAGCAATGTTGTGTATGTGTAACTTTTTCCTGTTTCTCCCGCCTCTCACCATCTTGGGGAATCCCTCTTCCCGCCTTCTCTTTTCCTGCTTCCCGCTCACTTCCAGCCCCTTTTCCCGACTTCCCTCCCCCTGCCCCCCCCCCCCCCCCAATTAAATTGATTAGTCTTGCCTGTGAGCAAGCTGTTTTAGGTGGGGGCCTCCCCACCCTGCTTCACCCCAGGTGAGCTTCCTTGCAAGCTATTCTCGATTAACTGTCCCATACCTTAAGGAAGTCAGTGAGCGTGAGTTGAGGGTGTTATACGTTCTATCTGAAGGAGGCCATCATACTGGCAATTTCCAAAATACACTCCCTGGAAACAGCATAAAACTTGTAAAATTGACCTAACAGTTGGTAATACTGGAAATTTTCTTTTCTTCCCTTTTTTTTGCATCAGGAGCTGGACAGAGTATCTTATCATAGCGTCATTTGAAAAATTTTTGCTGCCACTGTAACGTATCCAAGACTTCAGATAACACAAATCTACTACACGTGTTTCCCTTTCGACCTGTGAACCATCACTAATGGTGCCATGGTAACCACCGTGGAAATCACCAAATGCTGAGGTAACCTTGTGACGGTTGATGATGACGATAGCCTCTTACATACTGCACTTCATCTTGTGATACTGCGAAAAGCAAGAGACTCGATAGCTAGTCTACTTTTCCTCTGTTGGCGACGAGATTTTAAGTTGCTAAACAGGTTGCGAAGAGTGGGTGTTACATGCACTGCAAATTGTCTCGCAACGGTGTTACGTTGTAAGTTGCAGGAATAATTGCCTCGTGTAACAACGCCTTTATTATTATAACATGCGACTTCTGTAGCATGCCTTCACCCTTGGTCACGTCATTGAAAAGATCGTAGCCAACTGGCATCGTTTGTCATTGTCTCTGGTTATGATTGTCTTGGGATTTTAAAACATGTTTTAAAACCCTGCAACATGTTTTATTATTATTATTATTATTATTATTATTATTATTATGTGCGACAATCGTGAGCAGGTTGTAGCCTTTATTCACACCAAACAACTAGATGAGCTGCATGGTGCATGAAACATACATGTAGTTTCCACCGTCTAAATTGGTCCTAATATGTTTAAACCCTCACAGAAACTTTCCAGTTCTTCTAAACTCTCTTCCTTAAGATGAACCTTTAGTTCACGCTAATCAATGCCTATTTTTATTCACATAGAATTAGTATACGATGGCTGAATATAACGGGGCGCTGGACATTATCCGTAAGACCTTCAGGTGAGAGAGTAACGTGCACTGTGTTTTCTAGAACAAAATGAAATATTAGAATCTAATGCGCCTCTTGAAGTCGAAGATAATCTGCAATCTTTAAGTCGGGGCAATATGATCTTCCAATTATCATAAATTCATCGAAACCAGAAGGTATTCCACGGATCGTCAAACTGCTATAAAAATAATGAAGTAAAATAAAGTCACTTCATATCACATCACATCACATCACATCACATCACATCACATCACATCACATCACGTCACGTCACGTCACGTCACGCCACATCACATCACATCACGTCACGTCACGTCACGTCACATATCACGTCACGTCGCGTCACATCACATCACGTCACGTCACGTCACGTCACATCACATCACATCAAATCACATCACATCACGTCACATCACATCCCATCACAACATTTCTAACCTTGATCTCCTTATCGAATTGTAGATACGAAGGCGTGAGAGGATTTTACAAGGGACTGGTTCCTAATGTCCTCAGGTAACATTTTCCTTCATCTTCCTGATCTACTCATGCGCACTGCCGCTTGCTATCTAATCTCTCTAGTGACGGAATTATATGTCAGTGTTTTTTCTCGCGGTAAAATAACCAATCAAGAGGGACTGTATGGCAAAATGTGCTAGCGTCTTTCTTACCTAACCGCAGGAAAGAAACATGGGTCTGACACCTCGGAATTCACCTGTCATTACCACGGTAAAAGAAACTTTACGGTAAAGGTACCCCGATAAAACTTAACCATGGCAAACTGCCGTTACCGCGAAGAGTGTACCCATGGCTTGTTTTTTGTTTTTTTTGTCTTTTTTTTTACTGGTCTTTGCTTCACAGCTGGCCTAGCTTGTGTAATGACATCTGTAAACTTA
The DNA here is from genome assembly GCA_964017195.1 of Siderastrea radians. Taxonomy (NCBI): domain Eukaryota; kingdom Metazoa; phylum Cnidaria; class Anthozoa; order Scleractinia; family Rhizangiidae; genus Siderastrea; species Siderastrea radians. The sequence continues at coordinate 25,961,029 of OZ024898.1, forward strand.
CTTGATAAATTACTTACCGTGGTAAATCGGTCTTACCATAGGGCGTTTATTTAATTTATTTATTAAGAGTTACTCCAGGCTGTGCTCTGACTTTTGTGGTTTACGAAAATGTCATCCACTTTCTTATGCCGCTCAGCTAATATTAAAGGAATCAATGGCCAGCAATTATGGACCAATTCCTAGTTAACACGCAATAACTTAAGTTGAAGAACTGCTGCTCCACTTTCTGTTGATGGTTTCGTGCAAGAATTGACTGGTGAACCAGGGCTTTTCGATAAAAAAAACCTATATAATTTTTTCAGACAACTACTTATAAGGTATTTTCACTCGAGCAGCCTATTGCCGGAACCCGGTTATTGGTTTTGCGGTAAATCTAACGCAATATCGCGAAAGAAACGTCACGGCCAAAGTAGCGAGTCTCCGAAGTTTAATAGCGATATGATTTAATATTTGCCGCAAATGAAACGTTGCTAAAAGTTCCTCAAAATGACATTTTTCCTCAAATTGTTTCTAGAGATTTCAGTTATCCTGTAGGAATAGGTGAAAGAAATCGTTTCATTCGATTTCCAATAACGTGAACGCGAAAAGAATTGTTTATGGTTCGTTTGTTAGCAGCTGCAGCTAATAACTTCAATCAATAATTTCTCGAAAACGCTCTCGTAAAAAAAATGTTTAAAACCGGCACAACTGAAGACAATTACATGAACTACAAGTCCTATAAGTAGATTTAAAAACGAACGTCTGGATTTTCTACAAATGAAGAAAAAGGAAAAATGGCAATGACGCGGTCACCGTGTTGCTATACCTTCGTCGATCTCGAAAAAAAACCCCACTTTTTTAAAGTTCAATCTATACCCTACAAATAGGTATAAATCGATTTCCTGTTCTAAGAGAGTAGGTATGGTTAGTGAAAAACCGGGTCTAGCCACCTTAAAGGGGCTATGCACCAATTTTTGCATTAATTTGAGAAACCAAAAGACATGTTTGTAATAATGGAAACCCAAAATGATGGTCTAGTTTTGTTTAAAACAACTCTTCTAGTACACTTAAACTGTAAATAAGTGCCTTTGGCTACGGATGGCCAGGATGATCGAAACGGGTTGCAACTTGAAAAAAATCGGGCAAGAGAAAACCATTATAACTGTATATATTTTATTCTCCTTTCAAGAATTCACTTTATTTCTTCTTGGAGTTCTCAGAAAACCATTTTGTGGACAAGAAAATGCTCTTAGTTTTGATTTTTTGCAGAATTTTGACCCAAGACATAAAAATACCTGTGACATAGCCCCTTTAGGACCCTGTTCTTAGGCTTAGACAGATGAGGAAGCGTGAGCTTGAAAGATGGAGGGATCTTTAAGGCGCCTGGGTAAAGCTCGCGCGCGTCCCCGACATTTCACCTCGTCAGTCCCCACACGCAGATTACGCGATAACGACAGACTTAAACAATACTACAATCCGTCTGCTGATCTTTCTGACCGACAAATTCCGTAGTGTTCAGTGGAAGTTACAATCCCGAATAGATAGCACCTTGTTTTTCGCCCTTTCTTTTGTAGTCCCCGGTCTTATCACCTGCTTATCTAGATTGGGACTGGGAGCAGTCATCCCTTCCCCCCTCCCCCCCCCCTATCTGCCGCTTCTATTCGCAAGCTAAAATGTATAATTTATGCCAGTAAATGGTCAAAACAGGAAAGGATTCCCGCGGCTTCGGCCCTAGTGTTCGATACGTCACGTTTCCCCTGATCTTCTAACGTTATAGAATGCATAGGAGAACAATGAGACTGCTCGCAGTCTTGTGGCAGTATTCCAAATCTGGCATCCTGGAAATGTTCTTGGGGATTTTCAAATGGGGGGAGAGGAGAAGAGGGTCGAGGCAGGGATTTCCATAATACAGTGTTGAACATTGCGCTTCTTTTACTCGTTTCCCGCCCTTCCCTTTATGGCCGGCCCTCCTCTTTGTGATGCTTGTGTTCCTCTCCCGACGAATTCCGTTGGTTCCGGGTTGCTGCCCCGTTATTACTCTGTGTTTCCTTGCCCTCCTCCCCTCCTTGTCGCAATACTCAGGTTTGTAACTAATTAGAGTTTCCTTTTCTCCACGAAAATTGAACGGTATACACGTTATATCTATTTTAAATGATATTTTATTGGTGCATGGTGACATGTAAATACCTCCACATCAACACTTTAATTAAATGCATGCAATTATAAGTAAGTGTAAGTAATTGTTCTCTTATAGTATAAGAATACATATTTGATTAATAATGCACCTATCAACGTTCCGCCCTAAGAGATGTGCAGCGTTAAGTTTGATCCATTTTTTCGTCCATACTGTTGGGAAGGAAATAAATCACTCATAATGGGAATTTGATCTGACGTTGGCTCCGCCTAGTGACCAATTCAAAAGGCTATTGCCCCACATCCACATAGGTGCTTAACATTGCTATTGACTAGCTCGCAATGACTTAAGGCTCAGGCTATAGAGCATTGCGTTTATATCGAGGAGGTCTGACGTACAATTCTCTTCAATGCACAATAAAAATGTCCCGTTGACTACAACGCGAGAAAACGAGAGTTAAAAAACGTCCTCAATTGACTGTCAACACCCATAATGCTTCAAATCTGCGCCTCGGTTTTTATATATTTGATCGACGAAAGTGCAAATTTGTGCTTTGTTTGGTCACTAACTCTCAATTCCTCGTGCATTTTCAGTGTGAACTCTCTTCAGTTGCTCAAGCTAATTCACATTCTCGCTTGGCCTGGGCAAAAGTAGTATGATATGTCTTAATGATAATCATAATAAATGGACTAACACATCAACTGTTTAAAACGCCCTCTTAACTAAATTTAGAGAGACCTTTCATGGAATAATCTACCTTAACAATTAAGTGAGAGCTGTTGGTTCTCTTTGGGCAGCCCAAATGGAATGTAGATTGCTTTTTTATACAGACAAGAGTGTTTTAGTAGGAAAAAAAACGTTTATACGGAACTACATCCAGAGTTCGAATGGCGTGTTCCCATTTCCTCACAATAGTGAGGATACCAATGACGTTATTAAAGATCAAGAACGCTCTTGTTTATATAATTAAAAAATGGACATCAGCTTGAAGATATGAATTTTACTTTTTCGTGGAAAAAAACGATAAATCATATCTTAATCGCTCCGGTCGGTCGTAAAATATTTATTTTACCACTCGTGTAAAAAATTTCATATTTTCGCGCCCCGTTGTAATATGATCTACATCTCTCATAAATCGGGACCCCATATGCTAATTGTAAAACAGTATTTAATTATTGTTTTCTAATTTGTCTAGCTTGCATTGAAGTGTTTTGTTTTTGTTTTTGTTTTTACCGTGACTAAATAAATGAAATTAATGCCTATGTACGGTCTAGCCTAAGTGAAGTAGAGGATAATTACTATCGTTGTACTGAAATAAAAAAAAAGACCTACAAGTGAACCAGTTAGCCCCCAAATTTTATTTTATTTTCTGTTAAATGAGCAAAAACTAGCGCCTGCTGCTTTGCGGGTGGTGAGTGAATATCGATTGCTTTGCAGAGTTTGAGCACCCTTTCAGAGCGGGCGAAGTCACAGTTCACTTGTGTGGTCTATACTTACAACAATTACTTCTTTATTATTTTTATTGCTGAGCAGTTAGTCATGCACAGTTGAAAGGACTTGAACCTCGTTAATGTGGACAATAAAAGACAGGGTTTATTTCCTTGCTATGGAGGTCTCCATATTTCAGAGGAAGAGTTTGTTTAAATTTTGGTCTCAGTAGGACCAACTGCGCCGTCCGTAATTAGGAGGAGTTCGTATTCGGAAGTGTCCGTGAGGAGAGGCTTGACCGTGCCAGTTAAAATAGTTAAATTAAATTAGTTAAAGGTTAAATAAAACAGTTCAAATAGTTAAAGGTTAAATTTGTTAAATGGCGCTGCATGTCTGTTCTCGTCAAACATGATCTGTCAAGTAAACCTTTTTTGGCGCTTATTATAACAACTAAGTTCTGGAGAATTGTAAACCAACCATTTTTTTTTTTTGGTTACAAATTTTTGAAACGTTGATTTGTGTTTCGTTGGAATGTAATCACGTTTTGAATCTTTTTTCGACAGAGTTTCAGATAGACCACGGTCTAATCACGCTCATTCAATTTTGAGCAGAGTCAGCATAACTATAGCTGTGCAATTCGTTGAACTCTGTATGAACGCGGTCTTTGTCATAACTGAACGACACCAGTCCAAGATTTAACAAAACAGACAATGCAATTTTGACCCGCCTACAAGAGGTTTATGGAGTCAGAATATAAACCTCGATTCAAACTTAGACTTCGTTTGAGCAATCAGCCCAGTGATTTGTGAACGTTGTATCTTTAGTTCAATGTGTTCTTGTACTCTTTAAGTAAGAACCTGGGACCCAGCTACGTGTACTATCTGCAATGATATTCGCGTACTCTCCTGGCGCAGGGGCATTTGTCCACATAGTTCAGGGGAGTAAGTAAAATGGCGAAATAGAGAACGAAGGAAGTATAGTTTCTCAGATGCCTTTATGTCAGCAGGACGACCATGTTTGAAGAGGGTCTACTTAGAGGGTATATAACGCGTTATACCCAACATAATCGCCATGGTAGAGAAGAGCCATCTTGTGGTTGTTGCACAGGGTTCCCAGGCTCAAGACCAGACCCACTTTAGAGGCAAAATATAAGGATTTGTATGAAACTAGATCTCCGTAGAAACAGAAACAAGGATTCGTTACACCGTGACAGCATTTATGCTAAACAGCCGCCAAGGGAAAACTATGTGATGCAGTGAGAATATAAATTTAGTATTTTGTCAAAAGCTGAGATTTTGTGAAGGCAATGTTGCGTGAGTTTAGTCACTACCACAGTAGCGGAGAGGACAAGCAGGTGTACCACTGAGGTAATAAACGTAGTAAGACCCGCAATTTTTAACTTGGATGTTGGTTGAACACTGACAGCAGCCAGAATTAACCCAGTTAAAGCACACTTTCCTGTTCACCTGACCATCGGCCACACTAGGGTGCCCACCAGACAACCAACCAGTCGCGAGTGCACCACACTTCCATATTGGTGGGCACGACGAAGCCATTCTCTTACCCGCAGCACCGTCAAATCGAAACCATCCAGGACCGATTTTACTATCACAATAACCGGTATAAGATGTGTAGGTTATCTGTCTGTCAGCACTGTTGAGGGTTCCGTAGTCTTGGCATTCTGAAAGGCAAAGGGTAACAAGTTCTGGCAATATTTATGTGGGACACACGCATTGAAAAAGATGAGAAATTATAAAATTTCCTCCTTCAAAATGAAACAAGCTTCCATTTAATTTTCTATTATCTATTTCCGATCCGTTGTTAGCGTACTTTACAGCTCTGTAACATCACCCGTGCAGGTAAAACTTTTCAAGAGGGGATAAGGGTTTGAGGAAAAAAAAACAATAAATAAATAAATACTATAAATAAATAGACAGGTTGACTCACGTTGAGGTGGATTCGTGTAAGGGTAGTAATTTTGTGATGAGTTCCTAGACATTTTGCTCCTCGTAACCGACAAGGAGTAGAAGACAGACCCTTTTTTTTCTTGCCTTTTTTTTGAGGGCGGCGAGGTGGATGGGGGGGGGGGGGTGTAGTATGAACATATAAACAACTAATTACCTAACATAATTCCTCCATCATAACACAGAAGGAACGACAACCAAGGATGGAGACGGGTAATCAAAGTTTATTTTTGAGATAACGGTCTCGTAACTCGATATTTATTCTTTTCGTGTCCTTCGCGAAAAACCTGGGGCAACTATATCCAGCTTTTCTAGACGATTTCAGTTTAGTTTAGTGATCTCTTTAATGTCTTGGTTTTTCAAAACTAGTGAATGAAAAATCAAATCTGTATTTTAAAGCGCGATATCTAGAACTTTGATTATGAATATCCATTTCTCCGCTAAAAATCTCTTTTGGCTTTTTTTTTGAACTTCACAAAATGACTCAATATTGAATTCATTATTGACCTTCACAAAATGATTCAAAAGCAGCTGGCAAAGAAGTTCCTCCTTGATAGCTATACAGTGGGTCATCTATCTAATTAGTAAATAACCTTGAGTTGTTGGCTGTGTTTTATGAGGCTGTGTGGATTGACTAGTAGAGGTAAGGGCGACTAAACTGATGGAAATCCTCCAAAATTTGGTTTGCCAGCTACATAGTTAGAAAGTTACGTACCTTGCGATGCTTGCTGCGTTATAGGTTGCTGCGTTGATTGCCCTGCAGAAAAATGGGAGCAAAAATTGCAAAAAAATGTTCGAAAATGTTACTTTTAATATTGGAAATATCATGGGAATTAGTAAGTAGATTGATTTGTAAGTCTAAAAGTTATTTCTTTCTTTTGTTTGCATTCTCATATGCTAGCTTTTTAAATTACTTATTGTAGATTTTTCAAGTATTTTCTACAGGAGAGGTTTCTTTTAATTTATTTAGTGAGTCGGCTTGCTAGTTAGTAAATTGAATTTAGTTGTTCGCTGTGTCGGGTGAGTTTGGATTGATTGTCCTGGAGAGATAAGAGAAATATATAATTATCTTTGTAAAACTGGTAATTGATTAAGAATTAGTACCATGTTATTTTAAATAGACAAATAAATAACTTCCTAGGTCACGTCAATCAGATTCTGGTTCATTGGAGAGTTACCCTGCGTTGTAGCTGGCTGCGATGATTGTCCAGTGGATTGTCCTGGAAAAAAACAGGGACAACCGCAAACGGTAAGGAAATTTTAAACGTGCTATTTTAAAATTGTTATTTATTTCCAGTGGGTGTGAGGAAAGGAAGGGGGGCAACGCCGTGGTTAGCAGGCCATCTAAATAGGTCGTTGACGAGCTGCGAAGTGGCACCACATCATACGAAAGCATCGCTATGGAAAACCAATTCAATCTCCAAATTTCACAATCGGGGAAATAACAATCTTAAACGTCGTAAATTGTTAATTGTTAGACTGACTTTACCCTTCAACTATCATATGCATCTTAGAAAACAATTGTGCTGAGAAATTACGATTTTAATAGGACAAACTTTTAAACTTGGCTTAAACTTCACACATCAACGGTGCACAAGAGGTTCTGGCTTACACGGCCCAGTCGCAAGTGAATTACTAGACCCCCGGATCTGTTGCTTATTCCTTAAGCAAGGTCATTTAAAGTAGATAGTTATTCTTCTCAGTGCTATGTGCCTTCTTGAGACTGTTTACTATAACAGCGTTGAAATATTAGGGTTGGCCACACTGAAATTGGTTTCAGATCGTGGTTAAACGCCATCTAAACTTCGTTTAATAGCCGATCCGGAAAATTTATGTAGCGAAACCTAAAACGATAGTTTCAATCTAGCCTTGAGGGATAATTTAAATGCTGTCGCCCAGCTGTCTAACAAAGATAATTCAAAGAGACCTTCCAGAAATCGTCTTTTCTTTGTGCACACTTTTGTAATTCAAGTACCCCCCGCTCAGCCATGGTAATTATATGTACAGTGTTAAAGGTCTTGAGGTGCAGCGTGAGATAGTTTAATTAATGTTCAGTGTGTTCCTTGTTGATGTCTATGGGTTATCTTAACCCCTTATAACAATAGTGGCCGACTTATAGCCCGTTCACAGACGTCTTTTCCTCGAAAATTTGTTCAGCTTGCCAGCGAACAAACTCCACGGAGTAGCAGCCACGCTCGGGAACGAACTCTCATGTAAACGTGACACGGATTAGAAATTGTTGGTTTATGAGATTAAAGCTAAAGGTGTTAAAAATCGAAAATAGCCACCAAAGAAGCATGACAGTTTCTTTAGAATCTAACCCCCTGACATTTTAGTTTTCAATTTGGCCACCTAATAAACTAGATTTTTGACTGAAAGCGTTTACTTTACAGCAACTTGTTTAGAACTGATGGCCGGGTCGTGAGTCCACAGGGGCAGGAGCTATTACTGCTTTGCTTTTCGGTACCAAGGCAGAATGTGTAGCCGTCGTAGCCGCGTTGAACACGAGACGAGACACAACCGTCTTGACAAGAGATCTTGATACTTTCAAAATGACAAATCGTAGGTACGAAAATTTTTTACGGTTAACGGTTTTTACGACTAACTGTTGAAATTTTCCAATTCTTACGCCTAACGACAAAATTTGCGGCTATTTTACAGCTAGTAACGGTTAACCCGTTTAACAAAAAATAGCTAGGAAAATTTTTTACGGCCAAATTTGTTTACGACTAAAGGTCAATTTTTTTTTATTTTTTTCCGCCTAAACGTGTAATGACAAAATTAACGGTTGACCCCATTGAGACCCTCTAAAAAGCAATTGCTTTTTAAATTGTTACGCACTGCGAAGATCGTTCCACTTATCTCAACATAGAACTGTGTACGTGTTAGTTCCTTTTAAATAATTAGGTAGCCTAATAATCTAAATAATCTAATAAGTTAAAATAGATAAGGTCAAGTTATTATTCAGAAGCTGGTTCAGCAGAGACTTACCCTGGGTTGTTGGTTGTGTTGTAGCTGACTGCGTTGATTGTCCAGTGGATTGTCCAGTAAAAGACAGGAACAACCGCCAACATTAGCGAAATTGTAAACATGCTACATTTTTGGAGGAACAACGCCGCAGTTAGAAAGCTAGCTAAATGGTAAGTTAGTTGGTTGGTCGATACATGTAATAAAATACTTACTCATAGTAAACTAATTATATAACAATGCCAAATGTAATCATGTGAACTTCTCGCTTGTAGGCTTTAAGTTTTCTCGTTTTTGGCTGGGTTGTTGATTACGCTATTGAAAAGTTTTTACAGTTAGCTAGAGAGCTACCTTGTGTTGTTGGTGGAGTTATGGGTAGCTGTGAACAGACTTACCTAGAGTTACCTAGAATTAAATTATCACGGTTTTGGGGTTGTTATTTTCTATCAGTTTCATGTAAGCGGCTCACTTAGGAAACTATGAAATGGTGTTGATACCATAACATTATCAACTAAAGAATTGAAAACAGTAAAAAAAAAATCGTCATCAAACTTTGCCTGTCACTAATTAGCTGTATTGTAAATATTGAAAGTCCCCTAAGGCTAACTAGATGTCAGGATAAAACATCCCTAAACGCAATAATACTGTGTGAATTGTAGAATAACTTTATCCTCTCCTGATAACAGCCTCTAATTATCTAAATACTGTATTTACAGCAGAGATTGAAAATACGAGCAATAATAAGCTAAGCACTCAAATTGTTAGATTGTCTGGAGAATTTTATTACCTGAACCACCAGTCACGACTTGGCTGCAGTTTATTAGAACTTTATAGCTGTCATTTTCAGCCAATGGAAATACGTTTTGAGTAACGTCCCGTCTTAGATTGCAAGCTCAGCTGTAAAACATATTAAGAGCTAATTTCACCAAGCTCGTTAGTTTTTTAAAAGCGATGGCTCTAATTTTTAATAACAGAAAGTCTCTTTTTTTTCCAGTATGTCAGATACACAACAAAAACAAAAAAAGAGTAGTTGGACTAAAGTAAATGTTTTTAGACTCTTAACACTTTCAAGGTTTTCCTAATATAAAAAGGCGCAGGTGACTATTCATTTAATCACCAAAGTCTGGGTGCAAATTCTCCTCTCTCGCCTAAGTATGTTTCTTAGGGTACCAGTTGAGAGAACTTGTCTGAGCGTCAAGATGGTTTTAGTTTATTTGCATGATCGTATGGACCAGGAATGTGGTGTTATGTTAGTTTAAAATCTGCACCTGCCTTTGGAAGTATGGAGAGAAACGAGAGAAACACTTTCAGACTGCATTGAATTTTTTCATTAAGTGATTATTGATATGGAAGATGACGGGTGTAGACTTTAGAATCATTGAAGAAGCTTTTCTTTCTGCAAAGGCTCGTATACGATCTTGAAAGTATGAAGTTTACTCTCGGCTGTCCAGCGTACCTAAGAAATGGAATTAAACACTAGGTGATAAATTTACGTCTCCAGGCAACCATAGACTGTTAAGGTTATCACCAAGACGATGCTATATTATAAAAGATTCCCAAGACGTCCAGAATGGAGTCTGAAGTTAGTCGGAACGTTTCCGATGATTTTGCAACAATTTGCGTTTTTGCTCGTTACCAGTAATAATGCCAGAAACTACCATTTATGAAGTAGAATTGCCATTCATTTTGTTAATTTTAAAGTCATTGAAAACTGATGCGTACAGGGTAAGGAGGGAGGCCATCTTGACATGAACTTGAATTTGGAATTATATATTAGGCATCTTTGCCTCGAAAACAACAGAGTCGCCTTGCTTAACTTTGGGGTCCAGTTGGTAAGACACACTCTCTACTATAAATACTGCACGTGGAACCAGCCTGAGGAACCTAACTGCTCGTTGATCTGTTAATTGAATAGAATTGAGAAGTCTAGACTCAATGGTTTCAAAATGAAAACCAGTTAAAGCACAAATACAGTAAATGTTTTCCACAGAGGATGTTTGTACGAAGTCGATTGTTGATGAGCCTGGTAATCTAAGGTAAGCTATCCTAGTAAACATCTTTCCCGAAACCACTCCAACGGCTTGAAATCCTAGGAATTTCCGGGCTTTATATTAGTCCCGTGCACCTTAGTGGAGAAAAAGACGCAAGGGGGATGGGGTTCTTCGCCCCCTTCTACCAATGCTTCTTACAAACCATTCCCTGCTTAGGAGTTTTTTTTCCCCGTGATACTCTATTCTGTTTTATATGTTCTATACGATGAAGTCAGTGAATGTTAGGGAATATTCTTGGAAAAAGAAGAACGTAGCTTTGTTTGTAAATTTCAATAATGCAGTTCAAACCATGGAAACCCTTCACGGACTAAAACTTGTATTTCATTTTCCTTTTCTTTTCCAACCGAAGTACGTGACCGGTTAAATCTCTGTACCGCTTCTGTTTTCTTTCTGAAACTCGGCGTGCATGTGACTGTAGATTTTTTCTGGCGGGATGCCTGTGTAAAATGCGCCAAATAACTTCCATTCCTTTGTCTTCATCCCAGCTCTTTGCATGTTTGATTAAGCTGTGCAATGGGGGTATCGTTTAAGTCTCACGGCTAACTCGCTTCAAACTCAACGGTCACAGAAGTCGCTCAAGAGACTCATTATAACTGGCTGAGGTGTTCGTTTTGTACAGGGTAAAATTTCATCCTCAGTATTGGCCGTCACAAGTGTACCCTTGGGTTAACTGAAATTCCCTTAAAGCTGCAAGAATTTAGAAGATCCGATCAAGCGGATTGTGGTTTTAGTATAGGTACATGAAAGTCTTTCAACGCAAACGAAATGAGCGAAGTCTATTTTTCAAGCCAGATCGACCAGACCGCTCTTGAGGAGACAGCCTCTTATATAATATAGGCGGATACAGGATTTCTGAAAGGAGGGTGGCTAACCTGAGAGAACGATAATGCAACAATCGGAGATAAAGTCGAATGAGTGATAGTTTTTTTCCTTTTCTTAATTTCACGTAAGCTTACCAAAGAGAGGGGTGGCTAGCCACTCAATGAATTGACTCGCCTCCCTGGATCCGCCCCTGCTTAAACAGCTGTTTATTGATCGCAGCTTGATTGACATATACACGGGTGTTTTTCTTAATGAAGTGTGTTCGGACCGCTGAAAAAACCATGGTTGTAGACAGAAAATACCAGAAGGCTTTAGCTATGCTATGCTTGACGTCCGAGACACTGCCAAATGCTGCGAAGTCAAGCGATGTACTTTGACTTGATTCGATGTTACGCCAGTTACGTAAGTTACTATGTTACGATAAACACGCGTGTTTTTCCTAGGAAAATGCTTTCGTACCTCCGCAAAAACTATCAGTTATGGACAGAAAAAACCCAGAAAGCACTAGCTGTGCTATGTTTGGGGTCAGGACGGCAGACAAATGCTGTGAACTCAAGCGTTGTGCGGACCGAGTTCGCAGCAGAACGAAGACCTCGAAGGCAAATTCCTAACTTGGACTCTTCGCCTTCCTTCAAAACTAAATATTTTTAACTCCTTTTTTTAGATAAGATTGTTTTTGAATTTTGTTGGCTCTGCTAAAACACGGGTCACTATGCGATTTTGGGGCAAAAACGCGGGTTACAGCACAGGATTATCTCAAGTGTGTGCCACCTCACATTGGTGACCCTGTGGTGTGGACGGAAGAACGGACGGTCACGTGACTATTGCGTCACTACCAAAAGTTCTTGACTTGATAGGTTACAAAATTTGCTGAGCAATGGTGCTTCGCTAGCGCGCTACGCTACTTGGTCGTGGCCGAACGTAGAATGTTTTTTTCTTTGTGACGGTCAAGATGACACATCTTTTTGTTGCCACTTTATGTTTGCAGTTGTCACAATAAATGAATAACGATAACTCTGGCCATTTGAGGTCCATTCGAAAATGAAGGGGGTGGTCTATCTCAGTACGTATGCAACCTATTGGGACGAAATTAAGCAAAGATATTATATTTATTACGAAGGCTCACAGTTGTCCACGAAAGTCACAATAAGGAACACGTGACTAATGAAGATATCGAATTTCGATTTTAGTCTTTAAGCGAGATGAAGGAGAACTTATGGAAAACTAACTTACAAAATGAGGTCTTAATAGATTTCACATTAAGTTCTACACGAAGTTAACCCTATTTAGCCTGAGGAGTAGGGGGGGGGGAGGTACATTGTGCCCGCGCTGACTTTAACGAATTATAACTTTTAAACGTCTAGACGGATAATCACCAAATCTCGTGACTTTTCCTAAAATTTATTAGACAAAAATTTCGTGTGCCAATGACGTCAATGATTGACGTTTCCTTAGCAACCGTCTACTCAGAAGTGTATTTTGACTATTTTCTGTCCTTTTTCAGGCTTTTTTCAGTTTTTTCCACCTTCGTTGTAAGAAGAAGATAATCTTTTATTTTTATGGTGTTTGTTTAGATTAAGAATGTTTCTTAGAACAAATTTATACATTTTTCGATGTCGTCATTGTCAACTGTATGGATGCATGCTTGGGATTCAAGATGGCGGCCTCAAAATTTCAAATGGCTGGTTTATGACGTCATTGTGACGTTATTGCACGTCATAACTGAGTGTGATGTTAAACCCAATCTATTAGGCTAATGACGTGCTGAAAACGGGCCAATTTTTATCACAAGAGCCTTAACACTTTTCGAGATCTATAGGAAGGCCACTTTGTGTCCCCCCACCTCCCCCCAGGCTCAGAAACTCAGAAAAAGCCCAGGCAAAATAGGGTTAACTAGAAGGCATGTCCAGGTCACGTCGTCATTGAAATGTCATGAGTTTGCTGTCACGCAATAGTAATAAGACCCTCATCCAGGGTAGGAAGACCACCTTTCCAGTTACGTTTGGAAAGTACCTCAAAAAGGTAGAAACGATATCACTGAAAATACCAGGTAAACGTATTTTTTCCTGGTCTGAAGAAGCACTAAAGGACAAAACCGGAAGTAAACCCTTAACTGGTCACGCAAAGTGTTGCCATGGAAACTTCAATGTCAAAAATGTTATATCAACAGGATAAAAGCCATAACCAAGCCTCATACTCGACTGGGAGAGGCTATTTCTTCGACGAAAGAAACAGAAAGCCTTGATGATGTTTAAAACTATGAATGGACTTGCCCCAGATTATCTTCAAAGTCTTTTCTCTCAGCGTCACTCTGTTTATAACTTGAGAGACTCTGAGGGAAAGCTGACGCTACCCAAACCAAACACCAACTATTTGAAACGGAGCTTCTCTTACAGCGGGGATATGTTATGGAATAACTTACCCAAATGCCTAAAAAATGCTGTATCTGTTAATAATTTTAAGCAAATTATTAAGAAGATAGCTGATATATCGGATTCCCACACGGCAATCATGTAAAGCAGCTGTAATTAGTTTTAGTTATTTACTTAATTAAGCTTAATTAACTGATGATTTTCCGTGTTTAAACACATTTTTACTACTACTACTACTACTACTCATACCTATCACATATTTTTCTTTCGAAGATAGACCATCCCCCTTACTTTCTGGATCAGATACTTGCAGACCCAGTCCTTAATATGCTTGAGTAATCACAGGCAGCCCAGACGCGTTGTAAGTGGAGTTCATTTAAAAATAGAAAAGGGTGAAAATATATGTAATAGCACGAAATAAATCTTTACTTCACGAAATAAATCTTGTTTACTTCTGCTTATTGTGTCCTGTTTAATTAATTTCCGGTTAAACTTGCACCGCTCTCTTAAATTACGCAATCGCTTGTCAGCGTCGCTGCTTATATAACCCGTTAAGCCTAAGGTTTGCAGAGATTTATTACAGACTAACCGGTGATAAAAGAATCGAGATATCCTGAAATAAATCGTGCCTACCTTCAGTTCAATGTTCTCCTGTTCGTCCTGGCTGGTTTAAATGACATTTTGTGGCTTTTTTCAATCGGAGGTAGCTTCCACTAAAGAAGAATTAAAGGCTGGTGACCCGGCCAACGAACCATCTTCACGCGAAGCCCAATAAATTCCCGAATAATGGACGGATCCGCTCCAAATTGCGATCAGCTGAACCAGGGATTACGTGGTTTTCTGTATATTGCGCGCTGGCTCTCACAATCCATCGCAACTCCCCGAGAATCCCTCATTAATCTACCTAAACTTGACCTTTTCGCTTCGTCATGAACCGTGACTCCGACGGGTAGGCTACGGGATTTGAATACTCAAGCTTAGCGACCGCGTCCGCTCGACAAAATAGCACTGTCTACGGGAGGTGCAGTACTATCATAGTTTAGCCGGCCAGGATAGCTACGGATTACCATTTGCGGTAATAGTACCGTCCCTCCCGTAGCCAGTGCTATTTTGTCGAGCGGACGCGGTCGCTAAGCTTGAGTATTCAAATCCCGTAGCCGACCCGTCGGAGTCACTGTTCATGACGAAGCGAAAAGGTCAAGTTTAGGTAGATAAATGAGGGATTCTCGGGCAGTTGCGATGGATTTTGAGAGCCAGCGTGCAATATACAGAAAACCACGTAATCCATGGTTCAGCTGATCGCAATTTGGAGTGGATCCGTCCATTATTCGGGAATTTATTGGGCTTCGCGTGAAGATGGTTCGTTGGCCGGGTCACCAGCCTTTAATTCTTCTTTAGTGGAAGCTACCTCCGATTGAAAAAAGCCACAAAATGTCGTTTCAACCAGCCAGGACGAACAGGGGAACATTGAGCTGAAGGTAGGCACGATTTATTTCAAGATATCTCGATTCTTTTATCACCGGTTAGTCTGTAATAAATCTCTGCAAACCTTAGGCTTAACGGGTTATATAAGCAGCGACGCTGACAAGCGATTGCGTAATTTAAGAGAGCGGTGCAAGTTTAACCGGAAATTAATTAAACAGGACACAATAAGCAGAAGTAAACAAGATTTATTTCGTGAAGTAAAGATTTATTTCGTGCTATTACATATATTTTCACCCTTTTCTATTTTTAAATGAACTCCACTTACAACGCGTCTGGGCTGCCTGTGGAGTAATAATTATCCGGTTTGAAAAAAACCTTTGTACTACGATAATTGCTTGAAACAATTTGTCTGCTTAGTGTCATAGTATGTGGAGTTTGGGACGAGAGCAGCCTGCATTAACGATGTTTCGGACTGGCAAAATGAAGATTAGAAATATTGGAAAGTTCAAAGCGGCGACCTTTAGCGAAATACGTGATAAACCCAAGCCACAATCTTCCTACTTTTCAAAGCAGTTTTGTTGAGAGTTGAAACTCAATCGAATAATATTTGTTTCTTTGTGATAGTGGCAACCATTCCTGGTCTTAGTAAGAAACTGTGCTCAATTAAATTTAAGGATCCGGTGCTGAA
The DNA here is from genome assembly GCA_964017195.1 of Siderastrea radians. Taxonomy (NCBI): domain Eukaryota; kingdom Metazoa; phylum Cnidaria; class Anthozoa; order Scleractinia; family Rhizangiidae; genus Siderastrea; species Siderastrea radians. The sequence goes on from OZ024898.1 coordinate 25,976,859, forward strand.
ACCTGATAGGCTCACCTGGGTTACCCATCTAGTATGGTGTGTTTTAAATAACCTTAACGATATCCCCAATTATTTAACACTGCATGCCTTCTTTGGGGGAGGGAAATTTCTTCGGTAAGTTTCGAGAAAATGTTTGGATGAAAGTTAAAGAAACGTTTGGTTTGAAAAATGCCAAAATCAGGCCTTCAGTAAACAGACAATGTTTGTTATTCGCCTCAAGACAAGGCCAATACTGCCCAGCCCATACATTTAGGGAGTTTTGTACCGAAATATCACAAAATTACTGAAAGAGTCTGTCTATATACTCTTTTCAAAATTTAATCAAAGTTTAGTGAAAGATGGCCTCGCGCGAGAGTTAGGACAACTTATCAGTTGGAAAGGAATACAAACAGTTTATGACCATTTCTCCTGCAGAGAATGTACAATGATACGAAGTCCGCTGATTTGGCGCTTTTGCCCCCCCCCCCCCCCCCGCTTCCCCCTTCGGTTTCACCTTCTGCTTCCCTCCCTTTCCAATGTTCGGGCCGGTATAGCGACTATTCAAAGTTACTAATGCTCCACGATAACTAAACGTTAGACGCATTGACGTCCATTTAAAATGACATTTCATTTGTGCATGTTAATTACCTTTACATCAACACTTTAAATGTATGCAATTAGGTAAGGGAAGTAGTTTCCACCTCACAGTAACAATGCTTAATATTTGATGAATAACGCAACTATCAACGTTTCGCCCTAGGGATGTGAAATATTTCTCCCTCGAAACTTTTGACCATTTCAGGAATGCCTGTTAATTAATCTCTTACAAAAAAAACAATAAAAAGCCCCGTTAACCCTATTCAGACCGGGCTTTTTTTTTGGTCTTCTGGGACTGGGGGTGGGCTGATTCGGCCCCTATACTACCTCTTCACTCAGAGAATATTGTAGCTACGACAACTAAACTTGGAGAGCAGATAGTACGTCCGAAAATGTTTTCTTTGGAGTCGATTTAATGCAATGATTTAATGTTTAATGTGATTGAATGTTTTGATTTTGTACCACTTAGAGCGTTAAAATCTGAATGGACCACGGTTAGAGCTATCCTGGTATACCTTTTAGTGTGTCTTCTGAGGTGCAGAACTCATGATATGACAGAAGAAATTGTTGTCCACTATCCGGATGCTATCACTTGTTTCAGAATTGGTACCTTTTAGAGGTAGAAAGGTAGTCGAGCTACGCCCACAAAGTGACGGACCCTATCAAAGATTTCCGGACAATCGCTCCAGTTATGTTATATGGGAGTTCTTCCACCCCAACCCCAGGATGGGATGTTGGTTAATCCCCCACAAAATCACTTTAGAGAGGAGAAAACAGCATGATGAAGCAAAGTAGCATGTACAACGGGCGGTTCAGTTCGCCTGTATAAACTACCACTGATTGTCGCTGAGATTTCACAGCAATTTGATTGCGATTTTTATAGGACGAGGGCAGGGCGTATTTGATGTGCGTGAAAATGCTGCTGCTTGGGATACCCTACGGATCTTTTAGAATTTATACTGAGTGGGTTAAGCTTTTCAACCGTGATGAATAGTGCTGAATGATGTTGGTTCAATTTTTTATGCTGTTTGGTTTGCAAAACAATCTTATGTTGAATTCGGTTGGTTACCTTTTTCACTATGGCACGATAAATTTGTTTCATTTCAAAAGTGTTGGATGATGTTGAATCTGTTTGTCGAGGTCCTTTGCTGGCCGTCGCAAAACATGTTTTTTTTTGTTTTCAAACAAACCTTGAAATCGCAGCAAAAATCGCCTGCAGTTCACGGAGGTGATCTTAAACCGCAAATCACATAAAAATAAGCGAGAGCAAAGCTGCATGCGATGTGAGTATAGAGAGCTTTCCTTGTGCACATCTCATGCACTTTGCTCCCATAGCATATCAGATTGCAATCAAATTGCTTGAATTCAAAACCGCCAAAAATCACAGATCGTTTTCAACCCCTGGAGGGGGTTGTAAAATCTCTAACATAGACGTTACACGGATAAGTTCCATTGTGAAGTTTAGCCTGATATAGGGTATAGAAATCAGAGAGGTTTGGTCGAGAATAAGGTCGTTGAATGAATATGTTGTATCCCACCTCAACGAAAAAAGGATTAAGAAGATAACAATGCCCTCTCAGTATCCAGTTTCAGTTATCAATCTGTTCTAACAGTGGAGAATGCACAGACAAGTCAATCACTGCTACGGCATTTTAGTGGATGGATCAAGATAAAAAAACCTCCCACTCATCAAGTGTGAACGAGAGAGCCCCAGCCAGGATTGTGCTAGGGTCTTGTACTCCACGTGGAACAGAGTAGGAATGCCCAAAGTTTTTGAATGAACTCTGGATACTGCTGGCATTATTCGCGATGTATATGTCGGACGTTGTGCCAGCAAATGTTGGACCATAATCTGACCTCCTGTTAATTGCGTGTGATGGGTCTGTCACCAGGCTCTTAATAGCTCCAATGCCTTCTTCGTTGCGAAGAGAAAATATGAAAGCATTTGAAGTGGATGCATAGTAACCACTGGACTCTAAAGAACAATAAAATTTAAAAAAAGGATAATATCAATTCCAATAAAAACTTTGCATTAATTCGTCTTCCTTTTCAGTCGACATAAACGAAGATGAAAAGGTCGAAATCTCAATTGCTTTTTTTAATTTCATTTAGTTGAAACACTTTTGTCAGTGGTTTTATTAATTCAAAATGTTATCAAAAACAACCCAACCTTAGGAATAGAACAAAGCAGTGTCAACATTATGCAGTGTCCGTGTTATAAAGGCTACCCAGAGCACGCACGTGCGGGACTTGTGACTTTTTGTCTTTCTACCCACATCCCACAAATGTCTCTCTTTGTCATCACTTGATTACTTTTTGTGGGAACCTTGAGCCTGAGTGTTAGCTATGCCGTGCTGACGAAACCTAAGAAGGTCGAAACAGCTGTCCACGGTTGCTAACACTCAGGCTCACTAGTTATCTTTTTTTTTTTGTAGATCAAGGGGTAATGCCCGCTACCTACGTGGCCATAGTGCCCATTTGTGGCTACAAGCTTACCCAGAGCACGCATGTGTGGGACTTGTGACTTTTTGTCTTTCTAGCCACATCCCACAAGTGCTCTCTTTGAGTAACAAGAGGTTCGACGCTTTGTTTGGTTAAGAAAAAAAATATGCACTATGTCGAACTGGTTTCTACAACAGCAGCAAGGTAAATGATTTTGTCGGTGAAAAGATAACTGTGCAAATACACGTAAACTCGTGGGCGTAGAAGATGTTTTGAAAGGCTTAGGAAGTTGTTTCGGGTATGTTGGGTAGGGGGCGGGAAACTCGGTGGCAGTGACTTGTGAAGGACGTTGTGTGGAGCTTTTGTATCTCACTAGTACTATTCAATACAAAGCTGAGTAATTAAAGTTATCCCAAGGTATGTCCGTGTACCCGCCGAACACGTAAACACTAACTTTAATTATGGTGACTGTGTCACTTTTTCCATCACAATTGCTGTGGAAGATACCGACATCCCACCCGTGAGTGGAGGCGTGGTGACACAGCAGCCACTTTCGATCATTCCCAGCAGCAGGCGCCAGGAACTGATCAAGGTGACCTTGGTAAACAGCATTTCCTGCGATTATCGTGGAAGCCATCGAGAAAACTGCAGTTAAAACAAAAATGCAGTATGTGTGGTCTATAAATTTCATCGTCACCTCAAGTGTAGTGTACGTTGGCTACTCAAGCAAGAACTTGCACTGATGCTTAGATAATCACAAATTCTACAGTATTCTTTTTTTTTCAGATTTGCAAGCACATCAGGGACAATCATGATAGCAATTCAAGACCTTGAGACTGGGGGTGGTAGTAGTGGTGGTGGGGGTACAAGGTACCCACGCCGGAATGGCATTTTTATAACGTTTTAATATGGAATCAAAAGTATGGCAAGCCGTCACTGCCAAAAGTCTATCGATTTCTAAATACCGTCCAAACGGCCTCCAATGTCATCGAGTTAGAAAAATTGTATGGTCAGTTTTGGAAATGTATGGTCGAGTTACAAAAATTATATTTTCAGTTTTAGAAATTTATGGTCGAGTTCTAGAAAGCTATGGTTGAGTTTCGTTAGAAAAGCTCCAGTTTTCGCTAGCGAGTTTTTAATTTATCGCTACCGAGTTTTTCAATTTCTCGCTAGCGAATTAAAGGTTGATTCTTGTTCTATCTTCTATTGAGAAGTATGTTTTGATTAAACTTGCTAGTGGAGTTTTCCATAAGTCTTCCACCAAAGAGCCCGAAAGCCCTGGTTCTTGCGTTATCCAGTTTTTCCAGGATAGAGTAGTCCTGGGGATGATATAAGGTGTCCAATATGGCGGAAGTGGATGCTGCGCCCGGGAAGGGAGGAGGTACTCCCCGAAAATTTGGGAGGGGGTGTGCAGCACACTCTTTAAACCCTTACCGTATTTCACATAAGAAAAATGTGATTTTTGCAAATCTATTTCAGACCTGACCCAAAATTCGATACCCTATTTCAGACCTGCTCGGGAACCGTTACGGTTTGTGTAGACATTTGACAAGAGATTCAAATTTCCGATATTAACAAAACACACTTCTCAATAGAAGATAATAATAATAAAGTACCCTATTTCAGACCAAAATGGTTAAAATCTAAGTCCTAGTTCAGTTGAGACTAAAACGGCTCGAAAACCATACCCTTTGGCGCCACACATATCTATCTAGCTTAACAAGGGAGTACCGCCACCGGGGTGCTGTGGAAGAACTTCAGAGTTATTTTGCTGGTTTTGATGATATTTTACAAAAACATTGTGCCTGGATACTTGGAAAGATTATGTTGCAATTTTTGGGGGAATGATTTGCCAGCTGGAAATGGGTAAAAGGACTGAGCATTAAAACGACCTCCTCACACTTCTGAAAATGCTTTGTAAATTAGCATATGGAAAGCTAGAGAAGATATCCGATCAAATGAATATGAAGTAGTCATCTCTTGAGCTGAGATCTGGCCAAGTTTGCGATGACTAAAAAGCAGCTTGTGAATCTTCGCGAGACTGGCCCAACCTGGGTAAAAAATGCCATCTGTCTGAACTAAAGAAAGGCAAAAAGCTATAGATCCCTTGAGTAGAGCAACTCGTAATTGAGTGTCCCGATTGACTGTCCGTACGTTTCGCACGGGCCGCCATTCTTGCTTACGGCATGAATACAGAGCGTGCATCTCCTTATCTCACCAGGGCCAACTGTCGACGGTCCGTACGCTTCGTACGGTCCGTCATCCTTGCTTACGGACCGTTGTTTGCGATTGACGGTCCGTAAGTTTCGCATGGACCGTCATCCTTGATTACGGACCGTTATTTGCGGTCCACAGTCCGTATGTAGAGGTACAAATAACCAATAAAAGTATGATTATGCCTCGTTATTTAAGCGTACTTACGAAGCGATCGGTATACACGAAAGGGAAGACAGTAATATTGCATTATTGTTGCGTTCCTTTGGTAAAGTGATAACAGGGTCCTAACAGAGGACTCGCCAAGAGACAAACGAAGTGATCGATATACATCAAAGAGAAAACGGTACTATGACGATTACTCGTTTTATAAGCGTTGTCCAAGTGACAACAGGGTTGTATTAGCGGACTGTCCCAGGCAAGACAAAGTGATCGAGATAGACAAAAGAGAAACATGTCTATTGCTTGTTCTATAAGAGTTGCGCAAATTGATAACAGGATTCTATTAGCGGACTGTCCAAAGCAAGACAAAGCGATCAAGATACACAAAAGAGAAAGTCAACTTTTCAAAATGGACGACCGTGTGTGAGGTTCACGGTCCGAACGATCCAGGGTTCTACCTAGTGTTTATCATTTAGGGGAGAAGTCCCGAGTGGCCACGAGCTTCCTAGGGGGTCCGGGGGCATGCTTCCCCCCAGGAAATTTTTGAAATGAATATGCGCTGAGATGCAATCTGGTGTATTTTGAGATACAATTTTGAGATAATATTACAGCGGTACTTTTTGCTTTTTCTTAGTCGTGATCACGTTCTGATTTTTCCGATATAGTTGCTTATATACTGTAATGATAACATTATTTTGGTGGGGGGGGGGGGGAAGAGGGAGAGAAGCTTTTACCCCTCAAACACCCTAGATAGAACCCTGCGATCTACAGGGACCTTAGGCTCACGGTCCGTTACGGTGCGGGTTTATTGGGCAAACCTCCTGACTTTACATGGTTGTCTACATCATTGTACTTAAGCTGTTGTAAACTAACACTTGTACCATTTGAAATATTCGAATATGACTCAAAATGCTGCTGAGGTCCTTGACAGTGTTGCAGATGCATCCCCTAAAACGGTTGATTTTTGTACATGGTTTAGCGGTTGACATGAAGTTAAATAACATAAACGTTGAATAATTATGTACTTTTATTCCATACAATTGTTGATTTTATAGATATTATACGAAACGTGATTGCGCATTCTACACCGAGGTGCAAAGCCCCCCGCCCCCACCTCCACTCCACCATGGAGGATGCTCTCGCATGAGGCCACAGGAGAAACTATTTACTAAATGAATTATAATTCTGCTGGTTTTCAAGGAAGAGAAACTAAAACGAAAAACAAAGATACATACTACCACCCCGCCTCCTAAGTTGTGTTGAACCCCCTTTTGTTTATTGCGATTCTTTTCAAGGAGTTCAAATAGAAGTTTCCCTCTTGTCGTTTTTTTTCCATCCAAACTAAAGTAGTGCCTTAACGAACTTTCTAAAATGATGAGTTTCACGAAAGTGACCAGTTAAGAAGTATGCTTATTTTGAATTTTACGCAAGCTCAAATAGCGATCTTGGTGAACTCCTATTTTATGAGGCAGTGTCATCGGGTAAAATGTGAAGACTTTCCTCTGGATTTTGTCGAATTTCTTTCACTGAAATTCCGTAATTAAATCTTCGCAGAGAGATTAGAAATATTTTGCTCTATCTTGGGCATGATTTTCAAAAATATCCAGGGGATCAATTTTTTTTTGCGGAAGCACAATGTATAGAAATGCAAAATCAGATGAAGATCCTGTCTTTTGCAGCCTATTCTTTTTTCGGTGTCCACATGCCTTTATCCTGCCAACAAAGGAAGGCACGTCTCCTTTCCGTTATGCAGTATAACATCTTGATTATAACCACCCAAGCAGACCTAAACATAAACTTTCCCAAAAGAGTTAACTAAGACCTTAACGGTGTCTAAAAATAGAGGTATGTGAAAACCCTAAAAACGCCGTGACAAAGGCTTAGTATGAAAGTTGTATGCTACTAATCAGACCATGTTGCAGATGTTAAAAGGAAGCATTTTTGGACGTCCTAACTACCCTTTTACTTTAGTCGCAGAACCTCACTGTAATATCTTAAGGTTAAAACACCTATAATGACAACTTGCTGCAAACGCAAACATATTTTCGATGACTTAATCTCTGGCATGTCATAGAAAGAAAGTCCAAGCAAACGTTCAATTGACTACTTGATGAGCCCATTCTCAGAAATCCAACATATACGACGCCAAGAATTTGAATGGGATCAGGGTTTTCTTTCAATTTGTAACTTAAATTAACTGATATTTTGTAATTTACCGATATCGTTGTCAAATCAGGGTTGTAGTCAGAGTTTAAATACTGTGAGTTGAGTATTTCATAGATTAAAAATGTGTATATCCCTACCCCTAAATTTAAGCGAGTACGTTATACCTTTGAGTCCTTTTCTGAATTATCTGTATTTGTTCCCTGGTCAAAGTTAAGTTGAACACGTGCATCTGGGTGATCTTGATGTCTAAGTTTCTTCCCATTCTGACATTGCCTTGTGTGGCCAGTTCATGACCTGCTCCAATGTTTTTTGCCTCAACCTCGTCTCCATCAACCCACAGCTTGGCTTCACCGGAACTATGGTCATAAGATGCGCCGACAAACTTCCATCTCATGCCTGCTAGCTCGATGGAGTGTGACAAGGTGTGTGTAATCGAGTCATCTTTATTTCCGAAGAGGACGGATATTTTCCTTTCGGTTATCTCTAACCGTACTCTTCTGTTTGCATTGACGCTGCTTGCACTGCCCCCGTAGCCAAAAACAGGGCCTTTTCCGCTATCGTAGAACAACCAGCACAGCATCGTTATTGAGTGCCGCACGTCCAAAGCTCCCCCAGCGCTGTTTGAAAAGTCGATGTAGCTATTTGAATCTCCGAAAAATTTGTAAGAGCCGTTAGATTTTCCGTCAGGACCTAGAGCCAGACTGACCTTACTGGGGACCCCTTGGGCACTTCGATCGTAGATTTCCTTGGCAGCATACGTGCCATTGAGAGGGAAAAAGGCAACAGGTTCTGGAACTTGATAAGAAAGAAATTTGCAGATTAACAGCTTTGCAAGTAAAATGGCTTTTAAAATTACCGTAAACGCTCTATTAAGGCCCAGGGGTGTTAAATATTTTCAGGCCCTCTAGTGGGGCTTATTAGAAACGTGGGCCAGATTTTAAAAAGAGCGTCATGTATGTCAAGAACTATTATTGATATACTGAAAACAGAAATTGATAAGAAAGATCAAGAATATAATGCTATTCTAACCTGGGGGGCTGAGAGGGGCGGGGGGCTTAATAGAGAGCGGTCGTTATTAGAGCTTCGTGGTATTAAAATTTCCTTCTTTACCTGATACTTTAATAAGTAGATTAACGTTTTACTTTTGTGACGTTCACTCCTGAAAACTATGTTAAGTCATGCCCACTGACTCTTATCCTAACCAAGTCCGCTATTTGCTGAGTTACCTCAAAGCAGACAAAAAATAGAAACGGAGTCTCGATATCATGTCAGGAATAAGTGTGCTGGCTCGTATCTTTGGCTTGGCAGAAGGAAGCTATAACTCAAAACATCTGAAGCAATATTCTATAGGCTATTGATGAAATGGCTCTTTTGGACGGGTACCCCTATTCTTTGGGACTGAAAAAGATGTTTCTTGCATATTAGAAGCTCATTAAAGCTTGGTTTAGATACATATAAATACGATGGTAACATAGGCAAACTGCTAAGACAAAATTTAAGTTCAACTTTGTACACGAAAAGCTAAAAATCAACTGAACAACAATGGACGGAGCGAACTTCTTGGAACAGACCCTTCTTGTTTTTCTTTTAATTTTTTTTCTCTACGGCTAAGAAACTAACTGCGTCTCTCCCTCCTTCCCTCTTTCAATGTTGAATTTGTGTATCCAGAATACGCTCACATGTACAGATTGTTTTGGGGCTGGGGAGGCACGGGGAACTCGTTGGAAAGCGCGTTAAATTCTGATTTCGGTTGAGCAAAAGTAGAAAGGTGTGCCCCAAGGATGTCTGTCCAGCATTGCAATCGTGGACAATAGTCTTGGACAGATTCTTCATTTTTTTACTTTTTCCCAGCTCTAAAAAGCTAACCGGTCTTAACCCCTCCTTCTGCCCTTACAATGTTGAGCCTTTTGCGCACAGAATTCTTCTCAAATGTCCAATGTCCAATGTTTTGGGAGTGGTGATGCCAAACTCGTTGGATAGAAGATAAAGACGATTTCGTTCAAGCAAAAGTAACATTTCATTCTTAGTGTCTTTTAAAAAGTTTATGCTGTGCCTCAAGGACGTCTATCAAGTATTTTATATACTCTTTGTGTGGAACAAACCAACACAGCTTTTAAAATTCGCTGCTGTTTAGAGATAAAATTGGCTGGTAATCTCAAATATTAATATCCCTTCTGGATCTACTAAAAATTAAATTACAAAGTACTCGTTTGTTTATAAACGGTTTTATTTATATCTTTATTCTAAACAATGAAACTAATGGTATTTCTCTTAATTTCCCAAGGTTTTTTTACGCAGAAAATCGCTGAAAAATGCGTAGAGAATATTTCGGATTAACCACCTGAAATGAGAAAGGATTCAAGCATATTTTGGTACATGACCATCTCGCCGTGTTCTTAATTTTCATTCAGTTTCGGCTCAGACGGAGCAACCATGTACATTACCGGAACAAATACCTTCAAGTCAGCAATCGTGTAAATTTGAGCGCTAGTGCCCAGAAGATATATCGTAGCCTGTGATTTTCTTATTTTTGCCGACATTTGCGGGAATTTTTGCGAATTGCCGTTATGCAAAATTTGCATACCTATCCCCCTTCTTTCACTTTTTCTTTCAAATGACCACCGGTAGAACAGTAATAGTTTTATTTCTTCACTGACTGCAAGTTTTTCAATGTAGGGCTTGATATTAAAACTCCGTTCATAGCGCTATAGGAAGTAGACAAGGGTTCGGATGTAGAATAAGTGAGTAAATTTGCAGGATAGGAAACCTTTAGCACGTACCGCTACAGCCATAGAGCTCTACCCTCATTGATATGTGACCATGCCAGACCGTTGGTCGAAAGCGGATGTAACGTACCCAGATTGGTGGGTTTAGATCCTGGTACACAATGGTGTCCCTGTCTGTGTTTCCATCAAACTCCTAAACCAATGAGAGGGGAAATTGTTAGACTTTTTAAAAATTTGATTATCGTAGGTTCGAAGTCCGACTTCCTAGCTTCCATCATATAGGCAGAAAATTATAATTGAACTTTAGCCTAAACGGAAAGCATCTATCGTTTTCTTGTTTAAATTAGTAGCATATTCGAGTATATCAGTTAAAACGCTTCATTCATTTTGTGAGACAAAGTATTATCACCTTAGCTGTGTTTTGTCCTTGTTCCCTGTAGTATAGGAAGTTCACATCATCGTCACTGTATTGTATCTTGTACTTGGTTACCCACTGGCTGTGATGTCCATAGGGCCACTGACTGCTATAATTTCGTCCTTGGGTTGCCACACCTGTTACTTTGGTGAACTGATTACCCAGATCAACCTGCAGCCATGGATTGACATCATTAGTGGCAGCTACCCAAGCTCCTGCTTTAACTGAAGTTTCTTGAAAGTTCAGTCTTCCCTGGATGGCGGCATGATTGACAACGATATCATGCTCTGAAGAGGCGCTAATTTGTGAGTCAGAGATTGCACCACTTTCCATGCCGAGGACTTCTTGGCATTCTTAAAATAGAAACAGACATTGTGACTTCATTGAAGACTTAAAGAAATGTTCTTCCTTACTAGCAACTGGTTCTTTCCTGGGTTTTGTCTTGGCCTCTGTAAATGTATATGTAACAAAAATAATAAAATAAAACTACAGTACTTATTTAAAAGCATTTATTTCCTTGTGTATGACGATTTCAGTGCTATACCCTTCTCTGTGGACATAGGAAAACTTCCAGGCCGTAATTTTAAAGAAATGTTACCGGTATTATGTGGATAAGGCGAGAATCAGTTAACTTGAAGTGCTTTACTGTGCCTTACTTTCTAAGCGATTTGTCTCTCTGATCAATATAATTGTGAAAGTTACAACTCTGCAATGGTAGATAATGTTGAAACTTTGTTCCGTTACTGAAAGGGCAAGTCTCAAGTTGTCGGGTACTGACTAGAGGACCCTGGAAACGGGGTGGAATTCACGTTCTTTAGAACCTTTTGAATAGTCTCTTTATGTATGCCGTCTTTGGTGTTTATATTAGCTAGCCCCCTTTTCCCCACTCGGTATTATTGCTATAATTCTTGTAACCGCTTCTTTCCATAAAAATGATAGGTTCTGTGAATTTCTTACGCCGTGATCTGATGTTATTCGCTGCGGTTACTAGTTTTTCTTTAACACAGATATGATGAAGGTTTAGGATGAAGGTCACTCAGTATGGTTTCTTTCCTCTGTTTTGAGCTCGGATTTCGTGATGGAATCAAGCTTTCTCCAAGCCAAACATTTCTATATTCATTGTTTATAGCTTTACTGGCATTCAACAGATATTTGGATTTGTAGCAGTTAAACTACTGCGTCGTATTTAAGTCTCGAGAATTCTGCAATGATGGAGAATAGTGAGGAGAACATGTTTGTTGATATCGGGGCTTATTTTTTAAGTTAAGAACAAGGAAAGGAATATCACAATTGACTGCTATCAACCTGGGGTGCTCTTATGTGGATATCAGTTTTTGATGGTCTCTTAAAATGATTTCCCATCTCATGTCTCTACTTTAAAACTATTCTCATGTCAATCTAAGCCAAATAGAAAGGGTTTGCAGATCCAATTAGAACACCACAAAAATCCACTAAAAGTTACAACAGAGGTTCAAACAACGAGTCATCCTAAAAAGTGGGATTTATAACTTAAGGTTATGTGCTGATCAATTCAACATCTCCCCACCCCTCCGGGCATACCTCAGACATTTGGCTACATGTATTTTCCTTGCCCGAGGAGTCCCTAGGGAATTTGATGCAAAGGTCCTGTGTGTATCACTCGGTCAGTTGTACGATAATTCTATTAGTTGTGTATTACCCCGTCAGTTGTGTGTCACTTGATCACTTGTGTAATCTTTCTGTCAGTTGCATGTTGCAAGTTGCAGTTGGAAGTTGTGCATCACTTGGTCAGTTGTGCGTTAGTCTGCCAGTTCTGTGTCATTTAGTGGGTTGCATGATAACGTTGTCAGTTATGGTTACTCGGTCAGTTGTGTACTTCTCCATCAGTTGTGCATTACTCAGTCAGTTGTGTACTTCTCTGTCAGTTGAGCATTACTCGGTCAGTTGTGTATTACTCAGTCAGTTCTCTCAGACTCGGTCAGTTGTGTTACACTCAGTCAGTTGGATGATAATTCCGTCGGTTGTGTATTACTCCGTCAATTGTGTACTATTCCATCACTTGTGTATTACTCCCTCAGGTGAGTTCAAACTTCCCCCAGCTGCAGGTTACTCAATTGATTGAGGTTGTCAAGCAGAAAATGTTTTCAAACCTGGGAATATTATCCCCAGAACTGTTAAAATGTTTTATTTTTCCATTGTTTACAGTCTCACAATCTCCTCAGTTCTAGTGTTTAATGTGATTCACTGAAGCTAAAGTGTAGAAAACAATATCGAAAGTGACAAAGCCCTGGAGATCTACAACTGTACAAGCAAAACTGTAGCGCAAGGAATGGGCACAAATAAATTCAACAAAGTCAAACTGATTATCACTGCCTCCAAAGCAGCACCTGGAATATGCCAAATCAAAAATTAGTTTAACCAGTACAAATAAACAAGTAAATAAATAAATGAGTCATTTCCACTGAACTCACAGGGATGTAAGCCATGTAGAATATTAAATATTTTGTAGCACTAGTTTTATTTAAGGCCTAGATATATTCTAAAAGTCTTAAGCTGAAGCATATAATTTTAAGCAGGAAGGATTTATAACAATATTTAAGAAGGACGGATTTGTAACAATGTAACGATAAGACAATTTTTTGTATGAAGCCTCATGAATCAAAAATATAATATGTTCATTTGAGCAACATTGAATCAACTAGCGGTACGGAGTTCGGCAGTCGAGTACGCTCAAACCCATTATTCCTAACTTTAAAATAACAAAAAAGAAATAATGAACAGCAAAAACAAGACCTCTGACACTTTGCCGTATTCCTAAGACTCTTACATGCAAAACGCGTCTGTTTTTCCTATTTTTTTCTTGAACTGAACTTCAGCTTTTTCTGCCGTTTTGTTTATCTTCACCTTAGCCACATCTCGTACCCAGTTCTTCTCACCCTTTTCGCCGTAGCCGCCATTTTGAATACATCTCCATCCTCGTTGGAGATTTTGGTAATATAACGTGATCTGCTGTGTGCCAGGGTCTTCTCCCGAGCCGCCGCCATATTGAAAAGCGAGAAGACCCTGGGGACGGGGTTGGACAATGGCTTTTGCTGCGAATCTTTGCGGCAGTTCTGTCGCGAATCTTTTACGGTGATTGCCTTACGACAGCTGACATTGGCTTTTGCTGCGAATCTTCGTGGCAGTTCTGTCGCGAATCTTTTAAGGTGATTGCCTCACGATAACTGACATTGGCTTTTGCTGCGAGTCGTTGCAGCCACTGACCTGAAACTGTTGAGTTCGTTTTTATCGATTTACTCCGTCTAGTTGATTGAACTTGTTAAGGTTGCACTTAAAGAAAATTTTGTTTTTGTTTTGATATTGATTTACCCTGGTAATCAGGATCTGATAATCATGACATACGCTGGCCAACTAAATCAGGCTCGTCAAATGAATCTGCCTTAGTCCTTCTTTCTCCTTGTAAAAGTGCAATGTATAAAACTTCAGCTTCTAACGGCCTTACATTTGTTTAATTGTGATTTCTTCACCATCGTTTAACTTGAAACGAATTACGACTTTTTACTCGACACTTTTTGGAGCGGTTATGAGAATTTGCAGTGTGCAGCTTGGGCCTCTGGCGGACTACTTGAAAACTGTGAGTACCAATCTTTTTGTTTCACCTTTGTTTGTTTCTTTGTTCATCATTATGGGATATGCAGAAAGTACAAAAAATCTGTTTGTTAAATGGAAAATAAAGTTAGGCACAATTATTGTTTGAAGCACATTTCACGCTCCGTTTCACACCTCGCTTCCCTTTAGCTTCACTTATTATCCTAATCTAGCGGAGAGTTTTTTTGTAGGAGGGTTTTGTTTCTTTTCATAGCAGTCTATGATATCTAACACCTGCACTTTTCCATCTTATACAATAACCTGCTTTGCGGCTTAATTAGTGTTCCTATTATGTTAAGTGTTAGTGGCTTTGTATCATTTGTACTTTCTACGATCTATATTCACCTAGTTCTTACTCTGCCTATTGTTAACAGGCGCACTATCGGCACAAAGGCATTTATCAAAAGGCTAAACGCTATCGTCATGTTGCAGAGTGTGATACACAATTTTATGGTTAGAAAGAAATTCATTAATCTATTGGGTATATGGCCTTAAACGCTGTTTCCTTTAACGCAAGAGGCCTAAACAAATCTATCAAAAGAAGAAAATTTTCCGGTGGCTTTATCTCAGAAAATTTGATGTAATTTTTTTGCAAGAGACGTACAGCGATGCTAGCTTGGAGGCACTTTGGCGAGCAGAATGGGGTGGCGAAATTTTCTTCGCACACGGTTCAAAACACAGTAGAGGTGTTATGATTCTTTTCAGACCCTCGTTAAGTAAAGAGGTGCTAAATGTCACTGCAGATAAAAATGGCAGATTTCTCATTGTAAATACAATCGTTGATGAAGATGAATTTTGCCTCGTCAATATTTACGCTCCAAACGACCAGAACCAGCAAATTAACTTCTATCAAAAGATAACCGATTCCATTCGTAAATGCCAAACCGACAATATCCTTATTGGTGGAGACTTTAACTGCCCGTTGTCAGCTTTGGATAAATTCGGGGGCAAAGCCATTCAATTTAAAAAAATGTAATTCATTCTGTTGAGGCACTTTGTAACAACTATGACCTAGTCGATTCCTGGCGCGAACAACATCCGCATGAAATGCAGTTTACCTGGAGAAATAGCTCAGGGAAAATCAAATGTAGGCTGGATTTCTGGCTTATCTCGAAACGACTTTTAAGCCGTGTTACGAAAACCAACATTTGCGCTTACTATGATTCAGATCATTTCCCTGTCACCATCTCGATTAAACCAGAAGATATACAAGAAAAAAGAGGTCCAGGCTATTGGAAGTTTAATAATTCACTTTTGGAAGATGAAGAATTTGTTACAAAAAGGAGTTTCATTATCAAGCATGCAGCCGAGAAACACAAGGATATTGCTGACAAAAGGCTCTACTGGGAAATGTTAAAAATGGAGATTAGGATGTTTCCAATCCGTTTCGCTAAAAAGAAAGCATACACGGAAAGAAATATTGAACTGGACCTTCTTCAAAAGTTAGAGGAAATGAATTTGCGCATTGATGCAACTCCAGAAAACAGTTCCCTCGTAAACGAGGCTAGGAAACTTCAAATTGAACTAGATGAAATTGCCGTGCAAAGAACTAAATGGTCCATTATTCGGAGTAGAGCTAGATGGTACGAATTGGGGGAAAAATGTAATAAATGTAAATGTAATAAAAAGAAGTTATGAAAAAAGACATATAACAAAATTGAAGACACCTGAGGGTATCACTGTAGAGGATCCAAAGGTTGTACTAACTGTTATGAAAAATTTTCACAACCAGCTTTACACCTCTCAAAACCAGCCATCAGCTGAACGGTTCTCCAACTTCTCTGATTATGAATCCTTACCGAAACTAGACAACGAAAAGCAAAACCTTTGCGAAGGTCCGATAACTGCAGAAGAATGCCTTGCCACGCTCAAGACCTTTCAACATAATAAGACTCCGGGCACGGATGGTTTAACTGCAGAATTCTATCTCTGTTTTTGGAACGACATCTCTGGCCCTTTGATTGGCTGCCTCAATCAAGGTGCCTTACTAGGAGAGCTTTCTATCTCTCAGAGGCAAGGAATCATCTCCTTGATCCCAAAAAAGAAAAAAGACCCCCTACTGCTTAAAAACTGGCGCCCTATCTCTCTTTTAAATACAGACTATAAATTGGCAACCAAATGCATCGCAACGTGGTTAGAGAAGGTACTACCTCATCTGATCCAAAGTGATCAAACTGGCTACATCAAAGGTAGATTCATCGGCGAGAACATCCGCCTAATTTCAGATATAATTAAACAACATGAAAATAAGGAGGGAATGATACTCTTCCTAGACTTTGAAAAGGCCTTTGACTCGTTAGAATGGGGTTATCTTTTTAAAGTGCTTGACATTATGAACTTTGGTCCAAGTTTCCTCAACTGGATTCATACTTTTTACTCCAATATTTCTAGTTGTGTCGTTAATAATGGCTACTCGTCAGAATTTTTTCTTTACAAAGAGGTGTAAGACAGGGGTGTCCTCTTTCAGGATTGCTCTTAACTGAAGCAGAGTTCAGCCATCTATTACTTGTTACATAGCTAGAAAGAAGCTACAACTTCAGTTTCATGACGAAAAGAGTCTATAGATTACACTCCGTGATGCGAAACACAACATCCTGCGACAGAATTATACAAATAAGCTGGGCCCAGCGTTACAAACATCAGCAGGGAAATTAACTCATCACGTTGCAGATAATATTTCAGATCCTTTATTGTCACAACTAAAACATGAGAGGCTGAAAAACAGTATCAAGTTGCTAAACGGGCCAGACTCAACGTACTTAGTATGCCGAAAGCGGCATAGAAACCACATGTAGTCGCTTAACAAACTATCCGAGGTCAAACTGAACTGAGAATAACAAACAGTGTGCGCAAGCCGCAAGAATCCAACAGTTATCAGAAAAAGATCGATATGACCTCGAGATCAAAGTCTAAAAATGCGACGTTTAAGTTGAAATGGCTCAATTCAGTAACCATTTAGAAAACCTCTTTACTAAACCCACTTCAAAAATACAAGAAGACAAGAAAGCCCATTGGGCATTTTAACCGGCCATTCTGACCCTCCCCACCCCTAGGTTTCACAAATGTTAGCGCGATCCTCTATTTATACGAACTGGCGTGACGAAGTGTGATTGTGTGACACAATATTTTGACTATAACGTTACTGGATGACGTAATGTTTAAACTCTGATGACTCAGCTTATCTTTCTTATCGCTTTTATTTGTGCTGAAAAACGCAAATTCACTCAAACGTTGAATGTCTATATGAATTCGTCCACAACTGAGAATGCTCACACCGGGACGACGAAGTATTTACTGCTGTGCCTAGACCTTAAATACAAACAATGAACATAGCAGTAGAATCAAAATATAACGTTTGATAAACACGAGCTCCAGCAGATCGTCAGAGTATGGGGCACGTCAAGGCATATCTCATGACGTGATATTTAAATCCGGTTTGCTAACCCGGGAATCCCCTTGCAAAAGTAAACAAGCGAGCGGGGACGAAAGTCGCCCACGTCTTTGAAAGCTAAGGCGCCTGTCGAGCCGCAGTCGATTTGCGCTCACTCGCTTGTTTTTCTTTTCCTTCACTATCTCTGAACGGAAAGAGAGACTGCAACACCACACGCAAACTACACAAATCCGTCGATAACATTCAGATATTTTCGTTCTTTCAATGCAAAAAGACTCGTAACACCTGCCTTATTAATTGAACTCCTTATTAATGACGATTCCTTCGTATCAACTTCTCGCCTCAAATAAACACTCACCTCTCTCCGTTCACAAGAACTATCATGTACTGATGGTGCAATCAACTAATATTGCATCATCATACTAGTACCAATTCCTGCTCTTCCTAGCCCACGCCGGCAGAACGCAACTGTCCTTTTTGTCCGCTGCGAAATACAAGTTAGCCAATCAGAAACCTTACAATCCACTTCGCAAACCACCCCCCCCCCCCATAAAACGCCAAGGGAAACCGCCTCTCACGCAGCACAATATTACACTGCTCCTATACAAAACGCAACTTTCAAAGCAAATCACATTCACAGAAGCGTGATATGCTCCCGACATTCACAAATCCTCCTGACTCCCACATTTTTACACCCCTCAAAATGTCAATCCCAATAAAAAAACTCCTGCGCTAAAAAATTTTCACCATAACCACTAACTAGATCAGACAACACAGCCAATTTCGCATTCAACCCTATTTGCTCCTTTACTCAATAGCGCATGCGTTATACAAGACAAATACAAAAAACCCCAAACTTAACAACCCTTCGCCGTTCATATCTTAAATACTGTAAATTAAAAGACAAAAACACAGGAAGGTAACATTCAGAAGACTTATATGCAAATGCGTCTTATATAAGACAGTACCGCTCTTGAGTACCAGTACCACAAGCTTTACAGCACTTTCTTCGTATGTTAAGCCAACTTGCTTTCAGGAAAGACCGTGTCCATTTGATAAACCGGCGGTCGCCATCATGGCGACGGCCGGTTAAAAAATTGGTCGAAAGACCGAGACATGTAAGGCGAAGCGTACGAAAACGTGAAGTAGGAGTCGTGCAGGCCTCCCAACCCCATTTTATAACTGTCTTAACATGGTTATTTTTTCTGACGTTGTCAAGTCGCTTATGACCGCCTGGGTTAATCGTTATTGCAAAGCAACTGACAGCCACTGGTGTGCCTTCCAGTTGATTCCATGTTAGGTAAGGTCGGAGGAGCTTTCTTATTTCAATGTAATTACGACCTAAAATTCCTTGACCTTAAAAATCTTTCTTCTTTTTACAAAAATGTTTTGGCAGTTTGGCAAGAACTCAATTCCAAAGATCCCCTTAACGCAAATGAATTCAAACAAGAAATCATATGGAACAATCGTTTTATAAGGATTAATGGAAAGACAATTTATTATAAGACATGGGTTAACAAAGGCATTTTGAGAATTAGTGACCTCCGTGATACCGATAGCCATTTCCTTTCATTCGAAAGTTTTAAATGCAAATTCGGCGTTTGCTGTACTTTCCTTGATTATGCTGGTGTTCTTGCAGCAATTCCAAAAGCTTGGAAGAGCGAAATCATGGGCAATATTGCAAAGGGTGATGGCGAACCCTTGAAGACTCTTTCCAATGGCCATGCCATCTCCTCTACTAGAAAATCCCGTTTAATGTTTGCAGAAAGGTCCTTCTCTCCTCTCATCGTCGAAATCAATCTTAAAAAACAAGTGCCGAATGTAAAGGTTGTCTACGAACTTCCTTTCAAAGTCACCGTTGAAAATAAATTGAGAAGTTTTCAGTTTAAACTCATACATAACATCATTTCCACCAATCTCTCTCTCTATAAAATGAACATAAAAGATTCTCCAAAATGCGATCGCTGCCTTTACCAAAACGAAACACTTGTACACATGTTTTGTGAGTGCCCTGATGTTAAAATCTTCTGGAAAGACGTTATAATGTGGTGGAATACTAAGTGTCCGGACAACATCGATCCTAATTCCATCGAAATTCTTTACGGCTACAAACCCGAAATTACCAGCTTTTACACGTTAAATCATTATCTTCTTATTGCCAAATATCATGTATATCTTGCAGGAAACCAGTCAGAGACTCCATGCTTACAGGTCTTTCTCGCCTTACTGGAAAGTAAAATTAAATGCGAAAGACAAATGGCCATTAAAAACTCTAATTATGAAAAATACAGAGCTAAGTGGACAACTCTCTGCATCTCCGATGCGTGAGCATCTTATTTTTTATACTCTCAAACAAAATCAAGCCTACAGTGTGCCTTTAAATATACTATAATGAAAGCTAAGGTGCCACATATATATTTTTTTATTACGTCCAGTGTGTGTGTGTTAGAATATCTATCGTTTTTTTTCTATATGTGTACCTGTTCAGCATTATATAGTATTAGTTTTGCGTAAATGTAGTTGTTTGTAACCGGTAAATACAACGTCAAGTGATCATATGTAACATTATTTTATTGTAACTGTTGATGCTGTAGTATACGGTTGCATTGTCAATGAATGAATTAAAAAAAAAAGACTGTAAACTCTCCAAAGAGTTATAAATACATAAATAAATAAATAAATAACTAAAAACGTTGTAGTCAGCGAAGAGTGTAGCTCATAGATAAATATACCGTTATATTAAATTCGCGCCCCCCCCCCCCAAAAAAAAATGATGTTGCATCCTCCCCCCAAATGCAGTCGTTTTCGCAAAGTTTGCTTCAAAAGTTCTCTGGCTAGCTAAGAAATGGTATACATGATCACTTGCTAGCAAACTGGAAATATTTGCACTACGCTGGCTGGATGTTTCTTTTTTGGGGCAATTTTAATTTTGCTGGCTAGTTGACAAACCTCAAAGTCGATGCTGGCTGGGATTTTTATTGATTACAAGTCCTGCTCGCTGGCTGTGAAGAGCGGGTATTTTTTCCCAGGTAAGTTAAATGTTAAACAAGATTGACGGGGGGATCCGCAGGTGATGTTTAGTTCACTCTACAAGCCAGCAACCGAGCAAGCCTGCCAGCCAGCCAGCAAGCCAGCAAGCGTGCCAGCCAGCCGGCTAGCCAGGCAGCCAGCAAGCCAGCCAGCCTGCCAGCCAGCTAGCCAGCAAGCCTGCAAGCCAGCCTGCAAGCCAGCCAGCCAGCCAGCAAGCCAGCCAGCCAGCCAGCCTGCAAGCCAGCAAACCTGCCAGCCAGCCTGCCTGCCAGGAAAACTGCAAGCCAGCCAGCCAGGAAGCCTGCAAGCCAGCCAGCCAGCCAGCCAGCCTGCAAACCAACCAGCCAGCCAGCAAGCCTGTCAGCCAGCAAGCCAGCAAGCAAGTCTGTCAGTCAGCAAGCCTGCCAGCAAGCCAGCCAGCCTGCCAGCCAGCCAGCCCACAAGCCTGGCAGTAAGCCAGCCAGCAAGCCAGCCAGCCAGCCAGCCAGCCAGCCAGCAAGCCTGCCAGCAAGCCAGCTGGCAAGCCTGCCAGCCAGCCAGCCAGCCAGTCAGGGAGCCTGCCAGTAAGCCAGCCCAGCAAGCCCGCCAGCAAGCCTACCAGCAAGGCAGCCAGCCTGCCAGCCAGCCAGCCACCAAGCAAGCCTGGAAGCTAGCAGCCAGCCAGCAAGCCTATCAGCCAGCAAGCCAGCAAGCAAGCCTGTCAGCCAGCAAGCCTGCCAGCCAGCCAGTCAGCAAGCCTGCCAGCAAGCCAGCCAGCCAGCCAGGGAGCCTGCCAGCGAGCCTGCCAGCCAGCCTGCCAGCAAGCCAGCCAGCCTGTCAGCCAGCCAACAAGCCAGCCAGCCAGCCAGCCAGCCAGCAAGCCAGCCAGCCAGGCAGCCGCGAACGAACCCACCCACCAACCAACCAACCAACCAACCAACCAACCAACCGGTCAACTAACAAGTCTTAATGGTCAATCAGTAATAATAATAACAATAATAATAATAATAATATTTAATACTTCTATAGCGCTCAATCAATCAATCAATCAGTCAGTGAGTCAGTCAGTCAATCAGTATATCATCTTGTAGAAACAGAAACACAGCGGTTTCTAGCATTACAAGGACAAAACGAAACGTGTTACCTAAAAGGATGTGCAATTCAATTAATTGGAATTACCTTAACCATTACAAGGGAAAAGGTAAAAATTTTACCTGTACAGTTTTCTCCATCCCCAATAAAACCTTTCTTGCAGATACAATTGTGTCCTCCCTTGGTGTTGTTACACACGGCATAAGCACTGCAATTATGTGTTCCTGTTGCACATTCGTTGATATCTGAGAAACAGTTTAAAGGAAACAAAGCCTTGAGACGATTTGTTTGAAAGCTACTTAAAAAGTCATGAGGTTTGTGTGCTTATAACCCAACGATCAACTATCAAACAGCTCTTAATGGTCAATCAATCACTCAATCAATCATTCAATCATTCATTCAGTCAGTCAGAACAATGTTATGGTAAAACGCCTTAAATTTGCCGTAAAAATGAAAGTGATGAAATAATAGGCAAATCGAGCATCTGCACGCTTCTAGTGAAATGCCTAAAATTAGCTTGTAACATTGAATTAATCAGAATATTTGAAAATTGAATAATGAAAAATTCTTAAAATTTGGATATGTCATGCAGAGTCGTATTTTCGTCAAATTAATGGAATAAAAAGAGGGTCACCGAGTTGGTTTTGGAGAAAACAAGAATTCATTCCTCTGAACAGCTCAGTTTCCATATAAAACCTACCATTTTCTGAACATGCACGCGCTCGTGCGCGCTCTAATCACGCAAAAAAATGATGCGCAGAAAGGATGCGCAATGCATTTAATTGGAATCACCTTAACCATTACAAGGGCAAAGGTAAAAATTTTACCTGTACAGTTTTCTCCATCCCCAATAAAACCTTTCTTGCAGGTACAATTGTGTCCTCCCTTCGTGTTATTACACACGGCATAAGCACTGCAATTATGTGTTCCTGTTGCACATTCGTTGACATCTGAAAAACAGTTTAAAAGAAACAAAGCTTTGAGACGACTTGTTTGAAAACTAGTTAAAAAGTCACGATGTTTATATGCTTATAACCCAACGTTCAACAATCAAACAGCTCTTAATGGTCAATCAATCAATCAATCAATCAATCAATCAATCAATCGGTCAGTCAGCCAGTCAATCAATCAGTCAGCCAATCAGTCAGTCATTCAGTCAGTCAGTCAATCAATCAGGCATCTTATAGAAACAAAAACACGGCGTTTCTAAGCATTACAAGGGCAAAGGCAAAATTTTACCTGTACAGCTTACTCCATCCCCAATGAAACCTTTCTTGCAGGTACAGTTGTATCGTCCCTTGATGTTGTTACACACGGCATGATCACTGCAATTATGTGCTCCTGTTGCACATTCGTCAATATCTGAAGAACAGTTTAAAAGTGATAAAGCTTAAGACGACTTGTAACTTTGAAAGCTAGTCAGTAAAAAAATCACGAGGCATATGTGCTTATTACCCAAAGATTAACAATCAAATAAACTTGGAAATTACAACTAATGGATATTGCGTCAGCAGTGAAAGAAAGGTTCGAACCGTACATTTCTTTCTTTTTTATACGGGAACCTGCTTGTTTTGTAATATCTAAAAAGAAAGAAACAATGAAAGGAGAAGTTGTTTCAAATAGTCACGATCAAAGTGACTGCTTTCCTGTGGTGATTGAAATTTATTTTTCGATAGTTAGATTGCCTTTAATCTCATAAATGTATTGTATTGCTTTGGTATTCCTTGTCCTTACAACTAAAAATATAGTATCAAGCCAGAAGTAGATATTCCTTTTCCACCTGTGAGACCTGAACATTCTTTTAGACATTCTAGACGTTTGGACAGTTTTAAACTAAAGAAAAATAGCTATTAATATCTATACTGTAAAAGTAGAATTCGAAATTTGTCTTGGAGGACTTTCTCTTTCTTGAGTTCTGCTGCGAACTCGGTCGGCATATCGCTTGAAATTGCAGCATTTGGCACCAGTCCCTACTGCCAAACATAGCAGAGCTAGTACCCTCTTTTTTTTCTGTCCACAACTATGGTTTTTGGGACGGCCCGAACACAATTTCCCAGAAAAAATGATGTTGATGTGATAAACACCAGTGTTTATCGCATCAACTGGCGCGTAACTCGTTTAACTTGCGTAACATCGAATCGAGTCGAAGTACCGTATTTTCTCAATTAAACGTCCCCCGCGTTTATTTCAAACTTGGCAAGGTGGACCCGGCGTTTGTTTGAATCAGCGTTGGGAAATAGGGCTTGAATTCACAACATTTGGCCGCAGTCCTGCCCTTAAACACAGCAGAGCTAGTACCTTTCGGGTTTTTTTTTTTGCGAACACATTTTCGCACGAAAAATACCCGTGTTTAAATCGCCCTTGTCACCTAGCCCAGGGGAAGTGCATTCACACAGAGACAAATTTCCCGGGATCGATTCCGTGCAAGGAGGAAATTTTTTTTGTTTTCTTTTCTTTTACTTACGCCTTTCACGACCAATAAGAAAGTTGAATAACGATTAAAAAAAATAACATTCATCCTTCGAAATAAACAAAATAATTCCATTTTTAAATGACTGTTCAAGAATAGAAAT
The DNA here is from genome assembly GCA_964017195.1 of Siderastrea radians. Classification (NCBI taxonomy): domain Eukaryota; kingdom Metazoa; phylum Cnidaria; class Anthozoa; order Scleractinia; family Rhizangiidae; genus Siderastrea; species Siderastrea radians. The sequence goes on from OZ024898.1 coordinate 26,001,252, forward strand.
AAGAACTCAATTCAGTCTGCTTCCCTACCTTAAAAGCTGAGAATACGGCTCTGCCAGCAGAACACATAGTCCCATTCGGAGCCCTATTTTTTTTCCCGTTCGTGTTCTACTTTTTTTTTTCGCGGTCACTTATACCCGAGACCTCTTGTTTTCGCTTGGCTAGATAATGATATTCGTCGTGTCTTTCGCTTCACAGGCTAGGGCTCGAATCTCGAACGAGTGACTAATATATTTTGCACCTTTGCAAGGGAGTCGAAGATCAATGGCAGGGGCTAATGCCCTTCTTGTTTTCAACAAAAGCATTTTCAGAAATAAATAAGTACCAAAGAAAAAAAAAGGTGGGGCTCCTCTTTTATTCTTGGCTAAATCTATATATTATTGATGAAAATTTCATAGTAAAAGGTTAAAATGCAAGGGAGATATCTTTCTTAAGAGTTCCTTTATTTAAAGAAATTCTGTTATTCGAGAAAGACGGTGTTAAAGATAAGGGAACGGATTCTAGACAGTTTATCCTTCGCTCATTATCCTAAAACTATTGTCAAATCAAAGTTGTCACACTAAAATACAAGCTGCATGATAATTTGATGTAAAAACCATCGTTTTCTGTGAGAATTGGGACATGTTTTGTCTGTTAAAACTCAGACATTAGAACTCTCTCCTCGGTCAGGTGTTTATCCACAGTAGTACCAGATACCATTTAACAGAAAGGCGGTCGAGGGGGGGGGAGAGGGGGGGGGTTGGAGGGAGGTTAATGTTCTTATTGAGGATCGCTTGTGAGCATTTAATAAATATTCAACAATTGCTGCTGTGGCTGTTGATACGGAAAAAAGTCACATACTGCTGTTTAGATTTCTTCAATTTCTCTTTCTTATGGCGGACATCCAGTGAAATTATTTCAAGGCAGCATTTCCAAGTGTTTAGGAGTTACAATTTGCATTTAAAAAAAGACTTTTCTGATACTATAACATAACGGTACATTTGAGCAAAATTTATGTGACCTGTACAGTTGCATCCGTCCCCAAAATATCCTTCCTTACAAGTACAATTGTATGATCCCTTGGTATTATTACACACAGCATTGACATCACGCTTGTGTCCTGCAGAACACTCGTCAATATCTAACAAAAAATGAAACATGTTTTGGATTTTTTTATTCAGAAAATACTGACATTGATACCGCCTGAGCAGCTGGTTGTTCTGATTCACCAAGAAGTCCTTTAATTGAAAGAAAGAAGGTCGATTCATTTTATAGCTTTCTAAAAGGTGAAGATTCTAGACGGCTTTGCAAAACGATCAGATCCTAAGGCCGTTAGGTCAAAACAAATCCAGACTCCGCGACTGTTTTACCAAAAATTCAAGACTGCGAGATGTAAAGAATGGCTCGAGAGACTGCGAGACTGCAAGATTTTTGCAGTTCAGCTGAAATAATGAGAGAACCAAATTTTTCTCAAGGCCATCCCCTCTCCCCTCGCCCCCCACCCCCACCCCCCCCCCCAAAAAAAAAAAGGATTTACGTGTGCTTCAACGAGTGATTCATAGGACCAGACGGCACCAATCTTTATCTTACCCTTGTCACAATTATGGCTATTGAACCCAGGAACACATAAACATCGATATCCTTTGTCTGTAAAACCAGCTTGACAAGTCGCGTTGTTAAGGCAGGGTCTTTTCCCGCAAGCATTCTACAACGAGAAAGAAAAGAAATAAAAATTCAGTGAAAGAAAAGTTTCATAGCCGGTTGTCTCTTTGAATTGCAGCAGGCGGGCGTCATGAATGGCCATGGGTGTGCGGCACTTTCAATCGGTGGTTCCCCTTTCCTGCGATAAGGCCTTTCTTTCTTTCTTTCTTTCTTTTGTCTGTTTTTTTGACCCCTTTAGACTGACCCCTTGGTAATGCATTAACAAGTAAAGACAACAAAGCCTAAAGGTTCATTAAATTTGTACTTCCATAGTCAAATCCATCTTGCTGAACTTGTGAATAGCTATTTTCTCTCGCTATTTGCAGGGACAAGATTCACAAGAGAACAAAAAAAAAACATTTCAAGCCATATGTCAGGCCGGCTCAAGACGATATTTTTTTAAGTCTCTTAAAATGTAAAAAAAAAAAAAAAAAAAAAACAAAAAGAGGTAATGTAGTGAAATACGAAGTCCTCTCTTCTAATTTCATGGATATTCACACGGACATTTAACTCTTTTTTAAGGTCAGCAAACACGAGGGGACTAGTCGCAGGGACTTGACTGGTCCCCAGCAGTGTTTACACCCTATTTGACCTAGCTAGTTGCTAGTTGCGCGTTTACACGCGGGGGCCTGTGGCTAGTGGCTAAATTCAGAGCACGTTTACTAAAATTCGCCGAAACGTGAAGACGAAAATGGGGTTAACAATCAAACCGAATTCAGTGAATTAACTGCAAAACATTAAATAATAAGGTTCTCAATAAAACCGCTCAGCGTTCATCTATAAGCTTATGAGTTTTTGTCATTTGCCATTCCGTTAGTTTTTGTTTTCTCTGGTGTCCTATATTGCTGTCATTGAATATTAAAGGTGTAGGTTTAGGATTTACTCACGTTTGTTCCCTGGTAAGCAAAATTACTCCATGGCCGAAGGTCTTTGGGATGTTCATTGTGAGTGGAGTTATTCAGTTCACAAGTACCAGTTGTACTGGACCCGCTGATGATTACCATGTTATAACTGACGCAGTTGTGTTCCATGTAGCATAGTGCTCCACAAAAATCCCTTTCAACAAATTCGATGGTTCTTATAACGTGATTTATCAGCCGACGGCCGTCGAAAGCCATAGAAACTCTGAACTCCAAATGGCGGCACGAGCCTGAGAGTAAAAAGAAGGAAATGAGTAAAGCAAAATAAGTCTAATCTATCTGCCAAACTTTAGGGAATTTCACTGAAGGAAATTTGAGAAAATCCAGAGGAAAGTTTCGATTTTTTCTGACAACACTACTTCGAGATCGCTATTTGAGCATGCGTGAAATTCAGAGCAAGCGGATTTCTTCATTGCATTGAGAATTTAACGCGGAATAAATTCAACTTTGAATGCTTCTAGTGCAACATTTGGGCTTAAAAAAATAGTCAAGAAGCCATGTATTTTTTGAACTGCTTGAGGACACCCGCTTGAGGGCTAAACTTTGGGTTGTGCCAAAGTTAATGTTTTTTTTTAATTTTTTGCATGAACTCTCGTCAGATCGCGCGCGCAGATTACAAAAACTCGCGTCATTATAGAGACTGAAGAGAAGCTTTGTTTTCCATTTTCCTTCCTTGAATTTCATGGAGTGGCTTGGGCCATAAGGTCCGCCAGGTAGGCTTTGAAATCGAAATCACAGAGTGAAAACGATCAAGGGATCTCAGTACAAAAACTGATTGCAACAACTAAGCCGACCAAATTAGCTCATGAAATTCTAACAAATGAAAGATCTGCTCTCCCTTAGAAGAGTCAGGAAAAATGGGTAAAAATGTAAACTTCAAGCCGTGGAGGATTTGAACAGGGCTTTTATTTATTTACTTTCGAGGATATGTACAATAAGTACTAAACTAAGGAATTTCCATTTCAAATTCCTCCTTAGACATATAGTAACGAATTCCTTTTTTTTTCAAAATTCGATCTGATACAGCTCTTTGTGCAAAACAGACGAGGAAACACTCATTCACCTTTTCTAGAAATGCTCGGTAACAAAAACTTTTTGGGATGTTTTCGTTCCGATCCATGTTATACCACCCTCACGCGTTTCTCCACAATTTTATATCTAGCGATCTTGTACCTTATATGGTTTGATTTTTAGACATCTTTTCTCGGACTTTTTAGTTATAAAAGTAGTTCGTTTAACTTTGTAGGAAGCCTATCTTCATTCTTCACAGTAAAGATACTTATAATATTTTCTCAATCTCGTCTTACATGCAAACTTATGTCCGACATAATTATAAATTAAGTAAACTAAATTTTACCCTTATTGAGACCCCAAGGGTATTGAACTGGTCATAATAAAGCTGAGCCGTTATAAACCCTATTCAGACTAGGCTCCCTTGGTCTTCTGGGTCCCGAGGGGGAAGGGGTTGAGGACACTAACATGATCTATTAATGTAAACGTTACCGAGCGGAAGAAGGTTATAACTTTTCAATGTAAAAGAGGAAGCTTTACAATTTCTAAAAAAGGACTGTTAAAATAAGTTTGCCATTATAACGTCGAATTTGATGAACAAAGTCTGCCCTACGAAATTATTCCTAGATAATTTTTTAGGGCCGACCCCATCCCACTTTTAAATAGGGTTAAGAGGCAATTAACCCATAGAGTAAATAATCGTAGCTGAAGAGTAAAGTAAATTACCAATTATCAGCACGCATGAGTTTCAATAGGGGTTTAAGAGATTGACGTGGTTTGAATTATTAGCTTAAATGAGCACCTGCGTTTTAACAATGTTAGTGATCTAACGAGAAAAATGGTGAGAGTAATTTCTTTCCTAAGCTGGCAACCTGTCTCTCGGAGGAAATACTGCGAAATTACAGCGACAGTTTACAGTAGATGTTTTTTTTAAATTAAAATTTCTCATTTTTATCACACTTAAAAATTTCATTAACTTTATTTTTCAATGAAATATTTATAAGGAAACTGTATTGAATTTTACTATCCTTGACACTTTAGGATTCATCCATATATTAAGCGTAGTAAAAAGAACCACATGAAATATTTCGCTACAATGAATTATAGATACAATAGGTTTTCTTTTGATTAGTTGCTCAAGGCCTTTAACCCCACACTAAAAGTTAAGAAACAAAATTAAGAGACTCTTAAGTAATAGTGCATGTACACAATACATTTATGAAACTAACTAGCCGGAATTCAAAACAGAGTATACGATGCATTAAGAATTCATGGATATCTCTAAGTCACTTCCTTGAGACAATCCATCGCTTAGCGATTATTGAATAATGGAGCATTTTCACATAACCTATAAGCGGTTTTTTTCCTCTTTAAACCGAAGATCGAAGGTTTTTGGTGGAACATTTGTTTTTATGAAACAAGTTTAATGACATGTTGACAATAAAAACTAACGGTAAAAATTCACGACGTTTCGACCGCTCTTCGGTCATTAGTAAGCGAAATGTTGAGAATATGAATTTGCATAGATCGATAAAGTGTAAAGGGGCAAAAAGATGTAAGGAAAATGTATGAGGTAAAAATATGTAAAAGTAGCTGAAAGTATGTGTAAAAGAATTTGAAAAAACAATAAAAGCATGCAAAAAACTTACTATATAAACACTAATTATTTAAAAACCTTCGCACGAATTGAGTCGGTCTGTACATTGAGACTTGGTCTCAGTTCATGGATAAAAAAACATTTCGTAAATGAGGCAGTCAAATTTGTTTTTACATTTCTTTAGAATTTTAAAATTCTTGTTAAGATCCTTAGGGGCCAGAGAGTAATTTTAAAATTCTAAAGAAATGTAAAAACAAATTTGACTGCCTCATTTACGAAATGTTTTTTATCCATGAATTGAGACTCAATTCGTGGGAAGGTTTTTAAATAATTAGTCTTTATATAGTAAGTTTTTTGCATGCTTTTATTCTTGCAATTCTTTTTACACATACTTTTAGCTACTTTTACATATTTTTACCTCATACATTTTCCTTACATATTTTTGCCCCTTTGTCACTTTGTATATCTATGCAAATTCATATTCTCAACATTTCGCTTGATAATAACCGAAGAGCGGTCGAAACGTCGTGAATTTTTACCGTTAGTTTTTATTGACAATTGTTTTAAAAAACCCTTACTGTTAATGACATGTAACGTGTCAATTCCGTCAAAATATCTCACGCAAGCCAAGGATGAACGCAAATTGTCTCCAACGAGGGCTCAAAGTGTTTAGTTAGATCATACAAATGCACGGAATTTATGTGAGCGAAGTAGTTGAGATGTTGGGGACACCGTAGAAATAAATTCAATCCCCACTTCTTCTCTACACGTATCGAGCATCATTCAGATTTCAATAAACAGCATCGTGGAAAATAAATGCTCAAAATGTTTGGTTTGACAGTGACCAAAGGTCCTACTTAAGTAACCACAGTCTTTTAGCCAAAGTTTTATTAACTAAAACTTAGTAACAACTGAAGCGAACCACTAACATCGGAAAATAAACTCACCATTAGAGAATGCAATAAACAGCTTCGCGGAATGCTCAAAACGTTTGGTTTAAAGGTGATTATAGGTCCTACTTAAGTAACCACTGACAGTCATTTAGTCTAAGGTTTATTAATTGACCGAAACTTAGTAATAACTAAAGCGAACCGCTAACGTCGAAAAATATACTCACCTTGGCAGTTTGCAATAAGTACCAGAGAAAAAAGTAGCAAGACACTTCTAAAGAAAAAATGGGAAAACATCTTCCAACTTTGTGGAGCAAGCAAAATGTATCGAAACTTGCAAGTTGTTGCGAAGACGAGGGAGTGGATTGTGTTCCTGGTAATAAAGGATCGTAGCAACACAGCTTTTATTAAACAAAACTTTTACTTCTATCAGGAAGCGTGCTGTTCCTAGTCTACAACGTTTACATCATCCAACTTTTTGATCCAATCATATTGATCCATTAAAGGTTCCTGTTTTGATAAGGACGTTTTCCCCTGCAGAGCCTCGACTTCCGTTCAAGCCTTTTGCTGTCCACAGGCTTTGTTAATCAAGTTTTTTCATTGGTGGGTAATGTTGCAAGTACATAAGTAAGAAGACGTAAAGCCTGCTGGGCTAAAGTGAAGAGTAGAGAATAAACAATTAATCAAAGATTCGAAACATGTTCCTCGGAGATTCCAAGATAAACGTTGATGACTATAGAGGGCTGTACATTCATCATCGCATGCAATTTTAAAAATGGGCCCAAAATATGCAATTTGTTAAGTAGCGGTTCGCGTAAGAACTATAGTAGAAAACAATAGGCCACGGCAATGAGAGCCGTTGTTTCAAGGGGGGAGAAAACTTGTTTGTAAGCCTTAAAAGAGCGTTTTCATTGTATAAAAAGATATTAGCGCGAAATTGGTTTCAGTAAAATTACAAAAGCCAAGAATTCGATAGAAGCGTTCAAATTCGCTGAATAGTTTGTTTAAAAAAAGATCCTTATGGACACAAAGTTTAAGAAAAATTGTATGTGGGAAACCATGAGTTAAAACCCAAAAAAATACTCTGAAATGTATATCACATTTTTCCCATTGGCTTTTCATAAAAACAAAATTGTTGTCAAGAGACGTGCGGTAGATGAGACTGGCAGCAAAATAGAGACCACTAACCTTAAAATACAACACCAGGAGGGATAGTTGATAAAATTAATATGAAGGAATAAGCGACATCATGTTAGGCTACTGCACAAGTGGAATGGGCTACAGGAAAGATTACTTACTCAAAGGGAGGAACTGTTTGCATGATAAAAAAAAAAGCAAGCCGTGTCTAGATTCGCGTTAACCAGGAAAGGTTTGAAAAACAGTGGGACTCCGTTATCAGACTTACAGCCAAGTGCCAAGGCACTGGGAAATTAATGTATTGATTATAACGGGGCTTCGTTCATCGTTATGACAATTTTGTAGGAGAACGACCGAAATCTTCGTTATATCAGGGTTTCGCTAATAAATAAAATTAGTATAATTTTAATGCTATATTCACCGCGCTACCCGGTGAATATAACATTCAAAGGCGCAGCTGCTAAGCTAAGTTACTTTTTCGTGTGTTGTTTAATTTTGTCACGTTTTAGCTCGCTTTTTTTAAACTTTTTGATGTCGACATCTCAACATTATCCTAAATCAATTATTCGCCTCAGGCTCAGTAAATATTGGCGATACTTACCTCACCTTCGGCTCGGTAAATATTCGCCAATATTTACTTCGCCTTCGGCGAATAATTGTTAATTAATAGTGATGTTGTATCACTCAGCAAATTTGAACGATTAAATGTAATTTGTGTACCTCGGTCTCCATGAATCTCTGTCGCTGCGCGATGAGTTTTTTTGTTATAACAGGCTGGGCTTCTGGTTCGTGTTCGTTACATGGCGTATTTTGTTATACCGGGGTTCGTTATATTGGGTTCAGTTTCATACTGTTTCACTGCAACTTTGGCCTAGCTTGTGAACCGGCTCCACGGTGGGAAAAAACGCGAAAAAAAAATTGGCGAGCGTAGCAGCAATTTCGCTAGCCTGCAGTGCAGCCGGGACGTGTCTCTCAAAACCTAGATATAGTCCGTCTGCGTAACGGCTCCCAAAAGCTTGTTCTGGTATCCCTCAGGTTTGCAGAGATATCCGTTTCTGATTTGCTATACTCTTACGCGCTTTGAGATTGGACAAATGATGGACATTTACCTACGCAAAAGATCACATACGTACTCCGCAATGCTAAAAATAATTAAATTTGTAGTTTTGTATTTCTCTGGGCTTAACTTTCCGTAGAATAGCTTTCATTGCTGGTGATTTCGATGCAAAATGTTGGTGATTGCAGAAGAAAGTTGGAAAGGGCGTTGAAAGCCGTAAAAGAACAGTTTGAAATTGATAGTCTTCTGCCCGAGCAGGAAAACTCGCTGCAGGAATCTCCTTCAGATTGAAATATATTTTTATGTAGATTATTTTTACAATGTGGAGTATTGCGTTATCTGGGTCTGGTTGCATAAAGCAACTTAAGATTAAGTGCGAATTTTTTGCAACCATTCCCTTTGTTCTGAGGTCCCTGGGGAACTGCGGGGGGAGGGAGTCCCACAGGAGGCCATTTTGCTCTGTTATAGTCTTGTGTCAGATATGTTGTTGTAAAACCGCGCAGATATTTAACAATTATCCTGCGAAATCGCGCGGAGTATCACCTGATACTTAGCCCATGAGGCCGTAGGCCGAGTTGGCTAAATCAGGGGATAGTCCGCAAGATTGAGCAGGATAATTGTTTTATTATTCAACAAATTCTCATCGACTACCATTTTCATAACGAGAAAAACTATGGTTCTATGATGAAACCGCTAAAAGCTAGCAACACGTAATAAAAATCAATACAGAACTTCAAGAAATCGAAGTTTAATACCGTTCACTTAAGAAAGACTTATTTACAAACTCATGTTTGGAAATGAGAAGACAGAGTAAAAAAATACTGCTACCTTACCGAGAATAAGTCCTCTTCCTGTGAATTAAAGTCTTTTCAACTTTACAACTTTCCGTGAGCAAGTGTGCTGCCTTGTTCGCAATAGCATTTTCTTGGTTGAGTTCTCACTATGAAAATTCCAAGTCAACCTCTGGATATCTCTGTGAGCTGAAGCAAATTCTTGTTGACTTTTTGAGAGCATTTAATCGTGGAAAGTTTCTTCCAGGGAGTTAAAATTTCCGGAGAACACTGCTAAAACTGCCTCGCTTTTCAAAATGTCCGCCAAACAAGCAATGAAAGAACTCTACAGTGCACTTCCAAATATGGTCATTTACGTATATTTAACAATTATCCTGCGAAATCGCGCGGAATATCACCTGATACTTAGCCGACGAGGCCGTAGGCCGAGTTGGCTAAATCAGGGGATATTCCGCAAGATTGAGCAGGATAATTGTTTTATTATTCAACAAATTCCCATCGACTACCATTTTCAGAACGAGAAAAACTACGGCTCTATGATAAAAACGCTAAAGCTAGCAACACATAAAGCTTAATAAAAATCAAAACAGAACTTCAAGAAATCGAAGATTACTACCGTTCACTTAAAAGGACTTATTTACAAACTCATGTTTGGAAATGACAAGACAAAGGAAAAAAAAATATTGCTACCTTACCGAGAATAAGTCCTCTTCCTGTGAATTAAAATCTTTTCAACTTTAGTCTTTACAACTTTCCGTGAGCAAGTGTGCTGCTTCGTTCGCAATAGCATTTTCTTGGTTGATTTCTCACTATGAAAATTCCAAGTCAACCTGTGGATATCTTTGTGAGCTGAAGCAAATACTTGTTGACATTTTGAGAGCATTTAATCGCGGAAAGTTTCTTCCAGAGAGTTAAAATTTACGGAGAACACTGCTAAAACTGCCTCGCTTTTCAACATGGCCGCCAAACAAGCAATGAAAGAAAATCTGCAGTGCACTTCCAAATATGGTCATTTACGTATATCGCAGGATATCTGTCATGTAGGATGACAGATATTGAGGGCTTCCTTACCATATATGGGCATAGTGATAATTTGTTGAATAATAAATATATATATATATTTATTAAAAACTGGACTAGGTATATTGGATTTCTAGCATTTTGATTGGCTCAACGGAGCTAGGCTATCAGCTCATATACCTGCTGCGCCCAAATATGGTCAATGAACACTCAACAACAAAGTGAGCTGAAAGTTTTTTCCTCGCGAGCAACCCAGCGAGAGAAATGGACTTGGCAGCGAATTTAAATTAAGCAGAAATTCCAACAGCGTCACCAACAAGCATCACCAACAGCGTCCTCTAACACAAGTCAAAACTGATTGAAGAAACTGTGCAGAAATAGAAATTTAAGCATTAAGCATTATCGATCGTCACGTCGATCATTGAAATTAAAAAACGGTAGCTTTTATCAGAAAGGATTTTCACTTCAAAATATCAAGACAAAACACAAAATAAAAGACAGTGAAATGGGGCAGAAGCATGTAATAAAAACTATCAGACATTCATGGCGAGTCGGTGCGAAAATCATGAACAAGTCTAAACAAGTACTAAAACAAATACAGCTGCAAACTGCCAAGAAGGAAGGAAGGGTGAGACTGTTTTTCGGCTTTAACACGCAAAATTGACACTGATTTACCTGCACTCGTTGTAGCTCTGTGTTCCAATAGGTCCAAATGCTCAAATAGAAATCGGATGCCATGTAAACGGAGTTGAATCGCTTTTCCAGTTGTTTGAATGTTGTTTTTACCATTCCGTCCGCAACCTCTAAACTGAGAACAACTGCATTTTGCGCTTTGCGTTTAACAAACTATGATGGTGAATTCTAATGTTCCTCGCTACAGTAATCGTGCTTATTAGCTGCGTAGAAATTACCTCTTCAAGGTCAACTGTTCAAATTTGTTCTGTCTTTAGTTTGATCAAACACGCACATGATGCTCCGTTGTGCGAACAGCCGATTACAAACTTGTTCAGTTTCAACTCCAGCAGCTATATGGTGAAATTGTACAGCTTCAATCCGCTTTGAACGATGATTACAACAATGTTACAGGAAAAATCAAACATGTACCATATTTCAGAGCCAATAATAAGAAGATTTTTTCCAAAACGTGTGCTACTACGTTCACTGTCGAGCAGTTTTCATTGATTCATTCAGCTTTGCAATGAAACGCTACAACACTTCGCAAGGCTTTGGCCCCTTTTTCGTTCAGTCATGTGATCGATTCTCGTTCCGTTTAAATTTCTTTTCTCATTTTTCCCGTTCTTTCTTGATTTTTTTTAAAATAGTGGTTAAGTTTTTAATAAAACAATTATTCTACTCGGGCTTGCTGGATATCATATGATTATAACCAACTCGGCGCTACTTGCCTCGTTGGTTATCTATCATTCGATATCCAGCAAGCCCGAGTAGAATAATTGTTAAATATATATATATTTATTAAAAACTGGACTAGGTATATTGGATTTCTAGCATTTTGATTGGCTGAACGGAGCTAGGCTATCAGCTCATATACCTGCTACGACAAATATGGTCAATGAACACTCAACAACAAAGTGAGCTGAAAGTTTTTTCCTCGCGAGCAACCCGACGAGCAAAATGGACGAGAAAAATCCCTTGGCAGCGAATTTAAATTAAGCAGAAATTCCAACATCGTCACCAACAAGCATCACCAACAGCGTCGTCTAACACGAGTCAAAATTGTTTGAAAAAACTGTGCAGAAATAGAAATTTAAGCATTAAGCGCCGTGATCGTCACGTCGATCATTGAAATTGAACAGGTAGGTTTTATCAGGAAAGCTTTCCACTTCAAAATATCAAGACAAGACATAAAATAAAACACAGTGAAATGGGGCAGGAGAATTTAATAAAAACTATCACACATTCCTGACGAGTCGATGCGAAAATCATGAAGCAGTCTAAACGAGTACTAAAAAAATACAGCGGCAAACTACCAAGAAGGAAGGAAGGGCGAGATTTTTTTCGCCTTTAACACGCAAAATTGACACTGGTTTACCTGCACTCGTTGTAGCTCTGTGTTCCAACAGGTCCAAATGCTCAGATAGAAATCGGATGCCATGTAAAGGGAGTTGAATTGCTTTTCCAGTTGTTTGAATGTTGTTTTTAAGCTTACCATTCCGTCCGCAACCTCTAAACTGAGAACAACTGCATCAGTTTTGCAGTTTGCATTTAACAAACTATGATGGTGACTTCTAATGTCACTCACTACAGTAATCTTGCTTCTGAGCTGCATGGAAATTACCTCTTCAAGTTCAAATTTGTTCTGTCTTCAGTTCGATGAAACACGCACATGATGGCTCCGTTGTGCCAACAGATTACAAACTTGTTCAGTTTCAACTCCAGCATGCAGCTAATATGGTGAAATTGTACAGCTTCAATCCGCTTTGAACGATGATAACAACAATGTTTCAGGAAAAATCAAACATGTACCATATTTCAGAGCCAATAATTAGAAGATTTCTTTCCAAAACTTGTGCTACTTTGTCCACTTTCGAGCAGTTTTCATTGATTCATTCAGCTTTGCGATGAAACGCTGCAACACGTCGCAAGGTTTTGGCGCCTTTTTCGTTCAGTCATGTGAGCGATTCTTGTTCCGTTTAAATTTCTTTTCTCATTTTTCCCGTTCTTTCTTGATTTTTTTTAAAATAGTGGTTAAGTTTTTAATAAAACAATTATTCTACTCGGGCTTGCTGGATATCAAATGATTATAACCAACTCGGCGCTACTTGCCTCGTTGGTTATCTATCATTCGATATCCAGTGCGCCCTCGTAGAATAATTGTTAAAAAAATATATATATATATAATAATTATATATATATATATATATATGTGGCGTAAAGAAACGGTCCTGTAAAAGTGCCGTTTTTTTACAGAAATATATTTTTTGTAAAAAAACGGCACCTGAGCCCATATTTTTTAAACGATTTAACCAAATGATCTCAACATCATTGTGTGTTAAGCTGACCTAAATGCCAGTATTTACCAATTACAACCGCTTTCCTTAACAACCGATTATCTTTTCTCACACACGACCTTGCAAGCCGGGGCCGAAAATTTACAATTCAGTTTTGTAAAAAAACGGCCCGGAGCCCATATCTTCCAAACGATTTAACCAATTGACCTGAATATTTTTGTGTTAAGCTGGTCTTAAGGTGATTCCATTCAATTGCATTGCGCATCCTTTCTGCCCATCAATTTTTGCGTGATTAGCGCGTGCACGAACGCGCGCGCATTCGAAACTTGGTAGGTTTTCTATGAAAACTGAGCTGTTGAGAGAAATGAGTTGTCATTTTCTCCAAAACGAACTCGGTGACCCCTCTTTTTTATTCCATATATTTGAAGAAAACACGACTCTGCATGATACATCCAAATTTTAAGAATGTTTCATTATTCAATTTTCAAATATTCTGATTAATTCATTATTACAATCTGATTTTAAGCATTTCACTGGAAGTGTGCATGTGCTCGATTTGCTTATTATTTCATTACTTTCATTTTTAAGGCAACTTTAAGGCCTTTTACTGTAACATTGTTTTGCTATCACAAAAGTAATGCTTATATTTTATTGCTAGTGATAACTTTCTTAAAGTAGTGGGTGTCTCTGGTACAAGGAAAGGCTTTTTAATATTGCTGTCGATAGCTAGCCAGGTACCTATATACTACAGCCCTGTAGCGTGAAATCAGACACGGTGACCCCCTCTTTTTATTTTATTTTTTCGATGTACTAGGTGTAATTAACAACTGTGCAAAGTTTCAACAAATTCTCATTACAACTTTTTTTTCGATGGAATCACCTTAACATTAATATTTACCGCTGACAATTGCTTTCCCTAACGGCCGATAAGCGTTGAGAAAAAAGGCCGATTATGTTATCTCACTCACGTTCTTGTAAACGGGCCCTGAAATTTACTATTCGGTTTTGTAAAAAAACGGTCCGAAAATTAACCAATTGACCTGAATACTTTTGTGTTGACCTGGCCTTATCAACGATTTTCACCGAAGATAGACTATTACTTTTCCTATTGGCCGATAAGCGTTGAGGAAAAGGGCCGATTATCTTATCATCGTTGATTTCCGGCCGCCATGTTGGTGACCACCTTCTCATTGGGATATGGCTTCGCCCGATTGGTCTGTCACTTCTAACGTTGTGCGCGGCACTTTGGTTTTGAGAAGCTAGCGCTGGTGGTGAACAGTTATGGCTCGTCCATGTGCTCGGCGTCATTTACAGGAATGATATCACCGTTACAAGTAGGAATCTCACTTGTTTTTTTGTTTGATAAAGTTTGTCTAGAAGTTTTTTTAACGTGCCCGTTTCGTCTTTTTTGTATATTTATTTGCAGTGGTTTCAAGAAACGAGTACGAGGCTTTTTTGTATTATCTTGTGGAACGTAAGGAGGTAAGAACCATCATCTGGCGTGCCGAGGTCTTACAAAATTACGCCAGCGATTTCCCGGAAGAAAAATCGATAGATTTTACGTTGGAGAGTCAGCGGAAAAATTTTGCGAAAAGGGCATCACGATTTGAAATTCTTGAATCTAATGGTAAGCACTTTTTGGCAAAGTTGGAAAAGGCAGACGACATTGAAAGTCAGGGTAAATGTGTCTTTGTTAAGAGACGCGTTATCTGTACTGATGAATATGATCAACTTTTACGAGACTTTCATGACAAAAGAAAGCATCTGGGGTACCTGAAATGCTATTATGAGGTAGGTAGTGAAAGGTACTTGCGTAAATAAAAAAAAAAATCCTCGTAAATCCGCCTTGAATAAACTTTGCTTAATACATGATCGGGCTTCACAGCTATCATCTTTCTCTATATCTTCTGAGGCCTTCTAGACGAAGGGCATTCCCTCCCTATGGTCAAGGATGATCGAGCAAAAAGGACTTGCGACAGTAGACTGCCGCGTGGACGCGCTTCAAAGCGCCGTAGCCTACGTACACTCGCGTTCACATGTTCGTCGCGCTCGATTATCCCTGAGGAGAAGGTGGGATTGCTTGTAGTCGAGACGAATTCATTTAAAACAAATTCCTCACCGGTGACGGGAGTATAGCTTTAAGATCCAAGAAAGCCATATACCTACAGGCAGCCAACAGTATTTTTAATGTTGTACTTCTCCGGCACGAGCTTTACAATCTAAGTCTCTTGCAAGTCAATTATACTAATACAGTCAGATCGGTTAAAAAAATACTTTTTTGAAAAATGTACTAATACAAGTAAAGTTTTCTAACAACTGACCTGTATTTATCTTGATATCACTCACATGGATAATAAGACTGTTTTCGTACATCTCATTAAAAGCCATGTGTAACATTAAATGGAAAACTAAGATGTTAAATTCAGCTGCTCAAGACTCAGAAATAAAGAAAACCGAAATCTTAAATCAGAACGGGTTTTTCTGTGGTGCATAAGTCAACAAACTTTAAACGACCACACTGTGAGCTCTTACGCCGTTTTTGGTTTCGAGAAAAATTTAAGGTTGATCGAGAAAACATCCGCAATCTTACCTCAAGGTAAACTACATCTTTTAGAAAGAAAATGTATTGTTTTAGGGAAATAAACAGCTGAAACCTTGTTGTGTTGTGAAACAAGGAAAATATTTAGCTCATCTTACGTAAAAGTTGTACATGGTTGATCATTTGGTGCCTTGTTTATAATATTAATTCCCAACACCACAATAACTAGTTATTCCTAGTTTGTACATTGCCCAAAATAGAATGCGAGGTACTGTTAAAACGAGAACTGATCAAAACGTAGACATAGCCGATAACTGTTTTTTGAGATTGACCGATCGACGTTTAACTCCTTTCTTTGAATTGCTTTAAGGGTTTTTTTTGTAATCTAGTATTTTATTTTATAGTTATTCAACATCTTTCCGAAACAGTGTTTCTGTTCAGGCCCGTAGCAGGGGGAGGGGCAGGGGGGCTCGACCCCCCCTCCCCAGAATTTTTTGAAGCTGAAAAACATTACAATTAATGTGCCAAATAATATATAAGTAAAATAAATTAATGTGAAACAATCAGTCTTGAATGCTGATGCTAAAAGTGCCTTTTATATTTTGACAACCTTTAACAGGGTTCGACATTTGTTGAGTTCAGTCACTAGCCACCGGGCAAGTGGGCTTCAAAAATCTACTAGTCCACCCCGCACATTTCAGTCGCATTTCATGTCTCTCTTCACCCATATCATGTTGACCATGGTAGTATAGCTTAAGACTGTGAAGGACCTTAATACCTGTAACAGCTAAGCGACTGCTGTGTATTTGCTGCACGCTTTAACACCATTGTTATAAAACAACTCTCAAGAACAAAATTATATTTATCTTACCAATCGAGTGACAAACATTACGTAAACGTAAACGTCTACGACAGTTCGGTAAAACAGGTCTGAAATTCGTAGCCTAGATGTCGAAATGTTTGAATTTTAACAAACCTTGTTGCTTAAAGGATACTTTTTTAAAACTGATGCTATAAGGCTGGTGGATCGATGCAATTTTTGTATGTCTTGTGACCCATTTGTTAACGTCTGTATTTTGACGGGAAGGGGGGTGGGGAGGGTGTTGGCATTGACTAAGCCAACTCACTCGGTCCACCCAGTTATTACAGCCTTGCTACGGGCCTGCTGTTAGTAATTTTTGCTTGCACAGTAAAGACGAATTGGTTATTTTGAATATATTCACACATACGACGAAATAAGTGTTCCACTCTAGCCACTGTTACTACGAAAGGGAAAATGAACGTAGGTTAAGTTGCCAGGTTGTTGTCTGCTAACTTTGGTGTTTTCCTATCTGCTGTTATTTTTTTTTCAATATTTTTTTCCACAAGGAGCATTCGTTTTGAAGTCAAAAACGTTTGAAAGCCGCTCTCTTATGTACAGTAGATTTCGCTTTCAATTAGAGGATTGAGAATTTCAAGTCCTCTCGAAATATTCACCATATACCTGAAAACCTTAAATAAGGAACTTAGAATGTGCGCGTACACATTGACATTGCATGTCAAGCTTAGGCTATACCGTAACACTTGAGTTTTCCAAGCGTGTGGTAGCCTTGTTCTTTGGAACCACCAGTATCTCCAAACCTCAGCTGCGTCACGGGAAGGTCAGACTTTTCAGTGAGGAAACCGCTGTCCTCATGCCATACATTATCATTCTTGTCGCAGTTACATCCGCGGTTAGGGTCTGCACACGAGTTCGGAGATGTCACTCCGCATGCACACTTGAAGGAATCAGCTGGCGTGGCTCCACCCCAGTAGGTCATTTTGACATTGTCACGTGACACCCACCAACCATCAGGGTTGCCCCTCCAAAACAGAGCCGCGTGATGGCATTCGTACTTGATAAACTGCTCGCAGTGGGCAGAAACATTTGTGAGGCCAGCCAGTTGCGTAATACTTGCTCCGGAATAGCGAACATCTCGGGCATAACTTCCTCTCTTTTCATATCCATCAACAAGCGTTCTATCTTCACTATCGTGACCAACGACTGTCACGCCAATTCCATCCTTGTCCGTCATGTCACAAGAAACATTAAAGGGTTCAAAGCCTCCTTCTCCATCAGGGTCGATGACGTAAGAACCACTCGTGGCTTGTGGACTGAAAGCTTTTATTTCACTGCAGCTCTTGCATGCTACAAAGGTAAAAAATAAAGAGTAAAAAATTTGTGACGTGCAGGAAAACTTCGGCATAAAAAGCATCGATGATTACAGTTAATCAAAATTCAAAATGGCTAGTTTGTCACGTCATAACACGTCATAATTGACACGTCATAAACCCAAGATGTTAAGCTAATGAAGTGCTAAGAACGTGCCAAATTTCATCTCAATAGTGTGAATACTTTTCGAGACCCCCCAGGCTCAGAAACTCAAAAAAGACCCAGGCAAAGTAGAGTTAATTAGTTAGATCAGATGAATTTTATTAAGTATTTTCTATAGGACTCTCTCTATTTGTAATTTATTTAGTGAGTCAGCTAGCTAATTATCCAACGAAAGTGGAAAAACCAAACCTTGCTTTTTTCTTCTTATTTACTATAAAGCGTTTTATTAAATCCCCAATCTCGGTTACTTGATTTTTTTTGTTTTCTCGTTGTTTCACAAATAACTCTGTTATTTGTATCAGCAAATAACTCTGATTTTTAGCCTATAAATTGCACACTATGTCAGTCCCAGGCTGTTCAAAGGTTTTCGCAACGAATCGAAAGCATTCACTTTCAAAAAATAATGTAACTAAACATCAGCACGATGATCACATTTGATATTGTAACAACTATTCTAGACTGCGCAGCAAGCGTTCCTTCGTTTTCTTCCACAACGTTGCAGACTTTTTCTGCTTTTTATTCCCTTCCATCCCCTTTTTGTTTTTTGCTTTCGTCCCAGTTATCGTGTAACCAACAACAAACAAGCCAAAACAATTCAAACGCGAGGAAAACCAAGGAAAAGCTTCAGTATTCAGGCCTTGGTTTTATCGGGTGTTTAGTCAGGAGACAACGTAAGCCATCACCCCACCCAACCCAGGAAACTGCAGGGGGGGGGGGGGAGGTGGTCAAAAATCTCATTCAAATATTAAAATTGACAAATTTCCTTGACCCTGAGACGGTCTAGATTTTCACTGCAAATTCATATATTTAGATAACGAAAGCGCGCCTCTCTCGTTGACCTCTCCAAGCACACTTTGAGCTAATCCTTAATAGAAACACTGCTGACTTAACAGCAGCAAGCTTCTTACAAATTTCCGCCAATTCCCGTACTCAGGGCGGCTGGCATAGGGGTTTACATTGACTCATGCATTATCATTTCATATCATACGAACGAGATTGTCTAATCGTCGTGGGTGGGTGGGTCATGGGTGAGTGGGTTGTGGGTCGTGGGTCGTGGGTTGTGGATAGTGGATAGGTGGCTCGTGAGTCGTGGATGGTGGGTCGTGCGTCCGAGATCCCCATTCGAAATTAACACGCCATATATGCATTCCTTTCATGCTGTTTCAAACAGCCGTAAGTTATCAGCTATCTTTGAATTTTCATAACACCTCAAATTTTGTGGTTCTTACAAAAAAGAGGACTCAAAAGTTTATATTTAGGTTGCAACCCTGAGCCAGCTTCTTGTGTTTGCAAAGTTGATCAGTTAAATTTGATGGTGAAAAAAGAGTAAATTTCAGTTGGTGTTCTTGACTTTTCGCTTGAAAAGCCGAGGAGAAGCCGTGGATCGTTGCATAGATGGCCAACGTGAGTTCCGGTTAATCGGCTGGGTAGTGATAAACTTGCAAATCAAGAACGAGGCCAATAATCCCTTTATAGATAAAGCGTATTATTAAATTCCTTATCTCGGTTTCTTCATATTTCGTTTTCTCGTTGTTTCACCACAAACAGGTTATCAGCAAAACAACTGATTTCTAGCCTATAAGAAAATTGCACGCCATGTTAGTACCAGGGTTTTCAAAGCCGGTTTTCGCAGCGACTCAAAAGCTTTTGATTTTATAACATCAGCGAGCGGAGTCCTGTCACACTCGTTGATATCTGCAAGGAACACTACCACAAATAGATACTGACGTCTAACATCTGGCGTCGTCTTTGGTATATCACCCATAGCTGCATGTTTCTAGCCTGCCTCGTACCGGTTCTTGACATTTCCTGGTACACACATGCAGCGAAAACCGTTCACTATCTCAAGGCATGTCCTGTTGTTCAAACACGGGCTGCTGTCACACTCGTTGATCACAAACAGGTCAAAACGTAAGTAAATTACGTGCCTCTACGGTTGGTTTTTTAAAGTAGCCGAGCACAGTTTTCTTTTATCTATGCGATATTCATCGTTATTTTCAAACCACTCATGCCTGGTCGCCCAAAATTTGGCGAGGTGCACGATTAGCTTAAGAGAATTGTTTTTTGATAGCCTTATATAGAGCTTTAGTATGTTGCCATGGGATCATGGCTGGTAATAAACCGGTATTTATTATTAATATATAGATTTAGCCATGCCTAAAAGCGGAGCCTCCAAGGAATAAACTGGTGCTCGTTTCTCAAAAATAGTCCTGAAACTGTTCGCTCTGAAATATATTTCGGGGCTTTCTTTGGCTCGTTCCCTTTCGAAAAGTGTTTCTCAAAAAGCCCGAAAGTGTTCCGAATTGTCCTCCAAGATTTTGAGGATCCGTTCTGTAAAACCAAGCGCGAAAGGTCATTCTAGAGGCTGAGCACAGCTTAATTTTTTTTTCGGGCATCAAACTGAACACATATTTTACTCAGGAGCAGTCTTACTTGGTTTTTTAAATGTTTCCATATCCTGTCATTAACTGTCAAGGCTTGTCAAATCTCCTTGGATTATTGGCTGTTGGCTTGAATAAACTTGAAACGGCGCTCATGTACAACAACAAAATAAAACTTATTCTGAAGTTAATGGGTTATCTTCATCGCGTTCGGATGTTCAGTTAACAAATAACTGCCCCTTTTAGTCTGGTCAAAATTTATACCATCAAGATTGAAAACGAGCAAACACCAAACACGCTTTAAAGAGGAACGCAAAAAAACTTGTTTTTCGGAAGCCTTTCGGATAAAATAGTCTTAAACCGACAACTGCTTCGCTTACTATTGAAAAGTTCTAAGACAAGAAAATCGACAATTGCACAAACCGATCCGACAGTTAAAATTGAAAGCAATTATTCGCCGTAAGTGATGCTTGTGCAGTTGCCTTGCGACTGTGCTTTGACCTACTGTTATGAATAAACAAACACAAAATAATAAACAGAGAAATCATTTTTGAAAAAGTTTATTCGAAAACCCGTAAGTTTATACTTTAAAAATGCAATTCGCATTACACTTCCAGCATGGCAAAATATTCTAAGACTACATCTGCCACAAATCTGAGCTCGTTTTCTAATAATTTTTTGAAGTCAAAAGTAAATGACACATTTCTAATGACATAAATTCAATTTCAAAATGAAGTTTCTTTGACCGTAATAAATACTCAAAATCATGCACCTTAAACCCTTTAAAAACTTCACTTACTCGGTTGTGTTTCAGAACAAGACAAGCTCTCCGCCGTGAAGAAAACAAAGCGATGAGGTCCTTTGAAGGCAGCTTTCGTAACTTGAAGTTTTCGCCTACTACCAGTATTCTTTTGAACTTTTTCTTTCCATTTATAGGTATTAAATGTTTTTTTCTCAAGTTTAAAACTACAGTACCGTCGAACAATCGTTTTGCTAAATAAACTTAAGCTTTTTAAAGAAACCTCTTTTTCAAAAGCGACGATGGTCATGCGATTTCCCGCCAAGAAAAACGCCGCTTGCCCAAAAGCACCGCGCGATTTCCCGCCAAGAAAAGATGGCATTCTCCACTCCCGGTCGGGTTGCCTTGGGACTTCCCTCCCCCTCCCCCAGAGTCTGTACGGACGGACGGACGGACGGACGGATGGACGGACGTACGCTGACGTCACAACCAAAATTTTTCGCATCGATACATTACCAAATTTCCTTAGCAATGGAGCTCCGCTGGCGGGCTTTGCCCGCGGGCTCCGCTATTATTCAACAAATTGTCACTATGCCCATATATGGTAAGGAAGCCCTTAATAGCTGTCATCCTACATGACAGATATCCTGCGATATACGTAAATGACCATATTTGGAGGTGCACTGCAGATTTTCTTTCATTGCTTGTTTGGCGGCCATTTTGAAAAGCGAGGCAGTTTTAGCAGTGTTCTCCGTAAATTTTAACTCTCTGAAAGAAACTTTCCACGATTAAATGCTCTCAAAAAGTCAACAAGTATTTGCTTCAGCTCACAAAGATATCCACAGGTTGACTTGGAATTTTCATAGTGAGAACTCAACCAAGGAAATGCTATTGCGAACGAAGCAGCACACTTGCTCACGGAAAGTTGTAAAAACTAAAGTTGAAAAGATTTTAATTCACAGAATGAGGACTTATTCTCGGTAAGGTAGCAATATTTTTTTTCCTTTGTCTTGTCATTTCCAAACATGAGTTTGTAAATAAGTCTTTTTAAGTGAACGGTAGTAAACTTTGATTTCTTGAAGTTCTGTTTTGATTTTCATTAAGCTTATGTGTTGCTAGCTTTTAGCGTTTTTATCATAGAGCCGTAGTTTTTCTCATTCTGAAAATGGTAGGCGATGGGAATTTGTTAAATAATAAAACAATTATCCTGCTCATTCTTGCGGAATATCCCCTGATTTAGCCAACTCGGCCTACGGCCTCGTCGGCTAAGTATCAGGTGAAATTCCACGCGATTTTGCAGGATAATTGTTAAATAGGTTCGATTAATTTTCAGAAAGTCTGGTCAATAAATTCTAACCAACATTTTCAGGTTGTCTCCAAAAATACTGACGTGTTGATAATGGTCGCATGTAGTCTTGACAGAGATCTTCCGCGTTTCCTGAACTAGTATTCTGCCAAATTTCATGAAACTTTAATGAGCTGTCCCTTAGAAATCAGCGCATTTCTACTAAATAATTCTGTCACAATTTCTGGTTTACTGCGCATACGTTGCGTTTGACGGGATTCTCGATCTTTATCTCGATCCACAGGAATTGAAATGACCTAGAAGGGCAGGAATTGCAGTTTTTCAATTGTACCAACTTTTATACACTGATACAAAAAAAAACCTTTTCACCCATGCAAACTGTTTGATTGTAGAGATGGAAAATAGTACTTGGGCATTTGATCACTGTATAGGCGCCATGCTTCTTTTCGTCAAGGCTTTGTGTGCGCGCGTTTACTCGAGTTGATAGTGGGTGCAAACCCTCTTCAGCCCGTTTAACACCTCGTTAGCTATAGCTAGATTAACAGAAAGGAGTTGACAAAGACCTTTTTATAAGCACAGAGGTTTTTGAACGACAAATCTTACCTGGAAGTTGAATGTTCTCTTTTTTGGGTCGTTTTTGGGTCCCACAAAATGAGTGAAAACTCTTGTTTTTGTGTCACATGGCTTGCCATTATAGATATGAAGGCGTCAAAATGCGTCGAAAGAAAAAAAAAACTGGTTGCCAGTCTGTGGCTCAACAACGTCTGTGCTTAGGTTCCCTACTGACTTGCCAGCCATCCCTGGAGATGCTATAAGGGATCTTTCGCAAAAAAGGTGCAAGAAACTCCGGATTGGTACTTGAATTTATTGAAAACGCTATATATCGTAGCAACAATGCTAAATTAGAGAAACACGACAAATGCAATGCCAATTTAGGGGTCTTCTAGAACAATAAACCTTTTTCTTGATCAATTCACAATTTTTGCGTATCATTTCTTTGGGGGTTAACATAAAACAAAAATACAACAATAACAACGACAACAACAACAGCAAGGGACCCGGGAAACAGAAGGTCCTGAAATGTCCCCCCCCCAAAAAAAAACTCACACCATAGAGTAACCTATACTGTGTTCACAATTCCTGCCGGAAAACCCGTTCTGACGTCTGCAGATAGGACCAGCGGGCGGTTTTTTTTTTTTTCACAAACACCTCCATTTTGGCATGAAAGCTGTATTTTGGCACAAAAATCAACCGATGCTAAACGACGAAATATGAAAATGGAAAAAATAAGAAAGATGAGAACAATTTAATATAAAGAGACTTTAGTTCGTGGGAGCACGGATGGCGCAATCGTGAGAGCACTCACTTCCTACCGATGTCGAGTGGGTTCGATTCCCAGACTCGCCGTTATACGTGGGTTGAGTTTATTGTTGTTGGTTCTCGTCCTGGCTCTGAGAGGTTTTTCTGAGGGGTACTCCGGTTTTCCCCTCTCCTCAAAAACCAACATCTCCAAAATCCAATTCGACCTTGATGGTGTCCTCAGTTAGCATTCCGTTCTTAATACCGTTGATCCCACCCCCGGCCTAAAAAAAACAGGTGATTTATATTCACTGTACATGGGTGGCTATAGGGGACAGCTTTAAATGACTAACGCGCTGAACTTGCGTGTGCGAAAACTCATTAAAGGTAACCCAGGAATAAATGCCAACCAAGTTTTTTGCTTCTCGTGTTTAAAAAGCAAACTTTATGTTCAGGCATAATGAGACATTTTACCATGTATTGATAAGTTGGGTTTCGTATAAGGCATGTAGAGATTCTTTGTGATTAGCCAATGAGGTTATAGGGCGGATCCTCATACGTCAAAAGCAGAATATCTCTCATTATTCTATCCCTGAACATCTAAGAGTCAATATCACAACAAACATCTCTCCTGCCTCCTTCTCTCGCGCTGGCCAACGGGTTATCACTGTTTGTTTACTTTTAACTTTCTATTCATCATCTTTGGTGTAGACGTGTGTTGTCGCCGCACGTTTGCTTCGATGGTTTGTTTTGTTGTTATTTGAACAGGTGTCTTATTTAATAGTTTCCGTCATACGTTAAGAGGTTTTGATATCACATGGAGCAAGTCTCGATAAAAGGGTCTTTTTGCTGCTAGATAAAGGTTGCACGTTGAAATCGTCGATCAAGCTGTTTGATATAGACTTCAAATCGGCTGTTTTAACTACCAGCGATTTTTCGCTGGGATTTTATGGAGATTTCACGGCGGTGGCGCCGGGGAGCATAGAAAACGGAATACTTTACCTTCAAATTTCCCTTTAGGGCAGCCTTTATGCTGACATCGTTTGCGCTCTGCTCTCCTTGCAAGTATCAAAATCGGCGACAATTTACCATGAAATCGTAGTAAAAATTGCCAGTAAAATCACCTCTAAAATCGAGGTGAAGTGATGCATAAAGACATGGAGAACTGTTTGAAGAAGGAACATTTCCAAAAGGAACAGTACTCAAAAAAAGTTGAATGTGAGTAACGTAATGACAGCGGTGAGCGAGCGAGAGGTCGCAGTACTGCGATACACTGCAGGGGTACTAAATTCAGGTAATTATTCGCAATGTATGGAGCGTTAAATCCGAGGGCTAACATGAGTAGGTTATATATCCCGTGGTTTAATTAATTGGTATTGAGGACCGTGTTAACATTGAAAAAATAAATATGGACCATTACAGTATGTTGCCCAGTTTTCGTACGGGCCCAGTTTTCGTACAAAAATAACTTTATTTGATTATTTTCGTCGGTCATTTAAATCTTGGTCAACCGAAGAATTCCAAAAATAAAAGGAACATTTCAGCTATAAATTGCCGGTTTTGCTGGGCTTTTTGACGAAGAAGCAGGTCAGTGCGGACAATTTCTTTCGAGGTGAGTAGAACTTTAGCGGCTAATATTTGCACTTTTCACTGCACACTGTAAAGGTATTGTAGATGAACAAATAGCCCGTTTTGTAGGTAATTTTGCACGGAATTTCATGCGTTTTGGATAGATGATAGATAAAAGAGGAAAGTGAATAGAAGAACTTTCAACACCAGCTTAAATTTAACTGCTCTTGAATTTTAGCGGTGAGAATCTTCGCATACATTTCGACCTACTGTGCCAGTTTTCGTACACTTAGCTGCACCTTTCTCAAAACCTATTTTTTAATAAGCTAAAGAACTAAATTTTAAACTGTACTGTTCGAAAACTAATAAGTCGCAAGTGCAGCAAAGATTACACAACAATCCTTGCAAAGTACAATACACTACATGTATTTGTTGTGGTATAACAGCGACGCTTTACATCCAGGTCATGCAAAGGTCACGAATATTTAATAAACTTAATCCCGCACAAACAATCTAAATCGTCAAATAATTAACTAAGGTAGATGTCTATGCATAAAATGTTGACATACACCTTGAAATATCGTTAGTTTACCGGTTTTACCGTTTTTTTCACCCTGTTGCGATTCTAATAAACATTTACAAAAGTAGCTAAGAAAAGCAAGCGTAAGCGGAAACGGAAGTAAAGCGTTTGAAATTCTAAAGGCGTAAGCGGAAACGGAAGGAAAACGTCGAATCTTATACAAGCCTTTTCTTAACAGTTGTAATACGCAGAAGAGTAACCTGTCAACTACCTTTACCAAGGCAGTAAATGACGTACGAGACAGTGGATTGAGCGTAATAAAAGCCGCTTAAAAGTGACGGACCAAAAAATCAACACTGGCGAGATCGATTAAACATCCATCCCCCGAATAACCATTTGCTTTTTACACCAATTATTGGTCGCTAAGCCGATATTTATTCACAAATCGAAGAGAAAACACGATAAGCACTCAGCAGGGTGGCTGACACATCAGTTTGCGTCCAACGTTTTCGTGGAGAAAATTTGTTTTGTCGATGTACGAAAACTGGGCCAGGTGTACGAAGACTGGGCAACTTAGGAGTTTTGGGAAAAATGGCATAATTTTGAACCTACGTCGATCAAGCGGCCAATCGTTTTATATATTGAAGGTAAGTAAATTAAAGAAACTTTCATCTCACAGACGAAAAGATATAGCGATTACAAACTAAAGTGTACTAAAACTGGGCAACACACTGTACTTGCAACACTGCCAAGACAGAGTTTCGCAACTGTATCCCAAAGATGTAAAAGACCAATCCCTGCGTGATAGTCATCCTTTACAAGACTATCATGCAGGGAAGAGATATGCAGGACTGGAGAGAAAGGCATGGTTGCACAGTCAATAATTGAGTTTGATTGAAGTTGCTTATAATGGTACGTGGTGGTGGTATGTTGTTTTTGTTGGGGGGGGGGGGTTGAATGAAAGTGAATTAAAGATAGAAAGAGTGACGGAAAGCTTGATTATACATTACTGCAGCATTACTGCAGCACAAGACCAAGTTCTCAGAAGTCAGGTCGTCAAAGCAAAGGTCCACAGAGAGAAGGTATATTCTAAATGTAAGATGCGTTAAGGGTGCAGATGAGACGGTGAATTACCTCGTTTGTGCGGGTAGTAAGATGGCCAGAAAGCCGGTACTAGTGAATGCATGGTCGGGAAAGAGGTTACACGTTGAGGGTATGAACAATTAGCGAAAAAGATAGTGGAGAAAGTCAAGATTAAGATCCTACGGCACTTCAGTGTTCAAACTGACCACCTAGTACACCACCTTGACAAAGACACTTAGAAAAATCCAAAAGATTGGGATGAACAACAGAGGAAGTCTGGCGTTGAGATAAATGAGTGGAGCGCTGATCGAGAAAATCATCTTGCTAGGAACTGTGAGAAACCTACGTAAAGTGCTTAATGTTTAAGGTTGCAGCAAATACAGTTACCAGACAATCACCGGTGTTTTATATACTGTGTTGCCAATAATAATAATAATAATAATAATAATAATATATTAATAACGATGATGATGATGATGATGATGATGATGATGATGATGATAGTGATTGTTGTTGTTATCAACACATGTTTACCTGTATTCCTTTTTCGTATTGTTTGTATTTGTTCCTGGGTCAAAGCCAAGTTGTACACTTGCATCTGGGTAATCTTGCTCTTGAAGTTCGTTCCCATTTTAACGTTGCCTTGTGTGGCAAGCTCAAGGCCTGATCTGATGTTTTCTGACTTAACCAAGGCTCCATCAATCAACTACTTGACATCACCGGAGCCATTGTCATAAGATGCACCAACAAGCATCCATTCACCCCCTGGCTGAGTGTCATGTGTCAGTGTGGTTTTAGTGGAGTAATTTCGGTTTCTGAATTTGACTGCAACTTTACGGTTCTGGACCCTTAAAACTACTCCCGGCTTGGCATCGTCCTCGTAGCGGAAAATGTGTCCGTTGTTGTTTTCGGGTACAACCAGCATAGCATTGTTGTTGAGTATCGCACGTCCAGAGCTTCCCCAGCGCGGACAGGAAAGTGGATGTAGCTATCTGAGGTTCCATAAAAGTTGTAAGAGCCTTTGTCTTTACCGTCAGAACCAGAGGCCAGATCAACGTTCCTAGGGTCCCCTGGGGCAGTTAGATTTTTGACTTCCATGGTACCATACGTGACATTGAGAGGGAAGAAGACGACGGACTCAGGAACTTCAGAATGAAGCAGCTTTTCAATGATTTTTGAAAATTAGTTTATGGGTTTCTTACATAAGAAATAGATTGTTGTTGTGACTTGCCCTGGGAAAATTGAAACTCACGCTTAAAGTGAGTTTATTATATAACGCGCCCTGTTATTGGTCAATACTCGGGGCCGGATTTTCCCGTAAAGCCCACGGGCATTATGAGCGATGTTAATGCCCGGCTGGTAAAGCGGGAATATAAAAAATGTCAAAGTGCATTTGATTCAAAAAGTTCGAATGATTTGAGGCTAAATGAAAAGAGACAGTTTCTTTAAAAGTTTTTACTTTTTCTTGTGCGATATTATCTTTTGTGAGAGAAAACTGCTGGGTTTTGATTGCTTTCCGATAAACTGCTCCATTCATTCCAATCCATCACGGCTCACTTTTCAAGTAGTTAGGTATCAGGCACAGCCATACAATAAACTTCTTATTAATTCTCACTAGCTCGGGACCGTACTGGAAGATTTTCGCCCTCAATCTTTCTTATGCGGACTTCGCGTCGCTCGGTCCGTACCAGAAAGACCTCGGGCAATATTCTCCCAGTACGGCCCTCGCGCTCGGTTAATAAGAAGTACATATACATTTGTTTCAAGAATTAAGGGAACACGTAATGATCTGGGTATCAAATAACATGATGGAGGTATGTCTTTGTCTTTCGTATTGTACAACGCTCAGCCCTTTACGTGCTTTACAAGCGTAATTTCTGTAAGTCTAGATTTTACAGAATAATTGAGTATTTTCCGGGATAGGAAACCTTAAGCACATACCTCTACAGCCATAAAGCTCTACCCTCATTGATATGTGACCATGCCAAGCTGTTGGTCGAAAACGGATGTAACGTACCCAAATTGGTGGGTTTAGATCATGATACACAATGGTGTCCCGGTCTGTGTTTCCATCAAACTCCTAAACCAATGAGAGGGTAAATTGTTAAACTTTAAATTTGATTATCGCAGGTTCGAAGTCCGACTCCCTAGCTTCCATCATATAAGCAGGAAATTATCATTGAACTTCAACTTGCACGTTAAGCCTCTATCGTTTCCTTGTTAAAATTGTTAGCATATTCTAGTTTATCAATTGAAACGTTTTATTTGTGAAACAAAGTATTATCACCTTAGCTGTGTTTTGTCCTTTTTCCCTGTAGGAATGGAAGTTCACACCATCTTCACTGTACCGCACCTTGTACTTGGTTACCCACTGGCCGTGAGATCCGGGCCACTGGCTGCTATAATTTCGTCCTTGGGTTGCCACACGTGTTACTTTGGTGAACTGTTTACCCAGATCAACCTGCAGCCATTGATTGACATCATTAGTGGCAGCTGCCCAAGCTCCAGCTTTAACTGAAGTTTCTTGAAAGTTTAGCCTTCCCTGGATGGCGGCATGATTGACATCGATTTCATGCTCTGAAGAGGCGCTGATTTGTGAGTCAGATATTCCACCACTTTCCATGCCGAGGACTTCTTGGCATTCTTAAAATAGAAACAGAAATTGTGATTTTATTGAAGACTTAAAGAAATGTTCTTCCTTACTAGCAACAGGTTTTTTCCTGGGTTTTGTCTTGACCTCTGTAAATGAATAACGTGCAACAAAAATAATAAAATAAAACTACAGTATTTATTTAAAAGCATTTATTTCCTTGTGTATGACGACTTCAGTGCTATACCCTTCTCTGTGGACATAGGAAAACTTCCAGGCCGTAATTTTAAGGAAATGTTACCGGTATTATGTGGATAAGGCGAGCATCAGTTAACTTGAAGTGCTTAACTGTGCCTTACTTTCTAAGCGATTCGTCTCTCTGATCAATATAATTGTGACTGTTACAACTCTGCAGTGGTAGATAATGTTGAAATTTTGTTCCGTTACTGAAAGGGAAAGTCTCAAGTTGTCGCGTACTGACTAGAGGACCCTGGGAAAGGGGTTAGAATTCACGTTCTTTAGAGCCTTTTGAACAGTCTCTTTATGTATGCCGTCTTTGGTGTTTATATTAGCTAACCCCCTTTTTCCCACTCGGTATTATTGCTATAATTCTTGTAACCGCTTCTTTCCATGAAAATGATAGGATCTGTGAATTTCTTACGCCGTGGTCTGATGTTATGCGCTGCGGTTACTAGTTTTTCTTTAACACAGATATGATGAAGGTTTAGGATCCAGATTTTGTGATGGAATCAAGCTTTCTCCAAGCCAAACATTTCTATATTCATTGTTTATAGCTTTACTGGCACTCAACAGATATTTGGATTTGTAGCAGTTTAACTACTGCGTCGTATTGAAGTCTCGAGAATTCTGCAATGATTTCTCGTGGCAAATGAATCATGCTCTCTCTCAATCAAGACATCTAAGCTTAGTCCTTCCAAAAGCGCTAACATCATTTCGATCCACGTGAAGTGAGAGGGGGAGGGGGGTGACAGGTCTGCATTAAAACTCCCACGCGCATGCCTTAGCCTTCCTCCAGAGTTTTGCTCTTATAGCCTTGACTTATAAATAAACCAATAACGACAGCTTGTGTTTTTTAGTTTTCCTACCCCTAACGATTCTTTGAGAAAAATAACTTGTTACACGATGCAGTAATCATATTCATTCGCACCTTATCATGTAATAGTAATTATATGCAATCGCACCGTAATATTCTCTCAAAGCATCGAGAACCATGTGAGGCTTCTTCTGATCATCTTCGGCAAGACCCAAGCTGTATTTGTATACTGTTCTAGCTGCAGGGGATAATGCTGCCCGGAGACATGCCATCGCTTTATCTGGCTTGGTCCATTTTCGCTGCATCTGTATCGACTCTAAGCGAAGAAATTTCAATTCAAATCTCCCTCTTTCCTGGGACATAAACTAACCGACAATGGAGTAGAACCTAATCCGGCTAAAAGGGCTGCAACCACAGAGATGCCAAAGCCAACTGACAAAGCAGGACTGCAGCGTTTTCTTGGTATGTGCCAGTATCTAAGCAAGTTCTGTCACAACTTATCCGAAACAGTCCTTCCACTCAGAGACTTGATGAAGGAGGACTCTGTATTTTTATGGTCAAACAATCATAAAAATGCATTTAACTCAGCAATGGATCTCATTGTTTTAACAACCGCACTATGATACTACGACGCAACCCTTCCAGTAACACTTCAAGTGGACGCATCTGAAGACGCCATCGGTGGTGTATTACTACAAAATGAACAGCCTGTTTTACTTTGCATACACTCAACAGCACGGAAAAGAACTACGCCGAGATCGAGAAGGAGTGCCTTGCTATTGTGTCTTGCATGGATAAGTGGCATCAGTACCTGTACGACAATCATGACATAACGGTCCACACGGATCACCAGCCTTTGGAGACAATATTTAAAAAGCCACTCAGCAAAGCCCCTCGCAGGTTGCAAAGAATGATGCTAAAATTGCAGAAATATCAGTTCACAGTCCGGTACAAGAAGGGGAAAGAGCTGTACGTAGTGGATACTCTCGCGCGCGCGGCCGTGACTGTCGCCGATCCTGACCACACCTCCTTTGCTGACAAGCAGGAATGTGAAGTCTTTCGATTGGAATTGGAGGAAATGGATCTCACATCAAATCGGGTTACAGCCGACACTCTAAAATGGATAAGACAAGAAACCGCCAAAGATCCTGTCCTAGCAGCTCTACAAACAGTGGTAACGAATGGTTGGCCTTCAGAAAGGAAAGAAGCACCAGAGGAACTCAGAGTTTACTGAAACTTCAGAGACGAGTTGTCAGTTTATGATGTTCTCTACAAGTCTCATCAAGTCATTGTCCCAGCTTCTCTACGACCTGAGATGCTACGGAAAATACATAAAGCGCACCAAGGGGCAGACAGTAGCATAAGATGGATTCAGGAATGCAGGCAGCTATCAGAGAGACATGTTTATCGTGTGGAATTTGTTCCCAGTTCCTTAGCGAGCGACCTCAAGAACCAATGAAATCTCATGAAATTCCTAACCGACCATGGTCGAAAGTGACTGCAGATATTTTTCAGTTGGCCGGAAGTAACTATCTTGTTATGGTCGACCAATACAACGACTTCTTTGAACTAGACTCCCTCAGAAACATAACAGCAAGCACGGTTATTCGAGCCATGAAGAGGAGCTTCGCTCGATACGGAATTCCAGACGAATGCATAACCGACAACGACCCACAGTTTGGCAGCCATGAGTACTCAAAAGTTTTGCTCGAGAGTACTGATTTACTATGATTAAGTCGTCACCTTACTACAGCCGGGCAAACGGAAAGGCTGAATCCGCGGTCAAGATTGCAAAGAATATTCTAAAGAAGTCACGCCACGAGGATCCCTATCTGGTACTCCTAGCATATCGTAACACACCCCAGCAGGGATGCAGTTACTCACCAGCACAACGGCTGATGTCCAGAAGACTAATAACGGCATCATACCTACTGCTCCGAGCCGACTTGTTCCGCAGGCAGCGTTGTCAAGTTTGGTACAGCAAAACATTGCAGATAGGAGACGAAAAGCAAAGGCGCAGTACGATGACAGCGTCGGCGCCTCTTATAGAGTTCTCGAAGGGAGAAAAGGTATATGTGAAGCCTAGGCCCACGAACAGGCAACAACCATGGATCTTTGGGGAGGTTATTGGAAAACCCGCACCAAGGGCCTGGGTAGTGAACACACATATGGGACCAGTCCGGAGAAACCACGCACAAATAAGGGAGGCGAAGATGCCCAACCACTTGACAGTAGTGACTGCTTTGAAACTGCATCTATACCCTCGGAAAGTGGACCAAAAGAGCAAATCGATCAGACAACGCCCACGACACTAGTGGAATCAGACCAAGCGCCAGTGACAGAATCTGCCGCACCCCGACGCTCAACAATAGAACGCAGACTTCCTGCAAGGTTTAAAGACTATGCTATGTAAAGAACAGCACAGCATAGACTGCCTGAAGCACATTAGAGACTGCTTTAAAGAATTAATGACCATTTACGTGAAGGACAATCAGTGAACTAAAAAATACATGATGTGCAACGCTGTAATGGACTTTGTTTGTTTTCGACTATTTTCTCTTAGCTTTGAAAAGGGGAAAGATGTTACACGATGCAGTAATCATATGCATTCGCACCTTATCATCTAATAGTAATTATATGCAATCGCACCTTATCATGTAATAATTACACGCACTTACATCTTAATTGCATTGCCACGCACTTATGCAGATAACATGTGTATAAACTTGTAGCTATTTAATAAATTCAGTTCTGGACATGTTACCGAATGGTCAACAAGTGCAACCAGCACGCGTCTTCAATTTCACGTGACCAAGTTAATCTGATGTGACAGAACTTGGCAACGATCAATTACCATAATTGACAAACAAAAAAATCTTTTACTCCTAATAACTCTCGACTCAGCCAGTATTTTCTGTTTATAGTACACTCAACAAAATGACTCGTTTCTGATTGGACGAGAGGCGTACAATTAATCCCAAATTGTACTCTGCTGGAGTAACTATTGCGTTTCTATGGCAACGACGCGTAAGTGCAGCCAAGTACATAAATGTGAGAGCAAAACAAAAAATGGCCAACAGTCGTTTTGATGTTTCAGGTGATGACGAACTGTAGAAACTAAAAGAAAAATTGAGTAATGGCAACACTAAAAAAACACATACCTGGTTTAATGTGTGTCGTAGCAGGGCCGAAGAGCGCAATATTAATCCAAAACTCGAAGAAAACGTGGCAGAAGAACTCGACAAAATCCTACAGCAATTTTATGCTGATGTGAGGAACAAACACGAAGAACATTACAAACCGCAAAGTCTAAAACTTACGATGGCTAGCGTAGACCGCTACTTGCGAGAGCACAACTTTCCATACTCTATCATAAAAGACCGCCAGTTCTAACAGTCAAAGCAACTCCTTGAAGGAAAAGCAAAGCTACTCCGCGAAGATGGAAAAGGCAAAAGACCAAATACCTCTAAGGCACTGACCATCCCTGAGGAAGAAGCACTGTGGGAAAACGAAAAGCTCGGTTCAAACAGCCCCAAAGTACTCTGCCAAACCATGTGGTGAATTCTTACCCAGCATTTCGGCCTAAGAGGACGGCAAGAACACTACTCCATGGCCGTGGAAGATTTCAGTGTTTGCACTGATGACGATGGTGTTGAGTACGTAACATTCAAGGAAAACCATCCAAGAAAAGGCAAGGTGGTTTAAATACCAAACGAAGACCAGTTCTGCCAAAAATGTTTGCCACAGGAGGGGCAAGGTGTCCCGTTGGCCTTTTTTAAAAGTTTCTAAACAGACGTCCTCCCGAACTACGCGAAACTGGTCCGTTCTACTTGGCCGCCATCGAAAAACCTAAAACTGCAGTTTGGTATAAGAAGAAAAGGCTCGGTGTACACAGCATTGACCAGATGATGAAATCCATTGTGACTAACACTGCCGTGGCTTCCACTGGAAAAAAAAACCACTGGTGAAGAAGCTCCGAGCGGCAAATGTCGAGCGACAATCCATCATTCAGATTACAGGTCATGCAAGTGAGCAGTCTCTTCAAGATTACAATGAAGACTCCGAACAAGAGCAGAAATTGCTTCCAGTATTATCAGCAACGGTTGAGAACGTTTAGGAAAATGAGGTAAATCCGCACAGCATTCAAATGAATTTACCTGTTTAACAAACACTATCAAAATGCGGTTTTCTATTCGCTATTTAGTTGTCAAATCCTGTCATTACTGAGACGAGCAGTCGAAACTTTGGTATGTAAATGGTTTTCTTTTTACCAAATAAAGTTGTTTACTGTGAAACATGCTCATCAGCAAGATGCCAGCGCAACGAGATCTTCAACTATAACGAATCCATTTCTTCAATTTTGTTGAGAGTACTATAAATAAAATGTAGTGTTTTTGAGAACTTTCAAAACATATTACTCGTACCCTTAATCACCAATTGAACTCGAAGTCGTACAATTTCCTACATAAATTTTTATTGAAAGAAAGCTCTTGAAGAGATTTATCTCAACATGTAAAAATCTCAATGATGAAAAAATGACACCTATTTTGGTGGGTGATACCTTAAGTGCTTTTTTTATAAACGCATTTAAGCTCGCGGTAATACAGAAGACGTTTGGGTTGTGAGTCCCAACGGGCCTGGGCTAGCTGCTTTCCTTATGGATGCCAGTGCAGAATGTGTAGCCGCCAGTAGTCGTATGGAACCCCGAGGCAAGACACATAACAGTCTTACAAGAGATTTCGACACTTTCAAAATGACAAATCCTAGATAGAGATTTTTTTTTACGGTTAACGTTTTTTACGACTAACGGTTGAATTTTTTTTCGACTTTTACCCTTAACAACCAAATTTGTGGCGGCTTTGCTGCTAGTAACGGTTAATCTCATTGAAACCCTCCAAAATGCAATTGCTTAAATTGTTACGCACTGCCAAGATCATTCCACTCATTTTAATTCAATGCAAAATACCCTTTGAAGTCATTTCGTTCCAGAAAAACAGTATACATTAAAACTAAAAAAAAAAGAACAGGCCAATATTTCGGTTTTATTTAGAAACCTTCCTAAGAGCAATTGAGGAAAAACAACAGAGTCACAGAGTCAAGTCAATTAAATAACATACAACCTCGCGTAAGACCCTTACGGTGAGTAACGGTAATCTGCACACGTCATGCTCTAAACAAGTAGAACGCACTAAGAATGTATGAGAATGGAATAACCTTCTTTTCCTTGTGATGAAAAAAAATCGCCTACACTTAGACCCAATGGGCTGAGTGATATTAGTCTATAGTCCCATCGGGCCTCCATTTTTTGTTTTATTTAGAGAAACTCCGGCGTTGTCCAAGAAATAAGTGTTGGTACACAAGTTCCTCCTTAGATCTGACCTCCAAAGAAAGATTCCTCATCGCATTATATTTGCCACTTGCCCTTGTGGTTAAACCTATTGCATTCCACAACGTTTACATGACAAGACATAGAGAACATTTTCTGAGTTACAATTTAGTTTGTAATTAATAACATGTTCCCGGCCTGTTACCCTTTCTAATAAACTTCGTATCCTCAGTGATACAATTAAAAATCTTACATCTCACACTACTGCATCTGTGACAACCCTTATTACACTCAAACTAAGAAAACCGTGAACACTGAAAATATTTCTGGAATGTTCATTGTGTTTTGCCCAATCTCGTGCGAGACCTTGTAACCGCAGAAAATGAATGGGTTACTCAGTCACGGAACGGATTTGGTTATCAATTTGATTTGAAAGATCTCAAGATTTAACCTTCATCTGAACTTACAGGAATATAAATTGTTATTTCTTTCTCTTAGAGTCACATGCACTTAGGGAACAAAAAATGTTTGAGTGGTCTTTGGATTGTTGCCGCTGCATTGCAGCAACGGCCGCAGATTGTCGAAAGCGGCGTCTGTTTTCTTCAACAGCCTGGTGTACCGTTGCCAAATTTGAAAACGTGTCATTTTCGAAATTTCCCACAGACTAGACGTGGCATGATGCAAGCCCGGCTCGAAGGAAAGAATGTTTC
This sequence comes from Siderastrea radians, assembly GCA_964017195.1. Lineage (NCBI taxonomy): Eukaryota > Metazoa > Cnidaria > Anthozoa > Scleractinia > Rhizangiidae > Siderastrea > Siderastrea radians. The sequence goes on from OZ024898.1 coordinate 26,037,791, forward strand.
GGCCTAAATAGATCGAATCAGCTGTGCTATCAGAAATAACAGCAGCTTTGGGGTAATTTTATGGAGAACATTGTAATTTTTACATCAGGGTGAAATAACTTCTACTTAAGTTGTTTTTATTCGAAATGTGGCAACCGCTAAACGTTGCGTCGGCATGTAGGCAAAATTTTATTCGCCAAAAGCGCTCAAACATATTTTCGCTTGCGTAGTGCATGCGACTCTCAGATAGAAAGGAATAGCAATTTTAATTCCTGTAAGATAAAGATGAAGATTAAATCTTGAGGTCTTTCAAAACAACTCGAGAACCAACTCGATTCCGTGTCTGAGAACCCATTTGTTTTCTGCGGTTACAAGGTCGCGTGCGCAATTGGTCAAAACACGCATTCCAGGAATATTTTCAGTGTTTACGGTTTTCTTAGTTTGAGTGCAAGTACTTCGTCCTTAATTCCCACCTAACTAGTACATCCCTTAGGCCTTTTGGTTTACGATAAGCTACCATAGGTACTTCCGAAATAGCCTCATAACAACGTTCAGGAGGTTAGACTGTAGGACGGAATGTAGCTTGTGAAGAATCTCTCTCTTAGCTAGTTAAAATAAGCTGACACTTTACTAATTCTTAATTAACAACTTAACAAAGATAGTTATAATAAAGTGTTAATAATAAATGCTTACTTATCTTTCTTAAGAGTTCCTTTATTTAAAGAAATTCTGTTATTCGAGAAAGACGGTGTTAAAGATAAGGGAACGGATTCTAGACAGTTTATCCGTCGCTCACTATCCTAAAACTATTGTCAAATCAAAGTTGTCACACTAAAGTACAAGCTGCATGATAATTTGATGCAAAAACCATCGTTTTCTGTGAGAATTGGGACATGTATTGTTTGTTAAAACTCCGACATTAGAACTCTCTCCTCGGTCCGGTGTTTATCAACAGTAGTACCAGATACCATTTAACAGAAAGGCGGTCAAGGGGTGGGGGGGGGGGGGGAGGGAGGTTAATGTTCTTATTGGGGATCGCTTATGAGCATTTAATAAATATTAAACAATTGCTGCTGTGGCTGTTGATACGGAAAAAAGTCTCATACTGCTGTTTAGATTTCTTCACTTTCACTGCTCTTATGGCGGAAATCCAGTGAAATTATTTCAAGACAGCATTTCCAAGTGTTTAGGGGTTACAATTTGCCATTAAAAAAAGACTTTTCTGATACTATAACATAACGGTACATTTGAGCAAAATTTATGTCACCTGCACAGTTGCGTCCGTCCCCAAAATATCCTTCCTTACAAGTGCAATTGTATGATCCCTTGGCATTATTACACACAGCATTGACATCACACTTGTGTCCTGCAGAACACTCGTCAACATCTAACAAAAAATGAAACATTTTTTGGATTTTTTATTCAGAAAATACTGACACTAATACCGCCTGAGCAGCTGGTTGTTTTGATTGACCAAGAAGTCCTTTAATTGAAAGAAAGAAGGTCGATTCATTTTATAGCTTTCTAAAAGGTGAAGATTCTAGACGGCTTTGCAGGATCAGATCCTAAGGCAGTTATGTCAAAACAAATCCAGACTCCGCGACTGTTTTGCCAAAAATTCAAGACTGCGAGATGCAAAGAATGGCTCGAGAGACTGCGAGACTGCAAGATTTTTGCATTTCAGCTGAAATAATGCGAGACCCAAATTTTTCTTAAGGTCATCCCCTCTCCCCTCGCCCCCCCCCCCCCCCTCCTTTCAAAAAAAAGGATTTACGTGTGCTTCAACGGGTGATTCATAGAACCAGATGGCACCAATCTTCATCTTACCCTTGTCACAGTTATGGCCATTAAACCCAGGAACACATAAACATCGATATCCTTTGTCTGTAAAACCAGCTTGACAAGTCGCGTTGTTAAGGCACGGTCTTTTTCCGCAAGCATTCTACAACGAGAAAGAAACGAAATAAAAATTCAGTGAAAGAAAAGTTTCATAGCCAGTTGTCTCTTTGAATTGCAGCAGTCGCAGGGACCTGACTGGTTCCCAGTAGTGTTTACACCTTATTAGTTGCTAGTTGTGAGTTTACACGCGGGGGGCCTGTGGCTAGTGGCTAATTTCAGAGCACGTTTACTGAAATTCGCCGAAACGTGAAGACGAAAATGGGGTTAACAATGAAACCGAATTCAGTGAATTAACTGCAAAACATTAAATAATAATGTTCTCAATAAAACCGCTCACCGTTCACCTATAAGCTTATGAGTTTTTGTCACTTGCCATTCCGTAAGTTTCTTTTTTCCCTCCGGTGTCCTATATTGCTGTCATTGAATATTAAAGGTGTAAGTTTAGGGTTTACTCACGTTTGTTCCCTGGTAAACAAAATTACTCCATGGCCGAAGGTCTTCGGGATGTTCATTGTGAGTGGAGTTATTCAGTTCACATGTACTGGCTGTACTGGACCCGCTGATGATTACCATGTTATAACTGATGCAGTTGTGTTCCATGTAGCATAGTGCTCCACAAAAAGCCCTTTCAACAAATTCGATGGTTCTTATAACGTGATTTATCAGCCGACGGCCGTCGAAAGCCATAGAAACTCTGAACTCCAAATGGCGGCACGAGCCTGAGAGTAAAAAGAAGGAGATGAGTAAAGCAAAATAAGTCTAATCTCTCTGCCAAACTTTAGGGAATTTCACTGAAGGAAATTTGAGAAGATCCAGCGGAAAGTTTCCATTTTTTCTTACAACACTACTTCGAGATCGCTATTTGAGCATGCGTGAAATTCAGAGCAAGCGGATTTCTTCATTGCATTGAGAATTTAACGCGGAATAAATTCAACTTTGAATGCTTCTAGTGCAATATTTGGGCTTAAAAAATAGTCAAGAAGCCATGTATTTTTTGAACTGCTTGAAGACACCCGCTTGAGGGCTAAACTTTGGGTTGTGCCAAAGTTAATGTTTTTTTTTTATTTTTTGCATGAACTCTCGTCAGATCGCGCGCGCAGATTACAAAAACTCGCGTCATTATAGAGACTGAAGAGAAGCTTTGTTTTCCTGTTTCCTTCCTTGAATTTCATGGAGTGGCTTGGGCCATAAGGTCCGCCAGGTAGGCTTTGAAATCGAAATCACAGAGTGAAAACGATCAAGTGATCTCAGTACAAAAACTGATTGCAACAACTAAGCTGACCAAATTAGCTCATGAAATTCTAACAAATGAAAGATCTGCTCTCCCTCAGAAGAGTCAGGAAAAATGGGTAAAAATGTAAACTTCAAGCCGTGGAGGATTTGAACAGGGCTCAGTTATTTATTTACTTTCGAGGATATGTACAATAAGTACTAAACTAAGGAATTTCCATTTCAAATTCCTCCATAGACGTATAGCAACGAATTCCTTTCTTTTCAAAATTCGATCAGATACAGCTCTTTGTGCAAAACAGACGAGGAAACACTCATTCACCTTTTCTAGAAATGTTCGGTAACAAAAACTTTTTGGGATGTTTTCGTTCCGATCCATGTTATACCACCCTCACGCGTTTCTCCACAATTTTATATCTAGCGATCTTGTACCTTATATGATTTGATTTTTAGACATCTTTTCTCGGACTTTTTAGTTATAAAAGTAGTTCGTTTAACTTTGTAGGAAGCCTATCTTCATTCTTCACAGTAAAGATACTTATAATATTTTCTCAATCTCGTCTTACATGCAAACTTGTGTCCGACATAATTATAAATTAAGTAAACTAAATTTTACCCTTATTGAGACCCCAAGGGTATTGAACTGGTCATAATAAAGCTGAGCCGTTATAAACACTATTCAGACTAGGCTCCCTTGGTCTTCTGGGTCCCGAGGGGGAAGGGGTTGAGGACACTAACATGATCTATTAATTTAAACGTTACCGAGCGGAAGAAGGTTATAACTTTTCAATACAAAAGAGGAAGCTTTACAATTTCTAAAAAAGGGCTGTTAAATAAGTTTGCCATTATAACGTCAAATTTGATGAACAAAGTCTGCCCTACGAAATTATTCCTAGATAATTTGTTAGGGCCGACCCCATCCCACTTTTAAATAGGGTTAAGAGGCAATTAACCATAGAGTAAATAATCGTAGCTGAAGAGTAAAGTAAATTACCAATTATCAGCACGCATGAGTTTCAATAGGGGTTTAAGAGAATGACGTGGTTTGAATTATTAGCTTAAATGGGCACCTGCGTTTTAACAATGTTAGTGATCTAACGAGAAAAATGGTGAGAGTAATCTCTTTCCTAAGCTGGCAACCTGTCTCTCAGAGGAAATACTGCGAAATTACAGCGACAGTTTACAGTAGATGTTTCTTTTAAATTAAAATTTCTCATTTTTATCACACTTAAAAATTTCATTAACTTTATTTTTCAATGAAATATTTATAAGGAAACTGTATTGAATTTTACTATCCTTGACACTTTAGGATTCATCCCTATATTAAGCGTAGTAAAAAGAACCACAAGAAATATTTCGCTACAATGAATTATAGATACAATAGGTTTTCTTTTGATTAGTTGCTCAAGGCCTTTAGCCCCACACTAAAAGTTAAGAAACAAAATTAAGAGACTCTTAAGTAATAGTGCATGCACACAATACATTTATGAAACTAACTAACCGAATTCAAAACAGAGTATACGACGCATTAAGAATTTATGGATATCTCTAAGTCACTTCCTTGAGACAATCCATCGCTTAGCGATTATTGAATAATGGAGCATTTTCACATAACCTATAAGCGGTTTTTTTCCTCTTTAAACCGAAGATCGAAGGTTTTTGGTGGAACATTTGTTTTTATGAAACAAGTTTAATGACATGTTGACAATAAAAACTAACGGTAAAAATTCACGACGTTTCGACCGCTCTTCGGTCATTAGCAAGCGAAATGTTGAGAATATGAATTTGCATAGATATATAAAGTGACAAAGGGGCAAAAATATGTAAGGAAAATGTATGAGGTACAAATTTGACTGCCTCATTTACGAAATGTTTTTTATCCATGAACTGAGACTCAATTCGTGCGAAGGTTTTTAAATAATTAGTCTTTATATAGTAAGTTTTTTGCATGCTTTTATTCTTGCAATTCTTTTTACACATACTTTTAGCTACTTTTACATATTTTTACCTCATACATTTTCCTTACATATTTTTGCCCCTTTGTCACTTTGTATATCTATGCAAATTCATATTCTCAACATTTCGCTTGCTAATGACCGAAGAGCGGTCGAAACGTCGTGAATTTTTACCGTTAGTTTTTATTGACAATTGTTTTAAAAAACCCTTACTGTTAATGACATGTAACGTGTCAATTCCGTCAAAATATCTCACGCAAGCCAAGGATGAACGCAAATTGTCTCTAACGAGGACTCAAAGTGTTTAGCTAGATCATAGAAATGCATGGAATTTATGTGAGCGAAGCAGTTGAGATGTTGGGGACACTGTAGAAATAAATTCAATCCCCACTTCTTCTCTACACGTATCGAGCATCATATGCATTCAGATTTCAATAAACAGCATCGTGGAAAATAAATGCTCAAAATGTTTGGTTTGACAGTGACCAAAGGTCCTACTTAAGTAACCACAGTCTTTAAGCCAAAGTTTTATTAACTAAAACTTAGTAACAACTGAAGCGAACCACTAACATCGGAAAATAAACTCACCATTAGAGAATGCAATAAACAGCTTCGCAGAATGCTCAAAACGTTTGGTTTAAAAGTGATTAAAGGTCCTACATAAGTAACCACTGACAGTCATTTAGTCTAAGGTTTAATAATTGACCGAAACTTAGTAATAACTAAAGCGAACTGCTAACGTCGAAGAATATACTCACCTTGGCAGTTTGCAATAAGTACCAGAGAAAAAAGTAGCAAGACACTTCTAAAGAAAAAATGGGAAAACATCTTCCAACTTTGTGGAGCAAGCAAAATGTATCGAAACTTGTAAGTTGTTGCGAAGACGAGGGAGTGGATTGTGTTCCCGGTAATAAAGGATCGTAGCAACACAGCTTTTATTAAACAAAACTTTTACTTCTATCAAGAAGCGTGCTGTTCCTAGTCTACAACGTTTACGTCATCCAACTTTTTGATCCAATCATATTGATCCATTAAAGGTTCCTGTTTTGATAAGGACGTTTTCCCCTGCAGAGCCTCGACTTCCGTTCAAGCCTTTTGCTGTCCACAGGCTTTGTTAATCAAGTTTTTTCATTGGTCGGTAATGTTGCAAGTACATAAGTAAGAAGACGTAAAGCCTGCTGGGCTAGAGTGAAGAGTAGAGAATAAAAAATTAATCAAAGATTCGAAACATGTTCCTCGGAGATTCCAAGATAAACGTTGATGACTATAGAGGGCTGTACATTCATCATCGCATGCAATTTTAAAAATGGGCCCAAAATATGCAATTTGTTAAGTAGCGGTTCGCGTAAGAACTATAGTAGAAAACAATAGGCCGCGGCAATGAGAGCTGTTGTTTCAAGGGGGGAGAAAACTTGTTTGTAAGCCTTAAAAGAGCGTTTTCATTGTATAAAAAGATATTAGCACGAAATTGGTTTCAGTAAAATTACAAAAGCCAAGAATTCGATAGAAGCGTTCAAATTCGCTGAATAGTTTGTTTAAAAAAAGATCTTATGGACACAAAGTTTAAGAAAAATTGTATGTGGGAAACCATGAGTTAAAACCCAAAAAAATACTCTGAAATGTATATCACATTTTTCCCATTGGCTTTCCATAAAAACAAAATTGTTGTCAAGAGACGTGCGGTAGATGAGACTGGCAGCAAAATAGAGACCACTAACCTTAAAATACAACACCAGGAGGGGTAGTTGATAAAATTAATATGAAAGAATAACCGACATCATGTTAGGCTACTGCACAAGTGGAATGGGCTACAGGAAAGATTACTTACTCAAAGGGAGGAACTGTTAGCATGATAAAAAAAAAAAAGCAAGCCGTGTCTAGATTCGCGTTAACCAGGAAAGGTTTGAAAAACAGTTGGACTCCGTTATCAGACTTACAGCCAAGTGCCAAGGCACTAGGAAATTAATGTATTGATTATAACGGGCTTTCGTTCATCGTTATAACAATTTTGTAGGAGAACGACCGAAATCTTCGTTATACGCAGGGTTTCGCTAATAAATAAAATTAGTATAATTTTAATGCTATATTCACCGGCGCATTCAAAGGCGCAGCTGCTAAGCTAAGTTACTTTTTCGTATGTTGTTTAATTTTGTCACGTTTTAGCTCGCTTTTTTTTAACTTTTTGATGTCGACATCTCAACATTATCCTAAATCAATTATTCGCCTCAGGCTCAGTAAATATTGGCGATACTTACCTCACCTTCGGCTCGGTAAATATTCGCCAATATTTACTTCGCCTTCGGCGAATAATTGTTAATTAATAGTGATGTTGTATCACTCAGCAAATTTGAACGATTTTTTTGTAATTTGTGTACCTCGGTCTCCATGAATCTCTGTGGCTGCGCGATGAGTTTTTTTGTTATAACAGGCTGGGCTTCTGGTTCGTGTTCGTTACATCGCGTATTTTGTTATACCGGGGTTCGTTATATTGGGTTCAGTTTCATACTGTTTCACTGCAACTTTGGCCTAGCTTGTGAACAGGCTCCACGGTGGGAAAAAACGCGAAAAAAAGATTGGCGAGAATAGCAGCTATTTCACTAGCCTGCAGTGCAGCCGGGACGTGTCTCTCAAAACCTAGATATAGTCCGTCTGCGTAACGGCTCCCAAAAGCTTGTTCTGGTATCCCTCAGGTTTGCAGAGATATCCGTTTCTGATTTGCTATACTCTTACGCGCTTTGAGATTGGACAAATGATGGACATTTACCTACGCAAAAGATCACATACGTACTCCGCAATGCTAAAAATAATTAAATTTGTAGTTTTGTATTTCTCTGGGCTTAACTTTCCGTAGAATAGCTTTCATTGCTGGTGATTTCGATGCAAAATGTTGGTGATTGCAGAAGAAAGTTGAAAAGGGCGTTGAAAGCCGTAAAAGAACAGTTTGAAATTGATAGTCTTCTGCCCGAGCAGGAAAACTCGCTGCAGGAATCTCCTTCAGATTGAAATATATTTTTATATAGATTATTTTTACAATGTGGAGTATTGCGTGATCTGGGTCTGGTTGCATAAAACAACTTAAGATTAAGTGCGAATTTTTTGCAACCATTCCCTTTGCTCTGTAGGATTTCCTTGCACGGTAACACGGATAACTCGGCCGAAGACGAATATCTGAGTATAGGAAACGCAAGGAGAGCAAAAGGAAATCTATCGGAACACAAGGAACGGTTGCAAAAATATCCCACTTAATTAATCTTAAGTTGCTTTATGCAACCGGGTCCTGTCGCGTAACTGAAATGTCCATTCACAAAGCGCGTAAGAATCTAGCCAATCAGAAACGGATACAGATATCTCTGCAAACCTGCGGGGTATCAGAACAAGATTTTGGGAACCATTATGCAGACGGACTTTACCGGCGGAGTGGACTGTCTGTGACGCAGGCTAAAATTTTATATGTTTTTATTTCATTTTCTTCAGTTTCAAAAGCCCTAAATGTGGCCCTTAGTTTTGCTAGTTTGACAAACCGATGCGGCCCGTACAAATGCACAGCACACCACACATACAATGGATGGTAAGCCTGTGCTTAGACATTCTCCCAACACAGCAGACTTAAGACTTAACACATAAGACTCCACTTAAGGAGAACTGAAGTCAGAAATCCAGTGTTTTTTTTCTTAAAGCTTAAGCTATAAATATTAAGGTTTGAACCTTTTTTCTGTTTATTGGCTTACTTTCGGTCTAAAATTTTTATACGAGTTTGAACCATCAGCCGAAGGAAATTCGAGAAAATCCAGAGGAAAGTTTCCATTTTTATTTTCCTAACAACACTACGTCATAGAACAAGAATTCGCCAAGATCGCTATTTGAGCATGCGTGAAACTCAGAGCAAGGCGATTTCTTCACTGAGAATTTGATTCGGAACGTGTCAACTTCGAATGCTTCTAGAGCAATATTTGGGCTTAAAAACATAGTCAAGAAACCATGTGTTTTTTGAACGGCTTGAAGACAGCTGCTTGAGGGCTAAAATTTGGGTCGTGACAAAGTTTTTTTTTTCTACTTTTTGGCATGAACTCTCGTCACATCGTCAGATCGCGCGCGTAGATAACCAAAACTCGCGTCATTAGCGCGGGCGTGGTCATAAAACTCTATATAGAGACACCTTGTCACATCTAAGTCAGAACCCTGAACTGACGCTCTCATTGGTGCTTACAAAACTGTATTAAAACTACCCCGACATCTGATCTCTGTCTACGAAAGGACGCGAAGGATGAAGTAAAATACTACGGTCATTGATGATAGGTCATAATGAACGATGTCTCATAATGAGCGATGTCTCGAATCCCCAAATATTGACATATATTCAACTTTTAAATGCACACAAACTGAAAACCTCCTCAGTTCCGTTGCAGTAATGTGCTTCACTAATGCTACTAATATAAATCCACAATTTTGAACGATCTTGTACCTTATGGGGTTTCATTATTGGACATCTTTTCTCGAACTTTTTTAGGGATAAAAGTAGTTCATTTAACGTTGATGGAAGCCTATCTTCATTCGCCATAGTCTTTCTCTCATTCTCGTTTTACATGAAATTAAAAATTGTGTCCGACATAATTATATATTAAGAAAAATAAATTTTACGTTTATTGAGACCCCATAGGTAGTGAACTGGCCATGATTAAGGTGAGGCGTTAAAAACCCTATTCAGGCCGGGCTCACGTTTTTGTCTTGGATCGGGTAGAGAGGGTGAACTACACTGTATGATCTACCGAAGAAGGTTATAATTGCTCATTGCAAAAGAGGAAACTTTACAAATATTAAAAAATAGCTTGTCAAAATAAGGTTGCCATGGTATTGTCAAATTTGTTGAACAAAAACTGCTCTACCGAATCGTTCCCAGATAATTGTTAGGAAAGGTGGCCTTTAAATTCCTGACAAGTTGTAAGTTAAACGACCAATGTCCGTCCGGGCTGAACCACCCCCCCCCCCCTCCCTCCACTTCTCCTGTCTAATTAGAGTTAACTGGCAACCCATAGAATAAATATTTGTAGCTGATGAGTAAACTAAATTGCCAATTATCAGCACACATGAGTTTCAAAAAGGGTTTAAGAGATTAAAGGGGTTATTCCTTGTTCTAAAGGAGCTCGCGGCGAAATTATATTCAGGCAGGCACTCGGCTACTGCACGTGCTTTTTACATTTCTGTCGACAATCGTTTATTTTTCTGTCAGAACCTCTGTTTTGGCCTTCTGAGGACAGACGCATTCTCCCCGTGTGGCCTTTTTAATAGTGGAAAAGGCAGTTTGCATCGCGCAAGAGGTGATCATTGAATTGGAAACTGGATTTTCTAGAAATTTCGCCTGACCAAGTAAGAAGCAAATTTTAGCTAACAAGGAGATTTGGTGGAGGTAATGCCCTGGGTGTGGGGTAGGGGGGTTGAGTTCCACGGAAGATCGACAGGGGTGCTAGTCGCGGAGTTTGATAAGAAGCTATAAAATGTACCGAAATCTAGCTAAATCTCATTTTGTAGGCGTGTCTCCAATTTCCCATTTTTGGAATGCAAGCAGTCTTTCTCTCCACTTACTCAGGGATAATTGAGGAAAAAGAACACGCAAGTGAGGACGAAAAACGCCTGCCGCGTGAAAACATGACACGTGCATGATTAGCCCTTAGTGTATACAAGCACGTCACATTTCCACGCGGCAAGCGATTTTCGCGCTGACGCTCACGACCATCCTGGAGCGGAATGAAAGTTTTTTTCCACCCCTGATAGGTTTCAAAATTCAAGTTTCGTCGTCTTGACGTCGGTTGCATGACATGGAAAGGAGTTCCACTAAGGATGGGTTAGATGAATCTACGTACAGGCTTGTGATAATCTGAGTGGTGTGGTGTGCATTTATAATAGCAGTATCGGCTTATCAAACTAGCAAAACTAAAGCCGAAATTTAGGGCTTTTAAAAGGCACGTTAAAGTGATGATTCCGGCCGTTATTTAAAAAAAACATCTATTTCATATATTCACCATTTCAAAGCATAACCTTATGGCCAACAGTTTTAATTGTTCTTATTTCATTTTCTTCAGTTTTGAAAGCCATACGTTTTGCCTTTAGTTTTGCTAGTTCATAAGGCAATACGGCGATTATATTTATAAAAGCACAGCACACCACACAAACAGAGGATGGTAAGCCTGTGATCTAAGTTCAGTTCATATCCTAAAACGTACCGAACTAAGCTATATCTGTTCCACATTTTCTCCTTGTTAGTTCAACATTGCAATATATTTGCTCAGGGGAATTCTAGATTGCTGTTGAGACGATATAGAGACCATTTGAGGGAAAAAGCAGGTGTGCGCTTAATTGGATATTATACATGATTTTTTTAATAGAATGTAACGAGATCAATCTTAGAGGACTATTACAACTTTTGATGTTTTCATAATGCATACAAATGAAGTTGTTGATTCTTGTTTTTCTGTTGACATCATTGTCAAGCAATAAAAGTGGTAATCACATTTGCTATTGATGGTTGTTTTTAATAGCTACGCACTTTTTAAGCAAACATTACTACCCCAAATGAAACAATTTTGGTGAATTCTGTGGGAAAACGGACTGGAAGGTGTCTTTGTTGAATTATTATGGGGATATTCGATTTGTTTTCTTTCTTTGCTTCTTTCTTTGCAAAGCCCTGGAAAAGATTATAGCCAGCGCATTACACGTTTTCAGTACTTGATTCGGCTGCTTTTTAAATCCCGGCTCAGAGCAAAGAGATTTTCCTGGATTTTCAGGTACAGTGGAATCCCGACATAACGTATCCCAGTATAACAAAGTGCCCGCTATAACGAACGGTATTTCTCAGCCCGGCCAAAGTGACAGTGAAACAGTATGGAACTGGACCAGATATAACGAACCTGGGTATAACGAAATATCCGATATAACGAACACGAACCAGAAGCCCAAACTTAAAATTTACCCCAGTATTTCGAACTGAATAAACGCCATGACGCGCGCAGCTGAAGTTGAATACCTAACAGATCAACAGAGATTGCTGCAGACCCAAAGACACGAATTTTTTTAATCGTTAAATTTGGATAGTAATTTCACAATAACCGGATTGTTGAGTGGTGTGACAAATCACTGGTAAGTTTTGGTCGTTTTGCCACAAATTTGCAATAACGATAAACGAAACCCCGTTATAGCGAACATATTAGTTCTCCCAGTCCCTTGTCACTTCGCTATAAGTCTGATATCGGAGTTCCACAGTACGTAGTTCTTCCTGGTTGCTGCGAATCTACACACGGCTTGTTTTTTGTCATGCAAAAAGAGTTCCTCCCCTTTGAATAAGTAATCTTTCTTCTAGCCCATTTCACTAGTGCAGTAATTAAACATGTACATGATGCCCCTAATTCATTCATATTAATTTTATCAACTACTCTTCCTAGTGTTATATGTTAAGGTTCACGGTCTCTATTTTGCTGCCTATCATCCACCGCAGGTCTTTTGACGCGACAACAATTCCGTTTTTAATGAAGATCCAAGGGGAAAATGCGATATACATTTAAGGGGAACTTTTGTTAACAAATTGCATATTTTGGGCCCATTTTAAAAGTTTTATCCGATGATGAATGCCTAGGCCTCTTTAGTCACCAATGTTTATCTTGGAATCTCGATCTGAGGCAGATGTTTCGAATCCTCGATTAACTATTCATTCTTTCCTCTTGACTCTTGCCCAGCAGGCTTTACGACTTCTTACATTATGTACTTGCAACATTACCGACTAAAGAAAGAACTTGATTAACAAAGCCAGACAACAAAAGGCTCAGTTGAACGGAAGCCGAGCCTCTGCAGGGGAAAACGTCGTAATCAAAACAGGAACCTTAAATGGATAAATATGATTGGATCAAAAAATTGGATGATCTAAACGTTGCAGACTAGAGATAGCACGCTCGCTGCTAGAAGAAAAAGTTTTACTTAAAGCTGAGCTGCTACGATCCTTTATTACTAGCACTACAAACAACTTCCTGGTCTTTGCAACAACTTGTAAATTTCATATATTTTGCTTACTCCGGAGTTTGATGATGTTTTTCCGTGTTTTCTTTAGAATTGCCTTGCTACTTTTTTCTCTGATGCTTATTGCAAATTGCCAAGGTGAGTTTATTTTTCGACGTTAGCGGCTCGCTTCAGTTATTCACTCAGTTTCAGTATAAAACCTTTGCCAGATGACTGTAGGGTCACCTTCAAACCAAACGCTTTGAGAATTCATTTTCCACGGTGCTGCTTATTGTAGTCTGCATGATGCTCTATACGTGTAGAGAAGTGGGGATTAAATGTATTTCTCCATGTACAGTGTCCTGAGCATCGCTTACATCAGTTCCGTCCATTTCTATCATCTTGCCATGCAATTTGCGTCCTCGTTAGAGAAAATTTGGACCCATTCTTGCTTAAGACATTTTGACGGAATTGACACTGCCATTAAACATGTTTTGTAAAAACAAATGTTCCACCAAAAAGGTTTGAACTTCAGTTTAAATGGGCAAAAAAGACGCTAATAAATTCTTAGATACGTTGAAATGTTATGTGAAAATGCTCAATTTCTGTAATAATCTCTAAGCGATGGAATGGGTCAAGGAAGTGACTGAAAGATATCTATAAATTTTGTTTTGGATCTTGGTTTGTTTTATAAATGAAGAGTGTGCATGCACTATTAAGCAGTCTCTTAATTTTGTTTCTTAATTCTAAGTCTGGGGTTAAAAGCCTTGAGTGGCTAATTAAAACAAAACCTATTGTAGCTACAGTATAATATATAGATTTAGCCAAGCCTAAAAGCGGAACTCCAATTATTATTTATTTATTATTATTTATTTTATTTATTATTATTTTATTTATTTATTTATTATTATTATTATTATTATTATTATTATTATTATTATTATCATTATAATTATTATTTCAAGTGGTACCTGACAGCAATATTATATTTTAGGTAATTATTAGTAAATACACTCTCATCAAATTAGAATGTGCATACCTGCCAACCTTATAAAATCAGAAATAGGGACCACCCCCCATGCTCACCCCAGTCCTGGGGTAGTGCCCTGCCCCCACTGCCCCCCAACACTGAGCAGGATCTAGGTTGCTTTAAGGTTTTTGCATTATTTTTAAAAAATATTGCCTGTACTGTACTGTCTTAGCATTAGAATTCTCAGCTGTTGTTTAATGGCCTCAAGCACCACATGTATTGCACAAAACGATAGGATGTAGAGAAGTCATTGAAGACCCGTCTTTAACAATCCAGTTCCAAATTGTCTTTTTTTCTTGAAAATCGGAATGTCCCGATTGTTTTAGGTTTTGAAACTCAAAAATCGGGACAATTCCCATTAAATGGGGATGGATGGCAGGTATGAACCTGTTTTACAAAATTCTAAATAAGCCCCAGTTTCAGGTTGTAAACTTAAATATTGGGCACAATAATTATTTTTGTTCACATTACCTCGGCCTTTTCTCTGCCACAAGTCTACGGTTTAATTCATTTACATTATTGCAGAGTTGTCAAATTGTACAGACAAGGTACTAATTGAAAAATACCTCCACCTCATTCAATGGTTTGACAGATAAGTTGTGTGGTATAGAGCGAGGAAAAATGCGAGCAATGAGTACCGGTAAAATGTCCTTGACCATTATCTGTAAAACCACTGAATGATATTTATTATTCCACTACAATATTTGCCTATCATTTTAAATGATTTATTCAATGAGTGATTTGAAACCGGGACACTACAGTGCAATACGCTTTCTACAGTGCAATGCACTCTCATACTCTCGTGTATGTGTTTTCTCCTTATATGATAAACTGATGCTATAGTGGAATAATAATGTACCTTGTTTACTCTTATTGATGCCCAGGGACTATTATATTAAAATCAATCTCTTTAAGTACCCATCAGTCGTGAATCAACCACTCAACCACTTAGTTGATAAATCGGTCAATCAGTCAATAAAAAAATTTGTGACTAACAGTGTTGCCAACACGAATAACAAATGGTCCAGTAACCACTTAAGTGACTTTGATGCACAGATTATGACTCACTATGTTACTACCCCTGACTGTGATGGTAGTAAATCTTGTGGTTTAATTTGTTTTTGGTTTGATCATTAGCCTTTACACTGCATCTGATGTCACCAATGAGCAATGTTACTGATTGCCATAGTCTGGTAGCAAAGACAAACAAAAAGAAAGCCTCTTCATAAATCATTTCAGGATAGTCTGAAACCTGTCATGTAATGAACTGACAAGAGGGGATCAGACTGTGGTGAATCCATCATTTGAAATAGTTTTCCCTGTCAAGTGAATTCAGTCAGATAACTCCGAATCATCATTCCTGGGAAGTTAGTTGTGTGTGCGTGTGTGTGTGTGTGTGGGGGGGGGGGGGGGAGTAGGGTTACTCCCAAATAAATGCTACTCGTGTATGGATGTGTTAATTACTGAGGGAACATAAAGTGTATGTGGATACAGTCAAACTAATCACCAACATCAAAATTTGCCAAAAAAAAACCAAAATATAAAACCTTATTTAAAAACTGCTCTTAAAATTTTTTATTTCAATTGATAATGTCTGCCTGGGAACATACATGTAGCTAAGAGTACAAATTTATTAACCAAATCCTTACAATAAACTGCCATATTTTTTCTGACATCAGGTTGATGGAATAAAAACCTGTATGGAAAACAAAGCAGAGTAAATGTTTAATTATCTCAGTTGCCAAAAGTAAGCCCATGGCTTTAGGGAGGTTCTAAGGACATTTGCGCAATTTTTTTCTGCGCATCAATACTGCGCACACAATTCACAACATTGGCATTATGTCATGCCGTGTCATGCACTGAGCATGCACGCTCGCATGAAAAACTACCCCAAATGTTTTAAGACACTGTAAACTGCCGCTTATAAGCCCTAGGGTGATACAACTTTGTAAATGGTTTTGGGTGGGCTTATAAATGGAGGGGCTTATATCCGGGGGGGCTTATAAGCGGAGTAAGAAAAACGTTACGAAATGAGCCACAGCAGTGTTGATCGGAATACATTTTTAATGTACCAGTTTGTAATTAACCTTTGAAATGTCATAATAAGTCAAATTCATTTCGATTTTAACAACAAAATCAAAACTGCAACAACACGAACATAACCGGAACATAACAAAACAGAAGCTCAGAGTTAATCTTTGCAGTTTTCTGTGAGAGTGCTTAATATTAAGGAAACAGGGAAAACTAGAGGAGGGCTTATATCCGGGGGGGGGGGGGCTTATTACCGGATGTATTTTTTGTTTACAGGTGGATGGGCCTATAGCCGGGGGGGGGGGGGGGGCTTGTAAGTAGGCGGGCTTATAAGCGGCAGTTTACAGTATTTGTTTTGAGTTTTAAGCATGTGCATTTAAACAAGTGGCATTGAAACATTCCAAGTGGACAAAAGGTAAACTGTATTTTTAGAGATGGTTGGTCTCATGTAAATACTTATGCCAGTCTGAATTTCAGACTGCACCAGAAATTGCACCAGTCTGAGTTTACAGTGCTTTAATGAAATCAGGGTTTTACTGCCGCTGGGTATCTGAGGATGTTGTTAAACATTCTTGAGAGCTGCTCAACTTTAGTCTGAGGGGGTGTTTGCATGACACCAGTTCATTGTATGCTTTTCATTCTGATACAAGTTCACCCCAGTTCCCTCTTGCTTCTCTGTATTTGTTACATGATTACAGCACAAAATCTCATAACAGTGCGAGCCATACCTGGGTGAGTTCATACCGGTATCATGTAAACATGGTGTAACTATTTGATTCATTCTGCATTAAGTTAATTAACCATATAGCCATCCAGATAAATCTCACATCACCATGGAAAAAGGATTTTGTAACTTGATGAAGGGAGATTCTTAACTACAGATCTCGCATTGTTCCTAGGGGATTTTTGTGGATGGTATTCTGTCATACGCTGTTTTCAGCATTTCGTGCCGCTATACTGGTGAAATAATGAAGAAGAACATCTGAATTCCACAACTGAACATTGCACGTGCATAGCTACTGCCAGTCCCCAACCGCACATTAAAAAGAAAATCAGTAAAACTAAGAGGAAACTAGTAAAGTTCCGATTTTTTGGCGAATCGCCCCACCCTTCTTTACAATCCGAAGCATGCAATTACTGTTTTTACAAAGAATAGAAGAAGTACAGCACAAAAATGTATAAAGATATGTGCTTGGCCATCATAACTTTTATATTCATAATAAAGCAAATCTCTAGAAACTGTTGCTTCAAATTTTGCATCCTCTAAGTCTATATATTTGAATGATTTTAAAACTGTTTAATTATGTTTGACTGGGTTCAGAAATTGAATGGAATCAAACACAGCTGTATATATAGGCATATTTTTGGTTAATAATTATTGTGTTCAATTACCGAACCCAAATTAACCCAATGACTGCATTCAATCCAGTTCAATTTACTGAACAGTTAGATACGTAAGCTGGGCTAATTATATAACTGATATCTTCCACGTACCTTAACTTCACTGTAAGAAAATGCTGCATCACTGATCACTGCTGGCATATATGCCTAGAACGGAAAAAAAGGATCAGTGAAAAAAAAAAAACACAAAACAAAACAAATTCAGGGCTAAAAATTGGCAGTCGCCCAGTCGCCAGTGGCGATTTAAAACTGACCAGGGCCACTAAAAGTCAAGGCTTAAATGCCTGATAGAGGACTGCAAATAAAAGTTACACTGTAGTTACAATTCAAATAAATTAGACTTTCATTGGAGCATCTCTGTTTTATTTCCCCTCCTCAACTCTAAGTTCATCAATTGAAGAAAATTTTCAGTTCTTGGAGTGCAAATTCGTGAGAGCGAGCGCCTGGCAAATTACTTTCATCCTTAAAATAATATTAACTTTATTGTTTTTCTTTTGACAACATCAAATAACTAATATTGTATGTAACATACATTATTAAAGCATTCACAACGCAATTTTTGACCAATGTGACATTAATGAACAGAAAGAATGGGTGAACAGAATAGTAATTATACTCAATGTCAATTATTAAGGGAGTCGTCATTCACTTTGCTAGCATAATGTCACTTCCAGCTTTGAAATGTTGTTGCCGAAGCTACATGTGTATACTTTGCTTTACTTTTGTGATCCACCTGATTCATGAGACGTACAAGTGCCTACTGTTGGAAATTTTTGCATCCCGGCACCCGTGAAAGTGTTCTTCTTTCCAGCTTTTGTGGAATCCTGACAAATGATTAATAAATCATCGCCTGAACCCCTCATTTGCAGCTATCCAAACTCTTTTAACCATTTGTCTAAAAAGTGGTTATGTCTTCCACCCTTTGCACGGTTCATTGCTATAATGCAGGTAAGGTAAAGCACTTGAACATCGATCGATTGAATGAGCAACAAAATGGCAGGACCTCATTTAAGTTTACTGGATGTTCAATCATCTCCAGTCTCCTTTGCTTAACTCAGTAAAAAGCCAGTTGCAATTAATCAAACATGTTCTAACTAATCCCAGCAGACAATTGTCAGTTAAACAAGCCAGATTGCCTTTAGGAAGCAAAAACACATCAGTACAAATATGTCAATTGCATAAAAAAAATCCTTTGCTTACATCTGGATCCCCCCCCCCCTTGGGAATACAGTGGTTTTTGAGAAAACCAAACAATGCATGCAGTATTTATTTCAACTTTCTAAAACATGAACATTCCATTATAAGTGACAAATAGTAAGAAGCACTTTCCACAATGCAGTGCTTTTATTTCATACATGTAGGTTAACTGAGATCGAAAAAAATGGCAAATTGCAGTCGCCTTCTGAACTAATGCATGGTTCAATTTTGCCTGTTACCATCCCCCCACCGGGCAACCCCGGGGACAAGTCCAGCCCTCGAGTCCGGGGGTGGGGAATTGTTTGAAGTGGTCTTGTCCTGGGGGTAGAAGAGTGGGGCAAATCGAAAATAACTTCTTGTTGCTCTTGTAAAGTACGTCACTTCTCAGTTGATATAACAGCCCCAGACCGCGTGGAGAAGATTGCCTATTTCCAGTGAAAATCTCTAGTATTTGTAGCAGACTGTTTAGAGAAGAATAATATCTCAAAATTAAAATCTGTGTTTGACGGTATGTTTATCATAAATTGTTGGACGAATGTGCATTTGATGCGTACTCGAATGAATGGTGGTCGTCACAAACAAAGAAATATTTCTTCAGTGTGTTTATATTTATAATAAGACGACTTAAATAGACTCTATATAAAAACGGATGCACAGCTTTATGTTAAACAGAGATCTCAGTCCAGTGTTCTTATGAAACAAGCTAAGAAAAACTCCCTTAAATGCTGCCATCAATTTGTTCATGGGCCTCTTGTGCGTATGCGCTATATTTAGAATAAAACGTGGCGAAGAAAATTTCTTTACTTGCCAGCTGTATGCCAGTGCAGGTAGAGTTTTTTCTTCAGTTTTCTGTTCATGTTTTTATTATATTATGCATGTAGTGTCCTTCGTTCAATAAACTCTAGAAAAGCGTTTAAGTTCTTGTCAAAACGTCTGGTTTTGCTATTGTACGGAAATCAATATCGTCATTTAGGTTTTGTACACAAAACAATGTATTTGTGGTCGATGAGGAGTCCCGGGGTTGGGGAATCGTCTCTTTCTGTGTGCCCGGGGGTGGGGAATAGACTGCCAAGTGAGAAAAAAAAATGCAAATCCCCGGGGGTAGGCCCGGGAAGGGGGGGATGGTAACAGGTAGAATTGAACCATGCATAATATTGAGTGATAAACAAAATTAATTCACACATAAGCTTAACTTGAGCTTAAGTGAAGCCAAATAAAATTATTGAAATTCAAGCAAACAATTCATAAGTGATAAACAAAATTAATTCACACATAAGCTTAAGTCTTGAGCTTAAGTGAAGCCCAATAAAATTATTGAAATTCAAGCAAACAATTCATAAGTGATAAACACAATTAATTCACACATAAGCTTATTGGTCTTGAGCTTAAGTGAAGCCAATAAAATTATTGAAATTCAAGCAAACAATTCAGAAATCAGAATAAGGGTCAAAAAATATTTAAGACCTACTTCAGTAGATACATAAGCTCAAATGAGGATGTGCTTTTTCATCGATTCGTTACTTGCATGGATTTTGGTAGGGGTTTTGCCGAGGATATTGTAAACAATGACTGGATTCAGAGTTAAAAAGAACGAGGCATATATCAATTATGTCCTGTTTTGTTATTCTTTTGTTTAGTCAATGAGTTAACATCTTGACGATTCGCGTTGGTACTTGCTTTCGCCTTTTACTTCACTGCATGCTTTCATAAGCTGTTTTCTCCTTTGTCTGGCTACACTTTGCTCCGTGAAAACAAAACACACTGGTATTCTTCAAAGCTGAGAAAAGCGGGTTATCGTCGTAAAAGTAAATAACTGGAAATATTATATTTATGACCAAAGCCAAGACAAGTTTCTCTTTGTTCGAGATAACGGGGAATTGGAAATAAGCGAGTTGAGCCAAGACAAATTTCTCTTTGTTCGAGATAACGGGGAATTGGAAATGAGTCAGTTGAGTTGAGATAAATAAAAGCGAATTTCCCATACCGTAATATTCTGTGAAATGATTGAAAAATTCCGAGAAACTCACCCGGGAAACTCAGCAAGCAGGTCTTCACGCTGGTTCAGTTAAAGCATCGGGCCAAAGCAATCCATATTTCTCCTCTCAATAAAGACATCCATATTCCACTTAATAGGCATTTAGGACCGGCAGTCGAGTTTCTTTAGCCTATCTTTTCATTTCTAACGTTGAAAAGGTATTGTGTCCTCGTTCTCAGCCACGCGCGCGGCCAGATTGCGAAATCTTGTAACATGATACCATCTCCTTTGCACTACCCCCTCAAATTGCGTTCCCTTTTTTCGTTTTGTTTTGGTTTGTTTCTCTTCCTCTTTTTTTCACTTTCTATGAGTAGTATTAAATGACATACCGTAAAAGGTGCGGTTTAAGTTTTGACGAAAAGTTCACTTTTGTAACAGTGCATTTTTTTTTGTTAAACAAACTTTGCTAAAGCACGGAGATTGATTTTAACTGAACACCTTGTAACTTCATGCTGTCCTTGGCGTAAATTTCTTCTCCGTTCTCGATTACGACTTCCTTCCCCTTGATGATCTGTAGAATAAAATACAAAAACGTAGACGTAAATTATTCGGTGGTACAAAATTATTTCCAATCACAAATAGATAAAAATCAAGAAAACTGTACCCGACATGTTTACAGTTCTCTGTCGGCGTCTCTCAGTTTTCCTCTGGCGTTGTTCTTCAGTACCGTTCCGTCTTATTTCTAGTTGCCTTTATCTCTCTGCTGTACTGTTCCTTCGTCTTTTTCGTTTTCGTTTCTGCTCTGCTTGACCGGGTGCTTGACGCTGTTCTTCAGTGGCGTTTCTCCTTCTTTTCCGTTGTTGTTCTCTATCTCCGTCTCTTTTCCTTCGTCTCTGCTCTTCCAGCGAAAATTGCCTCATGTAAGAATGTCATGAAATGCGACGTACGTACGTACGTATGTATGTATGTATGTATGTATGTACGGCGCACGCGCCCGCGAGCCATTCCGCTTGCCATGACCATAAAAAATTACCAGCACGCCTTTAAGTATGACTATGGGGCTCCACTCCCGCGGCCTACGGCCGCGGAGGAGTTCCGCTAATATACAATAAGTTGTTGTGGTTCTCTTTATTACGCTTTACAAGGTGTTTCTAATGTTTGAACTCGGCTATGTATAAAATCCTATCGTGTGTCAAGTAGTCAAATTCAATACAGTTTCCTTATAAATATTTCATTTGAAAATGCCACTGTAAAATGTCGCTGTAATTTCTAATATCGATTTTCAGTACTTTTTCAGGGAGAAAGGTTCCCAGCTAAGGAAAGAAATTACTCTCAACACTAACATTTTCTAAACGAAACAATTGCTTTTTTTCTCCAATATTGTGAGAGAATTAACATTTGAAAGGATGCAGGTGGCTTTTTCAGCTAATAATTCAAATAATCAGCAAACCCCTTTATTCTCTTGAAACTCATGTGTATTGATAATTGGTAATTTACTTTACTCTTCAGCTACAAATATTTACACTGTATTTACTCTGGGTTGCCAGTGAACCCTATTCAGACAGGAGTGGGGGGGGGGGTGGGGGGGGTGGGTTCAGCCCAGACGGACATCAGATTGGACGTTTAATTTACAACTTGTCAAGAACCTAAAGCCACTTTTCCTAAAATTTATCTGGGGCCAATTTGGTAGACCATCAAAATTTGACGTTACTGTAGCAACTTTTTTTGACAGGTCGTCTTTTTTTTTTCAGAATTTGTAAGGTTTTTCCTTTTGTGATGAAAAGTTATAAAAGTTTCTTCGGTAACTTTTACATTTTAGATCATGTTAGTGTCCGACCCCCCTTTCTGCCCCCCCCCCCCCCCCCCCCTCAGCTCAAAGGGCCGAAAGGAGCCCGGTCTGAGTAGGGCATAAAACGCTTTTGGTTGCAATAAGCATAAAATTTAGTTTACTTTTATGTGTAATCATGTCGGACATGAGTTTGAGAAAAATATACACAAACCTGAATGCTATCAAAGTCAAAGGAGTCAATGCGATTTTTCTCGTGTTTAGTAACATATTTGCTTAGTTTGTATCTCAGTTTTCTGCTCACACATTGTCACGCAAGGCTTGCTACTAGCCGGTAGACATCTAGTGAATGCCCGGTTCAGGAGAGAATAACGCACAACCAATTTTGGCCATGTCCCTGGGGGGTACTCCCTGTTGTGGGCTCCAACAGAAGGCTCCGCCAGGAAGTGGTGCCTTTCTTAAGTTTGCAATATACTAACAGGTAGGGAAAATCGCCATTTTAGTATACGAAATGGTCACAAAATCAGCTGCAAAGTGGAATAAATGGTGGCCAAAAGGAAAGTATATCAAAGGGTCCCGCATTTTGGCAGAAATGACTACGCAACTGAATCAGAATGACTGAAAATCCGGAAGAAGGTGGCGATTCTAGGAAATTCTTGTATTTAGGTTCATCCCGAGGTATACGTAAGGTGCAATTTTCCTCTAGGTATATATGAAAGGGGTACCATTTTGGCAAAAATTATTATATTTAAGGGTAAGGGTTTGAACCTCTGGGGGGAGCCTCCCTGTACAAAACTTTATTGAGTAGCCCCCTGGGGACCGTGTAGGGAATGAACTACAGAATATTGGCCTGACTTTTTTAGTTGGTTTTCTTTGTTCCTGACACCATTTTGACAACTTTTTCATTGATTTTCAAAGGTTATCTTTCAAACTATGTTCAATCTTGGTTAAAATAATGGTCACGAACAAAGGGTTGATTATTGTTAATGGAAATTGTTTAATATTGAGTTGACGGAATTGAAGTTGGACAGTAGAGTTTGCAGGAGAGTTTGTCATATTTGAAGAAATGTCTTCGTGGAAATGTATAGCATAACAAGTGAAAACTCGGATATCTAAAATCATTAGATAAAAGAAGTGAACTGTGTTGAACTCAGTACTTAAAGTTAGTGATAATGTCTTTTAGTTTGCTGAAAATTAAATTAGGAGTCCTGTTAGACAGAAACAAAAACCATTTATATGTGAAAATATTAATTATTAAGAACACTCAAGTTAACTTCAGTTTATAAATTCGTTGTGACTGTCTTAATTATGTCTTGCTTTATCTTTATTTTATGTAAATAATTATTTCTTATATTTACATCAGTAAGAACTCTAGCGGGTTAGTTAAGAACTGAACAAGGAACTCACCGGAAGAAAACGTGACCGAATGCTCAATTTTCGTCTCCTAGGACTGAATTTTAAAGGACGTTTTATCGTCCTGTAGAACGTACTGTGAATGACGAAAATGAGGCGGTCTTTACCTCAATATATATAAGTATTCAGTAAACGATTAAAAATCTTCCGACTTCCTTGCGAATTTCGGGAGCTTACAGTATAATCCGGCAAGTTAAAGTGAACACCACTCAAATAGCTATCATTACGTGAAGAATGAAGATATCAACAAAAACGTGTATGAGATTATTTTTCAGACTCCCATCAACGTCGAAGTGACTACTTTACCCCTAAAAGTTCGGGAAAGATGTCCAGACGTCTAACAATCAACTCTCAAATTCTCCTAAACATTCAGAACATTGGACCTCCGAACGTTGTATTTTTTTAACTTATATTTTACAGCTCTCGAAAGGTATAAAATTGTTCAAAATTGTAGATTTATATTAGTAACACGTTGCATTAGTGAAGCCCAATTGTGGAATGGAATTGGACAGATTTTCAATTTGTATGCATTTAAAGTTGAACATATGTCCATATTTGGGCATCCAAGACATCGTTCTTCACGGCATATCATCAATCATATCGGTGTATTTCTTCATCGCATCGTTCGCGCCTTTCGTAAGCAGAGACCAGATGGCGGGGTGTTTTTTATTTATTTATTTATTTATTTTTCTTAAGCACCAATATAGCTGTCACATTGGTCTGGCTTCTATAGTGATTAAATTTATATTGCATCTCTTTGCATTTCTTCTTTCACTCTCAGACTCTTGCCGCCATTTGGACTTCAGAGTTTCTATGGCTTTCGACGGCCATCGACTGATAAATCACGTTATAAGAACCATCGAATTTGTTGAACGGGATTTTTGTGGAGCACTATGCTACATGGAACACAACTGCATCAGTTATAACATGGAAATCATCGGCGAGTCCAGTACAGCCAGAAAATGTGAACTGAATAACTCTACCCACAATGAACATCCCGAAGACCTCCGGCCATGGAATAATTATGTTTACCAATGAACAAACGTGAGTAAACCCTAAACACCTTGCTCGATGACAGATAATACGTGCAAGTTGTATGGTATTTTCCGAGCCCAACAGGGGCAAGCAGAAATGCGAGTAAAGAGGTAAATGTCCGTGTGTGTTATCCATGAAATGAGAAGAGAGGATTGCGTATTTCACTGCATCATCTGTTTTTTTTTTAATTATTATTTATTATTATTTTTTATTTCTTTATTTTTTTACTTCATGCAAAACATGGTAATATGGTCTTAAGCTGGCGCAATACTGTGCAATGGGCTGACATATTTTGCGTGTTCTCTTGTGAGTCTTGCACATACAAATAGTAAGCTAAATTCTGTAGTTATTCACGATGTCCAGCAGAGAGTACTTGGCTCTGGAAGTACAAATATAAGGAATGATTACGCTTTGTTTTCTTTCACGTGCTACTGCATTACCAAAGGAGCCTATCACAGGATGGGAGAGTCTCCGATTGAAAGTGCAGTTTACCTATGGCTATCCATTACGGCCGCCTACTGTAAAGAAACAACACTATGAAATTTTTCTTTTCCTGGATTTTTAGTTATTTTCTTTCTCGTTTTAGAATGCTTGCGGGAAAAGACCGTGCCTTAACAACGCTACTTGTCAAGCGGGCTTTACAGACAAAGGATATCGATGTTTATGTGTTCCTGGGTTCAATGGTCATAACTGTGACAAGGGTAAGATGAAAGATTGGTGCCATTTGGTCGTATGAATCACTCTTTGCGGCAAACGTAGACCCATTAGCTTCCTTTGTCGGTTTACAGTTATTACAAGTCCCAAAGTTTTTTTCATAACCTACCCACATGACGAGCCACAATCAATGATCGTATCTGGCCATGCATGAAGTCACTTGAAGCTTACCCTAGGATTGTGTGAATATGATACGAATACGTATTTTTGAACGCATCAGGAGGGTTTAAGAGCATTATACGAAGATTCATGAAGGTCATCGATCTAACAAGAAATATTTGACGTAGTCCTTGTAGACAACACCATAAAAGCACAGTGGTAAGACAGTCTTTATAACTTGTTTTTTTGAGAGTTATATAAGGGAGTCAATTCAGTTATTTCTTTTACGTATTCTTATATATTTTTATCGCCCCCAAATCGACCTTCTAATTGTTTCAATAAGGACTTATCAGTCAGGTAGTTGCTCGTCTGGTATTTGTGTCAGTATTCTCTGATCGAGAGAAAAGATATTTCGGTTTTTTTTTTTCTTTTTTTTTTTTTTTTGTTAGATGTTGACGAGTGTTCTGCCGGGCAGAAGTGTGATGTCAATGCAGTGTGTGATAATACCAAAGGATCATACAGTTGCACTTGTAAGGAAGGATATTATGGGGACGGACAAAATTGCACAGGTGAAATTAATTCTGTTCAAATGTATCGTTAGATTATAATATTAACAGATTAAATGCATTCATTCTCTCTGGATGCACGTAATAGTGTTCTGTAAAAGGAGTTTAACTCTAATTTCTTTCAGTCGACTATGTCATTGTTTCGTTCAAACAGTTGACATAATTAAAAAGAAAATGAATCCACAATACATCCTCACATTTGTTTAGTAATTTTTGCTGAACAATAGAGGAGATATTGTTCCAGGGACACAAATTTTCTGATCCTTAGCTAATCTTTAACCGCCAGGATATACCAGGCATCGTGTACTATTACACTGAAGGAATCCCTTTAGTTAACATAGAATTGTCCTTGCCATGTGCTTTGGCTTGATGTTGGCAGTGAAGAGGTTTTCAAAGGGGGCGCCACGAAGCCCTCGGAACGCTTTACGGAAATGGCTGAGAAAACAATAAACAAACAACAGAAACAATGACACTAGCCCTAAAAACTATAAAGCTTCATGGTAACAAGGTCCACTAAAATTAGAGTTTCCAAGGAGCTTCGTGCCCTATCATTTGAAATTTATCCACGCCCCTCCCTTCTCCTTACCTCCTGTTGTCTTTCTTTTAGATTATCAATATTTTCTAAATAAAATAATTATTTAATTTAATAGTTAAATTAACATCTTTTTTGGAAATATACGTCAAAGCTCATTAGTGTATATAGTATTTTAAAAAAAGAACTTCATAATTTTTTTTAAAGTGCCAAATTCCGATAGCCATCCACTCTTGTTAATAATGCCAGGTACAAAACCGTCCAATTATAATCTCAGGAAAAAAAAGGGGCTAGCTAGGGGCCAAACATTAATACTATACGTTTTAAAAACTCTCTTATCAATCGTTTAACTTCCAATTACCACTTAGTTTTTAGTTAACTATATTCTTTGTATGTAACTTTAATTATCTACTACCTCATGTAACATGATATGTATTTTTATCATTTGAGATAATTAACAATTATTCTACGAGGGCGCACTAAATATCAAATGACAAATAACCAACAAGGCGCGTAGCGCCGAGTTGGTTGTAATCATTTGTTATCCAGCAAGCTCGAGTAGAATAATTGTTTTATTAAAAACTCAACCACTATAATTGTTATAAAATCAAGAAAGAAAGAAAACAAAAACGAGAAAAGACATAAAAAGGAACAATAATCGGTCACATGGCTGAGCGAAGAAGGCGCCAAAACTTTGTGAAGTGTTGCAGCGTTTCTTTCCAAAGCTGAATGAATCAATGAAACTGGCGAAAAAATCTTCTAGTTATTGGCTTTGAAAGGTGTAACGTGTTTGATTTTTCTTGAAACATCGTTGTAATCATCGTTCAAAGTGGATTGAAGCTGTACGATTTTACCATATTAGCTGCTGGAGTTAGAACCGAACAAGTTTGTAATCCGTTCGCACAACGGCAGCATCATGTGTTGATATGTGCCTGTTTGATCGAACTGAAGACAGAACTTGAACTTGACCAGAAAATTTCTATGCAGCTCAGAGACAAGATCACTGTCGTGAGGAACGTCAGAATTTACCACCTTAGTTTGTTAAACGCGAAGCACAAAACGCAGTTGTTCTCAGTTTAGAGGTTGCGCACGGAATGGTAAAAACAACACTCAAACAACTGGGAAAAAGGATTCAACTCCTTTTACATGGCATCCGATTTGCATCTAAGCATTTGGAGCTTTTGCAACACAGAGATACATCGAGTGCAGGTAAACCAGTGTCAATTTTGCGTGGAAAAGCCGAAAAAATGTCGCCCTTCCTTCCTTCTTGGTAGTTTATTCAGTACTTGTTTAGATTGCTAGTTGATTTTCGTAATGACTTGCCATGAATGTGTGACAGTTTTCATTAAATACTTCTCTCCCATTTTGCTATGTTTAATTTTATGTCTTGTCTTGATATTTCGGAGTGGAAAGCCTTCGAGACAAAACCTACTGTTTCTGAAATAATAATGATAGACGTAATAATTGTAATATCAACGCTAAATGTTTAAATTTCTATTTGTACACAGTTTCTTGTCGTCCTAAGAAGTCAGGCACTCCGGAAGAATTTTGATTTGTGTCTAAGTGACGCTGTTGGAATTTCTGCTTAATTAAATTCGCTCCCGATCTTTCTTGTCCATCTTTCTCGCCGGGTTAATCACGGGAAAAACTTTCAGCTCACTTTGTTGTTGAGTGTTTATTGACAATATTTGGTCACAGCAGGTATATGAGCTGGTAGCCTAGCTCCGTTCAGGCAATCAAAATGCTAGAAATCCGATATACCTAGTCCAGTTTTTAATAATAAAGATTATAATCATGATCATTATGTATTACGTATTATTTGGATCTGCTGTTCAACAAAATAGAAGCTAGTTAGGAGGATACAACCTCGCTTTGGGACTGCGAACCCTACAAACGTAGTAGGGACGGAATTAAAATGGTTTATCTGAAATAAAATAGCGTAACATAAGCGGTTTTCTTTATGTACCCTTTTAGACGTTGACGAATGTATCCAAGGATCTCATGATTGCCACCCTAGCCTTGCTTCTTGCACAAATACTGTTGGATCATACAGCTGTTCTTGTTACCCTGGATATGAAGGAGACGGAAAAACAAGCTGCGAAGAGATTCCAGGTAAGGATCATATGAACTGCTTTAAAATGAGCACGATGTTACGATATATTAATTAATACTTTATCTTCATACACATTCCTCCGAAAGACTTGTGAGTACAACGTTACACGTTAAAAAAAATTTCGAAAAAAAAAAGAACAAAAAAAAGGAAACAAAAAAAAAGTCCGTCAAAATAGGCATCAAAATAGGCAAATTTACACGCATTAGCATAGTCTATTTTATGTTTTTTTTTGTCGGGGTAGGAAGAAGGAAGTTGTTGCTTAAAGTACTAGCTACTACTGCTGCTGCTTTCTTGACTCGCTTGTTTGATCTTATCTACTTTATGTACTATAGAATGTCAGAACTACCAAAGTCTGAATACCGCCGACAGAAAGATAACCTACCCGGGTGGCTGGGAATGTGACAGTACAATTAGACCTGGGTGGTATCGACTTGAAGGAGCTGCAGGGATAAGGATGGCAATTTCATGTACACCATTCTTTAAGTGTGACACAGGTCTAACTAGCTGGATAAATGGCACGCATCCCACAGTGGCTGACGGACAGGTCAACAGACAGGTCTGTTTTTCCTATGGCGGTAACTGCTGTCGGCGGACAACTAACATTAAAGTGAGGAACTGTGGTTCATACTATGTGTATTACCTTGTAAATTTTTCCTCAAGTTACTGTAATGCTCGCTACTGTGGCACTGATTAGACCACAGGCAGCCCAGACGCGTTGTATGTGGAGTTCATTTAAAAATAGAAAAGGGTGAAAATATATGTAATAGCACGAAATAAATCTTTACTTCACGAAATAAATCTTGTTTACTTCTGCTTATTGTGTCCTGTTTAATTAATTTCCGGTTAATCTTGCACCGCTCTCTTACGCAATCGCTTGTTAGCGTCGCTGCTTATATAAGCCGTTAAGCCTAAGGTTTGCAGAGATTTATTACGGACTAACCGGTAATAAAAGAATCAAGATATCTTGAAATAAAGCCAGCCTTCAGATCAACGCTCCCTTGTTCGTCCTGGCTGGTTTAAATGACATTTTGTGGCTTTTTTCAATCGGAGGTAGCTTCCACTAAAGAAGAATTAAAGGCTGGTGACCCGTTCAACGAACCATGTTCACGCGAAGCGCAATAAATTCCCGAATAATGGACGGATCCGCTCCAAATTGCAATCAGCTGAACCAGGGATTACGTGGTTTTCTGTATATTGAGCGCTGGCTCTCAAAATCCATCGCAACTGCCCGAGAATCCCTCATTTATCTACCTAAATTTGACGCTTTCGCTTCGTCATGAACCGTAGCACCGACGGGTAGGCTACGGAATTTGAATACTCAAGCTTAGCGACCGCGTCTGCTCGACAAGATAGCACTGGCTACGGGAGGGACGGTACTATTACCGCTTGGGTTGATCCGTATGGTGGGAGGGTCCACACCGTTGGATTTGACCGGAAACGGAACGGATACAGTTTCAATTTCGAATTTTTCAACGTTCGATCTCGATCTCTCGGCTATACAGCTCGTTCGTTCGCTTCGGCTTTCATAGTGTTCTTTACGGTGGCTATTGTAGATAAAATTTTGCGTTTTGGTTTTTTGAGAACTTGAATTTGACATTGAATTGTTTATTTAGGGGGTTTTTTGTGCGAAAAGTACAAGCATAACATTGTTTGGGTTATTGTTCCGTTTCACTGGAGATCTTTTCTAAGTTGGTTAGACAAGACGAGGATTTTCCACCCAGAAAAAAAGCAAAATCGCTTGGATATACAGCTGCTTGGAAATTATGATAAGGTTGATTTACATGTCTTATTGAAAATGAACGCAATTGAAAGGAGACCAGTTCGAAATGACGGCTCAAATTATAAAAACCTTTAAACTGTAATGTTAATTTTGTTAGGGGGATGTCCAATTATGTTTATAAAAACGGTGCTGTTACATCAATACAAGACATCATAGACCATGCAGAGGAGGCTAAAGAAAACGAAGGATCTAGCTTAACGTCAACATCATTGGGGTTTGTTGTAAAAGATGTGTGGGGTGCGTCTGTTCAACGAGCAAAGAGAGGTCCGCGAAAGCTGCAGCAATACCTCTACTTAAATTTAAAGAGACATGAGCCAACTCGTTTGAATCAAAATGATGAGATCCAAAGTATCCCGCTATCCCAGCAAGTTACAGTCCCTGAGGAGTGGAAGGTCATTCAAGACAAGCCTGACTGTGTTAGTATAGTCTGCCTTGAGAAATGGGAGTTTAATAACGTGTGAGGAGCAAGTGAAGTTGTAGTTCAACGGCATCCGAACACGGGCAATACATATATTTCTTTAAGAGCTCACGGAAGTCAAACGGATTTGAGCGATATCCCCGGATTTGCTACACTGTCAATTAACGGACGGGTTAGTTTGGCACTAGACTATGTCCAGAATTCTTATTTTTGCACGGGAATTTCTCTTCCGAAAGGAGATGCGATACAAGCGTTTGCCCCTCATATCACAGGGTGTTTCAAAGACCT
Organism: Siderastrea radians; assembly: GCA_964017195.1. Taxonomy (NCBI): domain Eukaryota; kingdom Metazoa; phylum Cnidaria; class Anthozoa; order Scleractinia; family Rhizangiidae; genus Siderastrea; species Siderastrea radians. Next base: position 26,069,212 of record OZ024898.1, read on the forward strand.
AGTGAGAGATAACGAAGAGAAAAGAGCCATCACGTTCTCCTCGAAGTGCAAAATAGTTTCAGTTCCTGGAGCTTGCTGTTCTGAGTGTAACAACCATTGGAAGCTACATCATGTGAAAAGGCAACGAAGAGAGAAACGAATGGGCATCCACCGCAATTGCAATAAAAGGTACATGACAAAGGAAGATGTTGTCTTTCAGTTGAACGAAGAAAGGAAGGCAAGAGTGAATGCTGAAAAGAGAGAGAGAGGTATTGGAAAGAGAAATTTCTTAATGAATCTGCCCAGATAGAGGAGGACCATACAGACCTGTCAAACATATTACGTGGCGTTGCCAAAGAGAACGTTCCTGGCGACATGGAATGTCTTTGGGAACAACAGAAGAAAATCATGGCCACAAAAAGCAAGCGTGGATACAGATGGCATCCGAAGTAAGTATACCTACTGGTCGATACTTCTGTGGCATGGAAGTTTAATTGCGCGGTTTGCAAATAACGTAGCTTGAATCTGTTACGGTGCGATCACTCACAAAAATTAAATCTCACGAAAACTTCATGCTACAGGGAATAATCCTCTCTGCTAATTCAGTTGGGAGTTATCTTTAAGCTGACATGCCACAAAGGATTGACTGCCTATCGATTTGTCAGTAAAGATTGAATACTTAGAATCCGCGCGATAGATAAAACGGAGCCTGTGTCTGTTTCCATTTTTATTTCCTTATCTCCTAATTAGACCCCTTCTTAAACTCCTGTATTTTGAATAAGCTCCGCATTGTTACTGTTACTTTATAACCCCAGTAGCTGGTTGACTTGTTATACCCTCAAAGAACTTAATCTCACAGAAAAGGTTTTAAATACTTTTTTAATTGGTGATGCCTGATTTACCAATTATTTTGCAGGATCATCAGATTGTGCATTGATCTGTATTGCAAAAACCCCCATGTTCTTGATCCTCTGAGGAAATTTATCATCCTACCAAGCAACCACACTATCACGTAATCTCGTTTGTGATGTACGATTTTGTAGTGGACCTATTCTTATTTCAGAAATCTATGATTGTAAAAATTTTAAAGTTAACTCACAAAATAAAACCTTATTTTCCATAAGAACAAAATAGATGAAAAGCCTGGCTGGAACGATCAAGTTCTCAAGTGGTGTTTGGAGACAGCACAGGAAAAAAATCTAAAGAAAGAGGACTACTGGGGCGACTTTGTGATAGACGGGATGAAAATCCAGGTTCGTGAGAAAAACTTGTTGCACTGCGTTTCCCATGTTAAAGTTGCACAGGGAGCCGATGTATTTCATTGTTTGTGCAAATTACTGTGTAAATTAGTAAAATTTGTCAACCATTGCAGTGATCATACATAATTTGTGATAAAACTGTAACATTTCAAAATCTTTCCTACCCTCTTGTGTATTTTGAGTTGCAGGGTGCTGCCTAGACTTAAAAACCTAAAACCTGAAACCTGATTTAAATGTCTCCTAAAACCCAATTTATATCTCTAATAAGATAATAATCCATAACATTTTGCAGATAAGATGAAAATCCAGCTTTGTGAGAAAAACTTGCTATACTGAGTTTCCAACATAAAAGTTACTTGCACAGGGCGCCCATGTATTGGAAAGATGACTGTTTCACTGTTTGTGTAAAATAAATATGCAAATGAGTAAAATTTGTCAACCATTCCAGTGATCATACATAATTTGTGATAAAACTGTAACATTTCAAAATCTTTCCTACCCTCCTGGGCATTTTGAGTTGCATGGTAAAGCCTAAACGTAAAAACCTAAAACCTGATTCAAATATCCTAAGACCCAGTTTACACAGGCGTACGGGCCGGGGGGGCGGGGGGGGGGGCTGCAGCCCCCCCAGTTGCGAAAATTTTCGGGCAAAACGCTTGTGATTCGGGCAAAAGCACTTGGGATATAATATTTATTGATTAAAATATTTATTTATTTACTTATTTTATACATTGATTAAAATATGTATTTATTTATTGAGTCCGGCTTCTACAACACGACCAAACGGTCCATCTTGAAACGTTTGAATGGCTTTGCTGCCGATCTGCCGATCGCTAGCAGCCTGGCATTTGCTGCAGTTCGCGCCAAACGTTCGCGCCAATTCACATAAGGCGGGAGAACGCGTACGCTTTGTGAATCGCGTGCAGCTCACATGTAGTTGAGTTTCAGTTGAGGACTTCGTGGAGTCAAAGTAAACGTTGTTTAAGAAGAAAAAAAGTTCAAATTCAAGATCAAGAAAAGAGTTCAAGTTCAAGATCAAGTAGAAAGTGCCTTAAGGTCAAGCGGTCGACAAGACGAAAGGTAAATAATTGGTAATTAAGTCAAGGCATTTTGTCGGCTTGTACCAACTACCAAAGCGTGGAGATAAAAATCTGCAAAAAATGCAGGAGGTTAGCTCTTCGGGTTTTTGCCCGAGTGTTTTTATTTTTTCTTTGGTGTAATCTTAATTAAACGGGTTTATCTTGAGCGTTAAACCTGGTCGAACTGTCCGTCATTGTCAAGCTAGGTGAAAAATTTTGGAAAACTCTCCAAATTTGCGTGAATGGAGATTAAAAGCAACAATGTGAGCGCGTTGCAAATTTGACAGTTGATTTTAGATTAGAAGAAACGCTTATTCCAATTTCACCAAAACGGCATAAGTTGGGTGTTTTTGTTCGATTTTGGTAGGGTGCACTTTAGCGTGTTAAAAGGCGAAATTACTTCTCATTCAGTGAAAGCTTATATATTTTTGGACCGCTGCATGATCTATTATGTATAGCACAATGCCGGCCACGTGTGCAAAAGCTGTGTTTTATCTTAGTTTTATCGTGTACAGTACCGTGCGACTTGCATTAGAAATACATGAAAAAATTTTGGCAAAAAGAGATCCTTCAATCAAAACTTATAATCTTGAATTTTTAATAAAAGTTACTAATCAGTACGTATAAAAACATCACACTGCACTATGCTCCCCAACTTAGTTTTATTATGGAATGCGTTACGGTCTTTTTGTCACGCTTGAAATGGTAAGAACAGCATCCGATGCTTCAACTTCATAATTTAACGCGATTTATTCAGAAAGTAAACGGATACCGTAAAGTACTCTATTCAACGTCCCATTTTTAGACTGGAGATCGAGAGGTAGAGGTGAACCTTGAATTATGACGGATCAAGAGCCTGATAGAGGAAAAAGAAAACGCCCTTATCGCCAGCGCGTTATTTGTGGTGTATGTAAGAAAGAACTCGATTCCGATTATAAAGATAATCATGCCAAAACTGTGCATAAAGGACAGAAAGTTGCTTTCACTATGGTACGTGAGCGTAATCAGAGTCAGCTTGCTTTTTTCACCAAGAGCTCCGCGGAGTCGCGGCCGTCACAGAAGCTCTTCAGATCAGACAACCAGACTGACGCACATGACCAAGATAACACTGGTTCCTGTTGGAATGTACAAACTGATGGCATTGAAAGAGTTGAAATCTCGCCTGTGTCGGTGGTTCTGGAACTGCAGGATGACCAAGATGAACACGTCCCTATTCAGGAAGCTACTAAGCGTTAGGTGACATTGTCCGTTAGGTGACATCACCCTAAGTGATTCGCCCACCAGTGCTAGCTTCGACCAGGTTGCCAGGTACTATAACCTCGACAGGGAGCTACTCCAGGCAGACCAACGCCTGTTCTGTCAGTTTAAGGCAGCACACGTGGGAAAATCGATAAAAACACCTGCAGAAGTCATCGAAGTGTTGAACGCAAACAGCCTGTATGAAATGACCCCAGAATTTTCAAAGGTCGCGTCCATTCTGGCCGTCATCCCCGCAACGTCCTGCTGAGCGGAGCGCTCATTCAGCGGACTCCGACGCTTGAAGACCTACCTTCGGAGCACGATGGGGCAAAATAGGCTGAACAGCCTCGCTATCGTGTGCATTGAGCGCTCTTATGGGAACAAAGTTATTGTTAACAGTATGAACAAGATTATTAACACTTTCGGACAGCGCCACGGAAGGAAAAACTTTTCCTTTTAATAACTTTAATTTTAACAGAATTGATCGCATGAGTAGGCTTGTCAATAGAGTTCATAGAGTATGCAAGGTTTGAAAACAACCGTTTTTGGAGTTATAACAGTTTCAGTAGACGTGAGAATTGTGAACCTTTTTGTTTTTCTTGCAATTTAAGTTCGTTTATATCCAAATTTCAACACTTACACATTCGGGCATTGTGTAATTTTTTCGGGCAAGAAGATCGCTGCCCCCCCAAGTCCGAATGTGCCCGTACGCCTATGCCAATTTACATATCCAGTAAGATCATTATCCATAACATTTTGCATGTTTTCTAATGTCTAAGGGAATTCAATGTCACTTTCAGACCAAAGGATTTCAAAGTTATAAACTTCAAAATATGATACTAATGTATAACATACGATAACTAATCAGCTTAATTTGCTTCTTAGGAAAATTTAGAGATGGTTGTAAAGCATGGAAAGCACAGGCTGGTTGGGTTCGTAGACCTTGGTGAGGGCCACGACCTGATGACAAGTCACTGTGGTATGTTGAATTTACATGAAATTTTGGCAAATGGCTTGAAATCTGCAACCAGAACACCATTAACCCGTTATGCCCCAACATCACTATTCAAATTCTCCTTACTGGCCTCCATACATTTCACTGAGTGCTTATTGTTAACACTTTTTTTAAGACATCAAGACTATTCATCTTTGGTGATCATTTCCCCAGTTCTCATGACCTTAAGGTGTTATAATCAGGGATCCATATTAGCAGTCGTCAGGTCGTCCGAGACGACTACAAAGTCCTACGGACGAGTATCAAAAATCACACACTCGTCCGGCGGACGAGTAACTTTTAAGGAGTGAAAAATTTGTCTTCAATTTGTCACTAGTTAGTGTACCTGTGTTTTGAATGTCCACCAGCCATTCGGTTATTCTGTACTGTCAAATTCGTTTCGTTGTACGTATAAGACATCTTATGCGGTACTCTTAGAAGTAAAATGTTTGCAGTCTCAATTTCTTGTTCTCGATTGCTGAAGTACTGCGTATTAAGTGGCATTCTCGCTAAAAGCGGTCCACTTGACTTCGCGACCAAAAATTGTTTTCCTTTACTTTTTGTTTGTGAAAAGGGTTTGGTACACATGTATCAAAACCACTTTATTTATTTTCCAATACTTTATTTTTGCTTTGCTACAAGCCAAAAACCAATTTTGCCCGCAACGGGGTTTCCGGCGGTGATCGAAAGGCTGAAATTTATGGATTTTGAGAGACGCGCCACTGCCAGTTAGATGCAGTTTGCGAAATTTTGCTTCGACCTAGTATCTAAGGTAGATCGACTTAGTTCACAGACAAAATGTGGAAAAAGTTCATAAATTTTTGAGCACGCCAGGTAAAGTTAAAGGCAACCTACTCTGAAGCCTATAATGAGATCCCAAAAATGGGCCAAATGCAAGAAACAATTTCGCATCGTTTGCGGCCTAAATTGGATTAAAAAACAATATCACAGCAAAGTTCTTACCTTATTTAATCAATTTGTAAGCTCAAACGTACGGGTATCTCCCTGGATCACAAGCGAAAACAGGTTAGAACTCCGCCATTGACAGCGTGTTAACATAAATATCGCTCGTGTCAAAGGTCACTGACATATTCCTAGAACTTGGCAAAAATACATTTTTCGGGGATGCTAAGCCGTTGCTGTCCACCAAAATGAATGTCTATAGCTTCCTTTAATGCTCGTACATCCAATATTGATCCAGAACAGGATGAAAGTTGCGTTAAGTTGATAAATATTCATGGCGGGTGACGCTCAACAAAGTAAACAACGTCGGGTATCGTAGTTGATTCAAATTTTCTGCTCCTCAAGGAATACAAAACATTTTCAAGATCCCTAGAAAAAGAAAAGACGTTATGTAGTTGAACTCTAACAATGAATTTAGACTGTTCAACACCTCCTGCAACTTGGACGCGATCGAGGCAGAAAAATATAATTTGAAAAGTTGCAACGAAAATCGTGTTAGTAGTCCAGACTCACCTGCCGCCAGAAGGTGAAATGAAATTATTTTCGACTAAGTCGCCTGAGTTTCCGTTATAGCCTTGGTTCTAGTCGTTCGGAAATGGACTGTAGGAATCTTCTTTTGAGTAGAAATTGTGAAGTTCGCAGTAGTTAGAATTACTGATCTCAGAAGACTTGGGACGACCCTGACAAGATTCTTGGAGTTTGCTTACGTCACCATTTGGCACACAATCTTATCAACGTCGTGCGACTAACTTAGTAGCAGGCGAAAACAGAAATTAAAAAAATGGTTTGCGCCTTAGGCGCTGTGCACTTTATGATAATTTATGGAAAGTGGTTAACAGTTTTCATCTGGCAAGTGTGATAAAAGAAGTGCGAGCATTAGCGTTCACCAAAAATATATAGAGGATTTTACGCGGCGGCGCGAAGATAGGAATTTTATTTTCCAGTGGTAAAATATTGTCTATTGTCCGCTTTGGGCAGCACGACAAGACAGCAACATCAGAAGGTTTGTATGAAAGACGTGACTGGCACTAGAATCCAAGCTATCAGCAGTAAAGTTTTATACAGGGAGGCTCCGCCCCTAGGCTCAAACCCTTACCCTTTAATATACCAGTTTTTTTTTTTCACCCAAATGGCACCCCTTTCATAACCTAGAGCAAGAATGTAGCCCTTTCTGATGCACATGTTTATTTATACCTTAAGGATAAGCCAAAACGGTAGAATAACCCATTGTCGCGACGTTTGTATCTGGGCTTTCAGTCGCCCTTGGTCAGTTCAGCTAAAGGCCCTCAACTTTCGTGTGTTTCGCGTTGTTATTTTTGCCAGAATTTGGCACCCATTTATATACTTAACTTTAGCTGCTGTCTCTTTTACTTAGCAGCGCACTTTGGTGACCCTTAACATACTTAATATACTAAGATAACGATTTTTCCAACCTTTCACTATGGTGCAGGCTCAAGAAAGTCACCCCTTTCGGGCGGAGCCTCCCCGTATACTCCACCATAGGAAGTGCCCCCCACCCCCGGGGGGGGAGGGCAACAGAATTGAAAAGTGTTCATGAAGTAACAAAAGAATTGTGCGACATGGGGTGGGTACTTCAGAAACCAAGAGGGGGAGGATCGAGTTTTTTGGACTGAGAGGGTAAAAGAGTACCCCACAACGCGATTTGATATTGGCGAGGAAAGACTGCGAAAAGCTCATTTAGTACGGTGGCAGCGCACATGACAATGGCCAGAGAAACAGTTGGAGGGACAAGATTTAAGAGAAGTGAATGAATTACCAAGGTTCAGGTGTAACTAACGTTTTTTTTTAAAGATTGGCATCAAGCAGAAGACTATGAGTATTATTACATAAATTTGATAAAAATGATGAAAGCCTCATGGAAGATGGATTGAATTACCTAGATGGGAAGGAAAGGCAGAATACTATAGATGAGGTTGTAAGCCGCCAGATTCTAAGGTAGTCGCGCGACGTTGATAAGATTGTGTGACAAATTGTGACGTAAGCAAACTCCAAGAATCTTGTCAGGGTCGACCCAAGTCTTCTGAGATCAGTAATTCTAGCTAAGGGGCCAACCATTTAACTTCTGAGGGGGGGTGGGGGTTGGGTGATTTGGTATAGGCATGAATTTTTTTTTCAACCCCTTAATTCCCCGTGTATTTTTTTTCTCGGGGTATGTGCTTGCAAGATATTTTTTTCTCCCTCCAACGTTCTGCATGAAATTTTTTTTGGTGTGTGGATGGGGTTTAAAGTAGGCCTTCATTATAAATCAAATTATAAAAGGTCAAGGATCTGTGAAAGAAACTTTGAACAAATATATTAATTTTTATCTAAGAGTTTTTGAGTGACTTTTATAATACAGTACAATACCTTTAACACCAAATGTAAAACATTGAGGTGACCCCTTCCCACTGATAAAAGGAGTCAGACCTGTTCCTGGCCATGGACTTTGATCATTTTGCAAGGTGAATGCGCCTACAGTACAGTACACAGTACGTGCATAGAGCTACAGAACAGTACAGTGCATAGCGCGAATGCGTCTTCAGTACATATTTTAAGGAAAGATAATGAGCCACATCCTTTCCTTGCTTTAGTTGCTTTAGAGAGCTATCTAGAAAGGGTTAAATCCAACTTGCAGCTGAAGTACACATTACAAAGCCCCAAATTGAAAAAAATCTGCACAGAGCTCTTAAGTTGCTTTGTTGCCAAAGAGTGAGATTTTTGACGGCGTCATCTTTGTAGGGGGGTCTGGGGGCATGCTCCCTCAGAAAATTTTGAAAAATTAAAATAGCCAAGACGTGTTTTCCTTTATTCTGAGAAGAAATGTGACCCTTCGAAAGTAACTATTTAGATCCCAGATTTTTCTTTAAATTAGACTAATATCAACTCGATCTTGACATTCTGACTTATCCAGAAGTCAAATTAACATGCCATAACGCTTAAAAACATCGTTGATGATGCTCTTTGTTGTAGTTCCCAGTAGCTTTCTTTACAGTAGCCAACAAATCTGCAGGTGGTTCAAAAGATGACTCTTTGTAGGCCATTTTGATAGTAAGCAAAAAGGCCAATGTACCGTCCATCTGGAGAGATGCTGCCAATAGCTGTTTTGTTTTTCCTTATAAGAGGCACAACTCTCTCTTCACCGGCATTTGAATGTGGTAGTGTAAGAACTGTTTTGGATACGTCATTTATCTTACCAAATTTATGGGTACTATTCCCTAGCTTTAATGATGACAGATATCCCCAGATCACATCCATGCCAAAACTGGATGATTTCTCATCATTTTCCTCACTTGCAAACTTTACTGATTTGGGCTTCATCCCCGACTTTCTTGGGACAAAAACGAGGGGCAAATTCAATTAGACAACATGCACGAACGTGGAAAACTACTGGGGCCTCTTGCAGTACCTATGGCTGAAGATACATCCCGTAAAGTACAACAATTGATTACAGTGCTTCACAATGAACACCACATTAACGAAATGACTGAAAAATGGCTTTGTCAAACACCAAACCCGCCTCGAATTCCAGTATTTTATACCCTTACGAAAATCCACAAACCGACTTGGGAGACCTTGGGAGTTTCAGGTCTAACAGAGAAGTTATCAGCATTTGTTGCCATACTACTCCAGCCGTTAGCACAACAACAGAAGTCGCATCTCAAAGACTGATACAGTCAACTGACTCCATTAATTTCGTTGACAGGACTAAAGTTCCAGAGAACACAATCCTTGCATCTATGGACGTAACGAGCATTGTATACTAATATTCCACAAGAGAGGGAATACATACAGTATGCAAGGCATACGACACTTTCTATATTAAAAGACACACCTCCTATCCCTACACGTTTACTTGACAAGCGTTCAGGCAAATGTTACAGGAGAGCTCATTCCAGTTTTGTGTCAAATAGATAGTTAATAAAGTTTACTTCATGTTCCAACAGCTATTCTGGCATTCTTGATTTAGAGTGCACTGAACACATTGGTCTTCAAATCACAACACCAGCCGTGATCTTGAAGTTCAGAAAACATGTATCAAGATTGGTAACCACAGGTGCTATAAATGTAAAGAAAAGGCCATCTGAGGGGAAAACATCATTGTGCAAAGAATCCCTCTTACCCAAGTCCAGATGCTAAAATCTTTTAACAGTCTGCTGATAAAGTTCGATGTGTCAACCCAGGAAACATCTTGCCAGAATTTTTTTTCCAGCCCACTGTACGTGCGTGAATTTTTTTTTGGACAATAGTCTTGTGCAGGAAATTTTTTCTTACGCACAAGCGCTTGCAGGATATTTTTTTTCAAAATCACCCAACCCCCCCCCTCAGAAGTTAAATGGTTGGCCCCTAAGAAAAGCAAGCGTAAGCGGAAACGGAAGTAAAGCGTTTGAAATTCTAAAGGCGTAAGCGGAAACGGAAGGAAAACGTCGAATCTTATACAAGCCTTTTCTTAACAGTTGTAATACGCAGAAGAGTAACCTGTCAACTACCTTTACCAAGGCAGTAAATGACGTACGAGACAGTGGATTGAGCGTAATAAAAGCCGCTTAAAAGTGACGAACCAAAAAATCAACACTGGCGGGATCGATTAAACATCCACCCCCCGAATAACCATTTGCTATTTACACCAATTATTGGTCGCTAAGCCGATATTTATTCACAAATCGAAGAGAAAACACGACAAGTACTCAGCAGGGTGGCTGACACATCAGTTTGTGTCGAACGTTTTCGTGGAAAAAAATTTGTTTGGTCGATGTACGAAAACTGGGCCAGGTGTACGAAGACTGGGCAATTTAGGAGTTTTGGGAAAAATGGCATAATTTTGAACCTACGTCGATCAAGCGGCCAATCGTTTTATATATTGAAGGTAAGTAAATTAAAGAAATTTTCATCTCACAGACGAAAAGATATAGCGATTACAAACTAAAGTGTACGAAAACTGGGCAACACACTGTACTTGCAACACTGCCAAGACAGAGTTTCGCAACTGTATCCCAAAGATGTAAAAGACCAATCCCTGCGTGATAGTCATCCTTTACAAGACTATCATGCAGGGAAGAGATATGCAGGACTAAAGAGAAAGGCATGGTTGCACAGTCAATAATTGAGTTTGCTTGAAGTTGCTTATAATGGTACGTGGTGGTGGTATGTTGTTTTTGTTGGGGGGGGGGGGTTGAATGAAAGTGAATTAAAGATAGAAAGAGTGACGGAAAGCTTGATTATACATTACTGCAGCATTACTGCAGCACAAGACCAAGTTCTCAGAAGTCAGGTCGTCAAAGCAAAGGTCCACAGAGAGAAGGTATATTCTAGATAGAATTATATGTAGATCATCGCAGTGAAGGTGTTCCAACCTAACCGGTTGAAAAGAAGAAACCTGAAAAAATTCAGACTTGAACGGGAATCGAACCCATGACCTCTGCAATACTGGTGCAGTGCCCTAACCAACTGAGCTACGCCGGTATCGCAGAGGTCATGGGTTCGATTCCCATTCAAGCCTGAATTTTTTCAGGTTTCTTCTTTTCAACCGCTTAGGTTGGAACACCTTCACTGCGATGATCTACATATAATTCTATCTTTATCCGCAGTTCAAATATATGAATTTCATATATTCATGTTCATTTATTCTCCATCTATGGGATAATACGAACTCTCAATTAACCAGCTTCCAGTTGGCTTGATAGCTCAGTTAGTTAGGGCGCTGCACCGGTATCGCAGAGGCCATGGGTTCGATTCCCGTTCAAGCCTGAATTTTTTCAGGTTTTTTTTTTCAACCGCTTAGGTTGGAACACCTTCACTGCGATGATCTACATATAATTCTATCTTTATCTGCAGTTCAAATATATGAATTTCATATATTTATTTTCATTTATTCTCCATCTATGGGATAATACGAACTCTCAATTGACCAGCTCCCAGTTGGCTTGATAGCTCAGTTGGTTAGGGCCCTGCACCGGTATCGCAGAGGTCATGGGTTCGATTCCCGTTCAAGCCTGAATTTTTTCAGGTTTCTTCTTTTCAACCGCTTAGGTTGGAACACCTTCACTGCGATGATCTACATATAATTCTATCTTTATCCGCACTTCAAATATATGAATTTCATATATTCATGTTCATTTATTCTCCATCTACGGGATAATACGAACTCTCAATTGACCAGCTCCCAGTTTGCTTGATAGCTCAGTTGGTTAGGGCGCTGCACCGGTATCGCAGAGGTCATAGGTTCGATTCCCGTTCAAGCCTGAATTTTTTTTCAGGTTTCTTCTTTTCAACCGCTTAGGTTGGAACACCTTCACTGTGATGATCTACATATAATTCTGACATATAATATGTTAGCCGCATCTCTGTGACATGAATGCTGCGTTTGAAAAATGATCAATATAAGGCCGATTTGCTTAAAAATACACAGAGGACCCTTATTCCACAAAAAATATCAACTTAAGCAGCTGATAACAAAACAACCTGAAGAAAATTTCTCGCCGGAAGTTTTTTCAGGTTGTTGTTTTATCAGCTGCATAAGTTGATATCATTAACTGTGATGGTCATTATCATTTCATAGTTTAGTACCACTTGCCTTTTTGACAAGTTTTAGTGAAGATACTTTCTTATCATTGCTTTGGCTCAAAGAGTAAAATAGTCTATCAGCTCTTTTCATGTACATGCATGTAAACATTTCATTCAAGGGGAATCCTTCAATTTACCTTTTAGGTGATTTCTGATTATAAAAAGGAAAGGCTGGATGCCATAAAAGCTGATTCCCTGAAGTTGTTGCAAACAGGGCTTGTAAGTATTCATGTATTAATTTATTACTCGTTAATATATGTAACAGTAAGTTTTCTGAAAATTAGTTTTAGGATTACATGAAAACAAGTTTTAACCATTGCCTTAAAAGCTCAATGCCAGCGTTTTAGTGTGTTGGATGTATGTCACAACACCATTTCTCTGCAGACAATTCATCACAGTCAAAATACTCAGCATGTGACCATTTGCCTGACACTAGTAATAAACCAATCAACAGTTGTTTGAAATTATGGTACTGGATTCAGGATATCATTGGAATATTACAATAGGCTAAGCAAAATTCAAATTTTGATCCCATTAATAAAATCTATCTATTATTAGTGAAAGTCATTCCTAAATAAATATGCGAATGTGCTGAATATCTTGAATGTAATTCAGTTTGGTGTGTAATAATTAATAACCATGTAGTGAATTCATTGTACAAGAAAATGCAGGTTTTGACAGGGTGTCTGTATTAAGCGGGTACTATATTTATTAATTAGTCTAGTGTCTGTGCTTATGGTTACTGTTGATCACATTTCTCTTCCAGGTTCAAAGAGACCAAGAAATTATGATTGCCCTCCACTTTTCAAAAGAGAGACAGGTTTCCTCTGTCACATTAAAAAGACTGAAAACATTGTGCAGGGATCACTGCATTCCTTGCATGCCAGGGACACCTAAACAAGACCTACTGAGTTCCCTAGGACACTCAGGTTCTGTTTGAGAAATGTAGTAAAATGTAAAAACAATGAAGAACTTATCACCTATGTTAACCTCGTAACTATTGATTTACCTACCGGTACTAATTTGTCATGTGCAATTGAACTTTGCTTACACGTAACATATTTTCTTGGTTATAAAAACCAGGGTTCAAATAAGATACAATTTAACAGCATTCATAAGTCGACCTCACACAATGTACACATACATTTTCTGTTGATGAGACGGATTCTTCTCCGATGGGTGTACTACTTTGGGTGTGTAAACCATCACCGAATACCACTCCACAATGTACTGAGTACCAAATTCTAAAGTTGCAAATACTAAAACGAATGCTGTGTCTGTGAGCCCAAAGTTGTAAGCACTGGTCCACTTAACCAGGAAAATATCGTACAAGACAACAATTCGATCAAATCTAGTTCAATGAATTTTTCCTTTGTTTTGTGAAAGTTGATGCTGTAGAATATGATGTCGGCATCTACATAACAAATCTTAGAAATATACCAGAGTCAAATACATGTATCTTGACACTTTAAGATGGATTCAGCTCAGCATTCGAGCAATAAGTGCAAGAATTAATTACTAATACTCATAGCAAGGTACCATTTTGAAGTAATATATCAAACACGAGAAAGAGTGTTTCATCAGGATATCCAAACCCCGAGAAGTGGGTTGAAAAAACGAGGCGCAGCCGAGTTTTTTTGACCGACTTCGAGGTGTTTGGATACCTGATGAAACACCCTTTCGAGTTTTTGATATGGCTTCTCAAACCAGTCATAATTCTTGGAGGACCATTGGGTTGCATCATCACTGATTTATGCTTTTCACCTGACAACGCTTTTTCAATTGGGTGTATATACAAATTGTAAGAATGATTAATACAAATGTGTAGTATCTTTTAAAATAACTTAATTGGTCAAAAACAACAATTATTACCATTTGAATCGAAACAAAAGGATATTTATACATTTAACAAACCTATTATATCGATGTGATAATATTTTGAAAGCACGTAGTTCAAATTAATATATAGATTTAGCCATGCCTAAAAGCGGAGCCTCCAAGGAATAAACTGGTGCTCGTTTCTCAAAAATAGTCCTGAAACTTTTCGCTCTGAAATATATTTCGGGGCTTTCTTTGGCTCGTTCCCTTTCGAAAAGTGTTTCTCAAAAAGCCCGAAAGTGTTCCGAATTGTCCTCCAAGATTTTGAGGATCTGTTCTGTAAAACCAAGCTCGAAAGCTCATTCTAGAGGCTGAGCACAGCTTAATTTTTTTTTCGGGCATCAAACTGAACACATATTTTACTCAGGAGCAGTCTTGCTTGGTTTTTTAAATGTTTCCATATCCTGTCAATAACTGTCAAGGCTTGTCAAATCTCCTTGGATTATTGGCTGTTGGCTTGAATGAACTTGAAACAGCGCTCATGTACAACAACAAAATAATACTTATTCTGAAGTAAATGGGCTATCTTCATCGCGTTCAGATGTTCAGTTAACAAATAACATGAACTGCCCCTATTAGTCTGGTCAAAATTTATACCATCAAGATTGAAAACGAGCAAACACCAAACACGCTTTAAATTATGGCATAAGTTTTGCGGATGCGAAGTAAGCCCATTTAAAGTTAGGCGCTTTGAGGAACGCAAAAAAACTTGTTTTTCGGAAGCTTTTCGGATAAAATAGTCTTAAACCGACAACTGCTTCGCTTACTATTGAAAAGTTCTAGGACAAGAAAATCGACAATTGCACAAACCGATCCGACAGTTAAAATTGAAAGCAATTATTCGCCGTAAGTGATGCTTGTGCAGTTGCCTTGCGACTGTGCTTTGACCTACTGTTATGAATAAACAAACACAAAATAAACAGAGAAATCATTTTTGAAAAAGTTTATTCGAAAACTCGTAAGTTTACACTTAAATGCAATTCGCATTTCACTTCCAGCATGGCAAAATATACTAAGACTACATCTGTCACAAATCTGAGCTCGTTTTCTAATAATTTTTTGAAGTCAGAAGTAAATGACACATTTCTAATGACATAAATTCAATTTCAAAATGTAATTTCTTTGACCGTAATAAATACTCAACATCATGCACCTTAAACCCTTTAAAAACTTCACTTACTCGGTTGTGTTTCAGAACAAGGCAAGCTCTCCGCCGTGAAGAAAACAAAGCGATGAGGTCCTTTGAAGGCAGCTTTCGTAACTTGAAGTTTTCGCCTACTACCAGTATTCTTTTGGACTTTTTCTTTCCATTTATAGGCATTAAATGTTTTTTTCTCAAGTTTAAAACTACAGTACCGTCGAACAATCGTTTTGCTAAATAAACTTAAGCTTTTTAAAGAAACCTCTTTTTCAAAAGCGACGATGGTCATGCGATTTCACGCCGGTTGCCCAAAAGCACCGCGCGATTTCCCGCCAAGAAAAGATGGCATTCCCCACTCCCGGTCGGGTTGCCTTGGGACTTCCCTCCCCCTCCCCCAGAGTCTGTACGGACGGTCGGACGGACGGACGGACGGACGGACGTACGCTGACGTCACAACCAAAATTTTTCGCATCGATACATTACCAAATTTCCTTAGCAATGGAGCTCCGCTGGCGGGCTTTGCCCGCAGGCTCCGCTATAATTTTTATTGAATTGGGCAGAATGAAACAATAAAGTTTTTAAATGTGAAGAAGATCCTCGCAGTTCTTCACATTTATTTCTTCCTTCCGCAGTTCAAATATATGAATTTCATATATTCATAACTTAATAAAGTTTTTATGTATTTTTATTACACATTTTTATTTACTGAGGACTGTATAAGTTATTTACAGGATCTTGACAGCCCTCCTTTTAATTTCAATTTACGTGGTATTTGCAGGATCTTGACAGCCCCCTTTTTTAATTTACGTGGTATTTACAGGATCTCGACAGCCCCTCTTTTTCAATTTACATGATATTTACAGGGTCTTGACAGCCCCCCTTTTTCGATTTACATGACATTTACAGGATCTCGAGAGCCCCTCTTTTTCAATTTACATTATATTTACAGGATATCGACAGCCCCCCTTTTTCGATTTACATGATATTTACAGGATATCGACAGCCCCCCTTTTTCAATTTACGTGGTATTTACAGGATCTGGCAGCCTCCCTTTATTAGTTTACGCGGTATTTACAGGATCTCGACAGCCCCCCTTTTTCGATTTACATGATATTTACAGGATCTCGAGAGCCCCTCTTTTTTAATTTACATGATATTTACAGGATATCGACAGCCCCCCTTTTTCGATTTACATGATATTTACAGGATATCAATAGCCCCCCTTTTTCAATTTACATGATATTTACAGGGTCTTGACAGCCCCCCTTTTTCGATTTACATGACATTTACAGGATCTCGAGAGCCCCTCTTTTTCAATTTACACGATATTTACAGGATATCGACAGCCCCCCTTTTTCGATTTACATGATATTTACAGGATATCAATAGCCCCCCTTTTCAATTTACATGATATTTACAGGGTCTTGACAGCCCCCTTTTTCGATTTACATGACATTTACAGGATCTCGAGAGCCCCTCTTTTTCAATTTACATGATATTTACAGGATATCGACAGCCCCCCTTTTCCAATTTACGTGGTATTTACAGGATCTGGGCAGCCTCCCTTTATTAGTTTGCACGGTATTTACAGGATCTCGACAGCCCCCCTTTTTCGATTTACATGATATTTACAGGATCTCGAGAGCCCCTCTTTTTAATTTACATGATATTTGCAGGATATCGACAGCCCCCCTTTTTCGATTTACATGATATTTACAGGATATCAACAGCCCCCCTTTTTCAATTTACATGATATTTACAGGATATCAACAGCCCCCCTTTTTCAATTTACATGGTATTTACAGGGTCTCGACAGCCCCCCTTTTTCAATTTACGTGGTATTTACAGGATCTCGACAGCCCCCTTTTTTCAGTTTACGTGGTATTTACAATGTTATTTACAGGATCTCCACAGCCCCCCTTTTTTAATTTACGTGGTATTTACAGGGTCTCGACAGCCCCCTTTTTTCAATTTACATGGTATTTACAATGTCATTTACAGGATTTTGGCAGCCACCCCTTTTCAATTTACATGGTCTTTACAGGATCTCGGCAGGCTCCCTCGTATAAATTTACATGTTATTTACATGATCTGTGTTCTTTTGCCTTACAACATTTACAGTATCTTTCTTTATATTTACATGTTTCAATGCCGAAATTTACATGATATTTACAGTATCTTTTGAGAACATGTAAAAGTCCAAAAATCATGTAAATTTACTTTTTACAGTATCTTTTTACCCTTTTACATGTTATTTACATGTTATTTACATAGTATGTAAATTTTCAACTTTTCCAGTGACGTGTCTAAGCAAGTTCTGTCACAACTTATCCGAAACAGTCCTTCCACTCAGAGACTTGATGAAGGAGGACTCTGTATTTTTATGGTCAAACAATCATAAAAATGCATTTAACTCAGCAATGGATCTCATTGTTTTAACAACCGCACTATGATACTACAACGCAACCCTTCCAGTAACACTTCAAGTGGACGCATCTGAAGACGCCATCGGTGGTGTATTACTACAAAATGAACAGCCTGTTTTACTTTGCATACACTCAACAGCACGGAAAAGAACTACGCCAAGATCGAGAAGGAGTGCCTTGCTATTGTGTCTTGCATGGATAAGTGGCATCAGTACCTGTACGACAAGCACGACATAACGGTCCACACGGATCACCAGCCTTTGGAGACAATATTTAAAAAGCCACTCAGCAAAGCCCCTCGCAGGTTGCAAAGAATGATGCTAAAATTGCAGAAATATCAATTCACAGTCCGGTACAAGAAGGGGAAAGAGCTGTACGTAGTGGATACTCTCGCGCGCGCGGCCGTGACTGTCGCCGATCCTGACCACACCTCCTTTGCTGACAAGCAGGAATGTGAAGTCTTTCGATTGGAATTGGAGGAAATGGATCTCACATCAAATCGGGTTACAGCCGACACTCTAAAATGGATAAGACAAGAAACCGCCAAAGATCCTGTCCTAGCAGCTCTACAAACAGTGGTAACGAATGGCCAGGTTGGCCCTCAGAAAGGAAAGAAGCACCAGGGGAACTCAGAGTTTACTGAAACTACAGAGACGAGTTGTCAGTTTATGATGTTCTCTACAAGTCTCATCAAGTCATTGTCCCAGCTTCTCTACGACCTGAGATGCTACGGAAAATACATAAAGCGCACCAAGGGGCAGACAGTAGCATAAGATGGAGCCAGGAATGCAGGCAGCTATCAGAGAGACATGTTTATCGTGTGGAATTTGTTCCCAGTTCCTTAGCGAGCGACCTCAAGAACCAATGAAATCTCATGAAATTCCTAACCGACCATGGTCGAAAGTGACTGCAGATATTTTTCAGTTGGCCGGAAGTAACTATCTTGTTATGGTCGACCAATACAACCACTTCTTTGAACTAGACTCCCTCAGAAACATAACAGCAAGCACGGTTATTCGAGCCATGAAGAGGAGCTTCGCTCGATACGGAATTCCAGACGAATGCATAACCGACAACGACCCACAGTTTGGCAGCCATGATTTTTGGCAGCCATAGTTTTGCTCGAGAATACTGATTTACTATGATTAAGTCGTCACCTTACTACAGCCGGGCAAACGGAAAAGCTGAATCCGCGGTGAAGATTGCAAAGAATATTCTAAAGAAGTCACGCCACGAGGATCCCTATCTGGTACTCCTAGCATACCCAGCAGCATACCCCAGCAGGGATGCAGTTACTCACCAGCCCAACGGCTGATGTCCAGAAGACTTAACGGCATCATACCTACTGCTCGGAGCCGACTTGTTCCCCAGGCAGCGTTGCCAAGTTTGGTACAGCAAAACATTGCAGATAGGAGACGAAAAGCAAAGGCGCAGTACGATGACAGCGTCGGCGCCTCTTATAGAGTTCTCGAGGGGAGAAAAGGTATATGTGAAGCCTAGGCCCACGAACAGGCAACAACCATGGATCTTTGGGGAGGTTATTGGAAAACCCGCACCAAGGGCCTGGGTAGTGAACACACATATGGGACCAGTCCGGAGAAACCACGCACAAATAAGGGAGGCGAAGATGCCGAACCACTTGACAGTAGTGACTGCTTTGAAACTGCATCTATACCCTCGGAAAGTGGACCAAAAGAGCAAATCGATCAGACAACGCCCACGACACTAGTGGAATCAGAACAAGCGCCAGTGACAGAATCTGCCGCGCCCCGACGCCCAACAATAGAACGCAGACTTCCTGCAAGGTTTAAAGACTATGCTATGTAAAGAACAGTACAGCATAGACTGCCTGAAGCACATTAGAGACTGCTTTAAAGAATTAATGACCATTTACGTGAAGGACAATCAGTGAACTAAAAAATACATGATGTGCAACGCTGTAATGGACTTTGTTTGTTTTCGTTTATTTTCTCTTAGCTTTGAAAAGGGGAAAGATGTTACACGATGCAGTAATCATATGCATTCGCACCTTATCATCTAATAGTA
This sequence comes from Siderastrea radians, assembly GCA_964017195.1. Taxonomy (NCBI): domain Eukaryota; kingdom Metazoa; phylum Cnidaria; class Anthozoa; order Scleractinia; family Rhizangiidae; genus Siderastrea; species Siderastrea radians. The sequence continues at coordinate 26,088,777 of OZ024898.1, forward strand.
ATTATATGCAATCGCACCTTATCATGTAATAATTACACGCACTTACATCTTAATTGCATTGCCACGCACTTATGCAGATAACATGTGTATAAACTTGTAGCTATTTAATAAATTCAGTTCTGGACATGTTACCGAATGGTCAACAAGTGCAACCAGCACGCGCCTTCAATTTCACGTGACCAAGTTAATCTGGTGTGACAGAACTTGGCAACGATCAATTACCATAATTGACAAACAAAAAAATCTTTTACTCCTAATAACTCTCGACTGAGCCAGTATTTTCTGTTTATAGTACACTCAACAAAATGACTCTTTTCTGATTGGACGAGAGGCGTACAATTAATCCCAAATTGTACTCTGCTGGAGTAACTATTGCGTTTCTATGGCAACGACGCGTAAGTGCAGCCAAGTACATAAATGTGAGAGCAAAACAAAAAAATGGCCAACAGTCGTTTTGATGTTTCAGGTGATGACGAACTGTAGAAACTAAAAGAAAAATTGAGTAATGGCAACACTAAAAAAACACATACCTGGTTTAATGTGTGTCGTAGCAGGGCCGAAGAGCGCAATATTAATCCAAAACTCGAAGAAAACTTGGCAGAAGAACTCGACAAAATCCTACAGCAATTTTATGCTGAAGTGAGGAACAAACACGAAGAACATTACAAACCGGAAAGTCTAAAACTTACGATGGCTAGCGTAGACCGCTACTTGCGAGAGCACAACTATCCATACTCTATCATAAAAGACCGCCAGTTCTAACAGTCAAAGCAACTCCTTGAAGGAAAAGCAAAGCTACTCCGCGAAGATGGAAAAGGCAAAAGACCAAATACCTCTAAGGCACTGACTATCCCTGAGGAAGAAGCACTGTGGGAAAACGAAAAGCTCGGTTCAAGCAGCCCCAAAGTACTCTGCCAAACCATGTGGTGAATTCTTACCCAGCATTTCGGCCTAAGAGGACGGCAAGAACACTACTCCATGGCCGTGGAAGATTTCAGTGTTTGCACTGATGACGATGGTGTTGAGTACGTAGCATTCAAGGCAAACCATCCAAGAAAAGGCACACAGTAATTTTCAAAGAGTTATTTTAACTGCTGTAGTGGAGTTAAACTTTTTTTTTTTTTTTTTTTTTTTTTTTTTAGATAGAGCAGTTTATTGATTAACACTGACTTACAATACATTACAATACATAGCTTACTTACAATTACAATACACTACAATACATAGCTTACTTACAGAGAATAATTTACGTTACACAAAGGGCATGCGGAAACTAAAAAAAAAAAGAATATATTACAGAGAACAGGAAACCTGGGTGCCTACTTTTGTTGTTATTATATCTATTATTTCTATATGTGTTTATTTTTATATATACTTATTTCTATAGTTATTGTTACGGATTACAACTGTATCTGTTTCTTAGATTTATGCATCTCTATCTGAATTTTACTTTCAAGAACGGCCATGAAAGCTTCCCAGTAGTACTCTTCTTCTTTTCTGGAGGCAGTGTAAATGTAATGTTTTGCGATAATCAAGCAGAGGTTTAAACCAAGTCGACGAGAGAAGTCATTGGCAACACCGTAAATGATCATGTTTTCATCATGAGTTATTGACTCGGAGTGGAGTTAAACTAACTCCTTAAGGCAGAGTTATTTTTTTGAGAGTTATTTTAACTCCAAAAGGAGTTATTTAACTCCTAAAAGGAGTTACTGTATTCTTTAGGGGAGTTACGTTAAGCCCTAAATTGGAGTTATGCTGGTGGGAGTTATTATAACTCCAATCTGGAGTTAAATTGTACTTCTCTGGAGTTAAATTTAACTCTCTTTTTGGAGTTAAATTTCAGTTTAACTCTGCAAGGAGAGTTAAAATAGCTCCTTTTTCGGGGTCATTTTGGAGGAGTTAGTTCAACTCCCCTTAGGGAGTAATTGTGGAGTGATTTTAACTCTCTAATAAGGGTTAAAATCTTTTGGGAGTTATTTTCGTGGACTTATTTAACTCCTTTTAGAGAGTAATTCTGGTGTGACTTTGATGGAGTCGTTTTGGAGGAGTTGGGATAACTTCCTATCAGAGTCATTACTTTATTGTTGTATTTTTTTACTCTGCTACAAGAGGTACATCTTATTTTGGGGGTTAGGGTTGAAGGCGGAGTGCAGGGACGCGCGTATCATTTCTATGATAAACTTCGATCTCAATTTAATTATGAACGCATTTTTTGGAAATAAAGCAAAAGATATTGTGGTAATTCATCCACTGAAATCAAAAGTTTGGTAAGTTCCTGTCTAAAATGGCGTGAATTCTAATATTTCAATTCAAGAGCCCGAAATCAATGTGCCTGCATTCACTGGTCAGCAGTTGTCAATATTGAGTCATGTGATCTTTGTAACATTAGAGCAGGCGCCATTTTGAAAGTGACGATTGCTCGACGGAAGCAAGATTCATTTAGCTAGCATTTGTTCGTAGTTTGAGGACAAAAAAGCATCTCTCAAGTTAACACAAAGGTGGACGATTGCATCTTTTGCATTGGATTACGTGCCAAGAAATCTTTTGGAGCCTTGCATGTGGATTTTTGGATCCAAGTGAACAAATGAAATCGACGTTGTGAACAGACATATTAACAACAGTGGATCAACGGATTGTTGAATTCGCAAAAGGCGAAACGTAGGAAATATGGACGTTTTGCCGGTAAGCTTAAGCTTGGAAATTCAATTTACTCTCAGCCTAAAGGCTTCCCTTCCAGTTTGTCAGTTTGTGAATACAAACGGTTAGCTGTAAAGCTGTATGCCTGCAACTGCGTGTTCAGTTCTTTTGACACTGTTTAGTTGCAATAGTTGTTAGCAATATAAAGTCTGGCGATTGCCATTGAAAACTAGCATTTAAATGTAAAGAGTTGGCTTTACCTTGGTGTAAGAACCTGTGAAACTCACGGATGACGTAAAACAAAGGAAACAAAAACATTTTAAACAATACCGTACAGCAAAACAAAAGCTAACAAACAAACAAAATCTTGTCAGGTTCTTACATCGAGGTAAACCCAAAGAGTTCAACAATTCTTTGGTGGAATTATTCTTGCTTGAAAGATATTATTGGAAGGTATACAATCTAAAATTACCTCCATGTTTTAGCCTTTTTTTACTCGATGAAGGCTAATTTACATTGCAAGAAAACGTGGATAATATCATTGTGTTTTTGTAACAATGTTTTGTAGGCTGTTTGAAACTATGTTGTTGTTGACCACATCTAAGGGTCTGCTTCTCTGCAGATGTCAAGCATTTGAGAAAATGGGTGATACCATGTTTGACTAAAATTCATTCATTTTATTTGCTAATTGGCTGTGGTGGTCATTTAGGAATTGCGTTCATGCGCAAGTTTAAGAAGCCAACTTTGACTTTTGGTGGATGTCAATTCATGAAAGCTGTGTTGGTAATATGATGAACAATTTTACCAGTCCTTATACTTTAAGGCCCAGCTTCACCCAAATGGCCTTGCGACCGTTTGTTATTGTTTTCAAATGGCTTTATTGTCCTTCTCACGATCTGATTGGTTGCCAGAATATTTCTGCGAGCGAGAAAATCGTCACATATATTTCAAACAAATCGAAGCAGCGAACTCGTAGCGATTTGCACCAATCTACATGAACTACCTCAATCTACAAGTCTTTTGGCTTCCATGAAACGCATTTACTCGCCAAAACGTTGGAATTATGTGTAGTTTGCCACATGAAAGTTTCAATGAAATAGAAAGCAAGAACTCAGTTTATGTTTGCATTTCTAAGTGCCAGCAAGCGACTAACATTTATTTCGACATTCAATTGTTTTTGTTTGCAAATTGCAATCTTATTGTCTTGTAAAGTAACAGAGATTTTGAAGGTCTTTCCAAGTCATTATAGAGGTTGATCTGAAGGGGAATACCTGTAAACAGCGTATACAACTGGATAGCAACTCACTGATTATCGCTCGCAAAATAGCGCTTGTCGGGTGACTCCTGCATTACAATTGTAACCTTTGAAAGCCAGCCATACATATGTACTAATCTTCGATCAAATCTACCTGAACCTATGGCTAACTAAGAAAACTATTATTGAATTCAATCATACGACGATAGACACAGAGGAAGAAAAAGAGAATAGTTCTGCAAAACCATTCATTTATTACACAGTCGCGAGCCGTTTTGTTTACATCCCGCAAATAAAATCGAATCGTAAGAATCAAACTTACTTGCGAAGGTCCCACATCCAATACAATCAGATCACTACAAGAGATTCATTAAATCTCTGTTTTTTTTTGTTTTGTTTTTTTGTTTTTTGTTTTTTGTTGTTTTTTCTTTTGCTTCATAACACAAGCTCCTCCGAGACGAATACTGACAATATTCTCCTTCGGGATAACCATACAGCATCTTCAACTGCGAGGTATCTTTGGCAGCAACATATTGGACAAAGTAAGAGTGAAAAAAAACATGTTTGGCCAGCATAGTCACAAACTAATTCCTGGAAACAACAGCTTGATAATTGAAGAATAAATTTCTGCATGCTTATGGACGATTTTGAACAAGATGACTCTGAAGGAAACGGATTTTCACAGAAAACCTGCTCAGAAACAATTCGTGTTACACCAAATTCATAAACAGCAACCGCGGTGTGCAAGGCGTTTGGGTGAAGGTGGGCCTCAAATGAAAATGAAAATTTAAGCCGGTTGTAATTCTGTAAAAGGTCTGGACCCATGAGTCATATCATAAGTTGAGTGTCATATCATAAGGTGAGTGTAGTCCCGGGAAGGAATGTTTGTGGGGACATTGACTGACGTTTCGACAACCTGAGCGAATTCATCATCAGGGTCAAGCCAGCTGGCTCTGATGATGTCAATGTCAGTCAATGTCACCACAGACAGTCCTTCTCAGGAGTACACTCCCCCAGATGATCATACCTCACAGACTTAGGGTTATAATTTTAAAGAAAAGATGGAGTTGTGTTTGAACAAACATGCAATGAAGTTTGCTTTATTCTCATTTCAATTCCAGCTTTCTTCAAATTTGAATTCATAACACTTTGACTTTCTTACCTGGGAAGATTGTTCATCATTTGGCTCCAGACCAGTGTTTTTAAGTCAAAATGTAGTACAATCAATTTTGATTTTAATTGTATTTGCCAAAATTCACATGGGTGATCATGTGATTAGTAACCACTGTAGCTGATATTTGTTTATATCACAAGGGGCAAAAATGAAATCTGTAACCATGCATTTCTGCAGATTATTAATTGGAGGTGATATAGTACATTGGTGTTTCTGAAGGCACATTTAAAAAATTATTGTATCCTGTTTGTTGCAGCCTTACTTATAAAGTTCTTTATGCTCCATACATGCCTGCATACATGCAGCTAAAGGTAGTGATATTGAAAAAATCGCTTTAATTTTTGAGGTTTTTTCGAAATATAAAATATAGAAAAAAGTTAGTGATTTTACTTAACCCGTGAAACAATATCTAACAATTAGTTTATAATAGTCAAGCTGAACAAAAGAAAACAATGGAATTAGTGTGTAATAGTGCATTAAATAGTTTAGTAGCTATTTCACGGGTTAATTCAAATCACTCTAAGAGAATTGTTAATATATATTTTAAAATCATGTTTTAATTGTAAATCACTTGTACTTTCTTTATTTTCATTTTAGCTGTACGTAATCTAATTGCAATACTGTTGTCTTATCAACTCAATTGATACATACGTGTATCTGACAATGTAATTTCCATGGCTAATGAATTCCTATTTGGCTTTGTTCTGTTCTCTTTTTTTCATTGTTCTATGACAACATTATTGCAATTAGGTGAATACCAATATTTATAGTGACTTATAACCCTCAATGCTCCTTAAGGGGGAAAAAGTTTAAAATGGTTTTAAAGCACACAAAAGAAATTTTTTGTTCCTGTTCCAGATAATCATTTAAGAAAATTGAATTTTGAGCCAGTTATAATTTTAAACAAAAGATAGTGTTGTTGAATTTTCCTATATTGTCATTTGAATTCAAACTTTCTTCAAATTCGAATTCATAAAGTTTTGACTTTCTTACCTGGGAAGATTGTTCATTAGGGCTTCACCAGAGTTCTTCCAGTTTTTCAGTCAAAATTTGAAACAATTTGAAAAGGTTTTATTTAACCTTGTATTTCCGTACATTGAATAATCAGAGGTTCTAAAGGACATCAGTCTTTCTAAAGGGTATTTCACAAAACTATCCAGCCTTAATTACAAAGTTCTTTTTATGCTCCATGGATGCATGCAGATGGAGGTAGTAATATTGAAGAACAACTACATTTATGAGATTTTTTGGAAATATAAAATACAGAAAAATTTTAAGAGAATTTCATATATATATATTTTGAAATCATGTTTTATTTATACATGCTTCTACATGCTTTATTTTCATTTTATATAATTATATACTTATATGATTATAGTGTCTAAGAAATTGACATTAATGTTACTGTTAATTCAAATTCTGTAAGAAACTATTGTTGGTATAAGAAAATGAAATAGGATTGAATTAAAAATGTTGTACCTTTTATAGTGACAGTCAATTTGTGGGATGTTGCTTTTTATCTAAGAAACTAATAGGGTGAATGTACCGGAGTTAATTTTACTCTGATTTCAGAGTAACTACAACTCTGATTATGGAGTTAAAATAACTCTAGTCTTTGATGGAGCAGAGTTAAAATAACCCTAGTCCTTGATGGAGTAGAGTTAAAGTGGGAGTTAAAATGACCCCCCAAAAAAGTTATTTTTAACCTAACGTTTTTACTCCACTTTTGGAGTTATAGCAACTCCCATATGGAGTTTAAATAACTCCTTTTATAGAGTTAAAGTGACTCCCCCACTGGAGTTATTATAACCCCGAAATTGGAGTTAAATTAAGGAGTTAAAATAACCCCCAAAAAGGGGTTATTTTGAACCTAAAATTTTAACTCCAGTTTTGGAGTTAAAATAACTCTTTGAAAATTACTGTGCAAGGTGGTTTAAATACCAAACGAAGACCAGTTCTGCCAAAAATGTTTGCCCCTGGAGGTGCAAGGCGTCCCGTTGGCCTTTTTTAAAAGTTTCTGAGCAGACGTCCTCCCGAACTACGTGAAACTGGTCCGTTCTTCTTGGCCGCTGTCGAAAAACCTAAAACTGCGGTTTGGTATAAGAAGCAAAGGCTCGGTGTACACAGCATTGACCAGATGATGAAATCCATTGTGATTAACACTGCCGTGGCTTCCACTGAAAAAAAAAACTAACAAACCACTCCGCAAGAAAAACTCTGGTGAAGAAGATCCAAGCGGCAAATGTCGAGCGACAATCCATTCAGATTACAGGTCATGCAAGTGAGCAGTCTCTTCAAGATTACAATGAAGGCTCCGAACAAGAGCAGAAATTGCTTCCAGTATTATCAGCAAAGGTTGAGAACGTTTAGGAAAATGAGGTAAATTCGTACAGCATTCAAATGAATTTACCTGTTTCACAAGCACTATCAAAATGCGGTTTTCTATTCGCTTTTAGTTGTCAAATCCTGTCATTACTGAGACGAGCAGTCGAAACTTTGGAATGTAAATGGTTTTCTTTTTACCAAATAAAGAGTTGTTTACTGTGAAACATGCTCACCAGCAAGATGCCCGCGCTACGAGATCTTCAACTATAACGAGTCCATTTCTTCAATTTTGTTGAGTGTACTATAAATAATTAAAAAGGTAATGTTTTTGAGAACTTTCAAAACATATTACTCGTACCCATAATCACTAATTGAACTCGAGGTCGTGCGATATCCTACATAAATTTTTATTGAAAGAAAGCTCTTGAAGAGATTTATCTAAACATGAATGAAAAAATGACACCTTTTTTGGTGGGTGATACCTTAAGTGCTTTTTTTATAAACGCATTTAAGCTCGCGGTAATACAAAAGACGTTTGGGTTGCGAGTCCAAAGGGGCCTGGGCTAGCTGCTTTCCTTCTGGATGCCAGTGCAGAATGTGTAGCCGCCAGTAGTCGTATGGAACCCCGAGGCAAGACACATAGCAGTCTTACAAGAGATTTCGACACTTTCAAAATGACAAATCCTAGATAGAGATTTTTTTTTACGGTTAACGTTTTTTACGACTAACGGTTGAATTTTTTTTTTCGACTTTTACCCTTAACAACCAAATTTGTGGCGGCTTTGCTGCTAGTAACGGTTAATCCCATTGAAACCCTCCAAAATGCAATTGCTTAAATTGTTACGCACTGCCAAGATCATTCCACTCATTTCAATTCAGAAAAACAGTATACATTAAAACTAGAAAAAAAAAGAACAGGCCAATATTTTAGTTTTATTTAGAAACCTTCCTAAGAGCAATTGAGGAAAAACAACAGAGTCACAGAGTCAAGGGCAATTAAATAACATACAATCTCGCGTAAGACCCTTACAGTGAGTAACGGTAATCTGCACACGTCATGCTCTAACCAAGTAGAACGCACAAGGAATGTATGGGAATGCAATAACCTTCTATTCTTTGTGATGAAAAAAAAATCGTTCACACTTAGACCCAATGGGCTGAGTGATATTAGTCTATAGTCCCATCGGGCCTCCATTTTTTGTTTCATTTAGAGAAACTCCGGCGTTGTCCAAGAAAAAAGTGTTGGCACACAAGTTCCTCTTTAGATCTGACCTCCAAAGAAAGATTCCTCATCGCATTATATTTGCCATTTGCCCTTGTGGTTAAACCTATAGCATTCCACAACGTTTACATGACAAGACATAGACAACATTTTCTGAGTTACAATTTAGTTTGTAATTAATAATATGTTCTCGGCCTGTTATCCTTTCTAATAAACTTCGTATCCTCAGTGATACAATTAAAAATCTTACATCTCACACTACTGCATCTGTGACAACCCTTATTACACTCAAACTAAGAAAACCGTGAACACTGAAAATATTTGAGGAATGTTCATTGTGTTTTGCCCAATCTCGTGCGAGACCTTGTAACCGCCGAAAATGAATGGATTACTCAGTCACAGAAGGGATTTGGTTCTCAATTTGCTTTGAAAGACCTCAAGATTTAACCTTCATCTTAACTTACAGGAATATAAATTGTTATTTCTTTCTCTTAAAGTCACATGCACTTAGGAAACAAAAAATGTTTGAGTGGTCTTTGGATTGTTGCCGCTGCATCGCAGTAACGGCCACAGATTGTAGAAACCGGCGTCTGTTTCCTTCAACAGTCTGGTGTACCGTTGCCAAATTTGAAAACGTGTCATTTTCAAAATTTCCCACAGACTAGACGTGGCATGATGCAAGCCCGGCTCGAAGGAAAGGATGTTTCGGCCTAAACAAATCGAATCAGCTGTGCTACCAGAAATAACAGCAGCTTTGGGGTAATTTTATGGAGAACATTGCAATTTTTACATCAAGGTGAAATAACTTCCACTTGAGTTGTTTTTATTCGAAATGTGGCAACCGCTAAACGTTGCGTCGGCATGTAGAAAAAATTTTATTCGCCAAAAGCGCTCAAACATATTTTCGCTTGCGTAGTGCATGTGGCTCTCAGATAGAAAAGAATAGCAATTTCAATTCCTGTAATATAAAGATGAAGATTAAATCTTGAGGTCTTTCAAAACAACTCGAGAACCAACTTGATTTCGTGGCTGAAAACCCATTCGTTTTCTGCGGTTACAAGGTCGCGAGCACAATTGGTCCAAACATACATTCCAGGAATATTTTCAGTGTTCACGGTTTTCTTAGTTTGAGTGCAAGTACTTCGTCCTTAATTGCGCCTAACTAGTATATCCCTTAGGCCTTTTGGTTTACGATAAGCTACCATGGGTACTTCCGAAATAGCCTCATAACAACGTTCAGAAGGTTAGACTGTAGGACGGAATGTAGCAGCTTGTAAAGAATCTCCCCGATATTTGGAAGCCTCGATTGAATTATTTACTTAGCTAGTTAAAATAAGCTAACACTTTACTAATTCTCAATTAATTAACAACTTAACAAACATAGTTATAATAAAGTGTTAATAATAAATGCTCCAAAATTTGGCTGTCAGCTACATACGACGTTTGCTGCGTTATAGGTTGCTGTGTTGATTGCCCTGCAAAAAAATGGCAGCAAAAATTGCTTAAAATGTTTGAAGAGTGCTACTTTTAAGAGAAGAAACATCATGGGAACTAGTAAGTAAGTTGATTGGTAAGTCTAAAACGTATTTCACTCTTTCGTTTGCATCCTTGTATACTTTTTAATCAGTTAGTGCAGATTAATTTGATAAAGTATTTTCTACAGGAGTTTCCCCTTGTAATTTATTTAGTGATTCACCTAAAAAATTATACAACGAAAGTGAATGTGAATGTGTGAATGCCAGGATAGGGGTTTACATTGATTCCTATTGATTCATACGCGCACTCGCACAATAATTGTTTATTAATTGAAAGGAGTTGACAAAGATTTGTTGCTAACCCATCTCACAGCGTTCCCCAGAAGTCAGTCAGTCAATCAGTCGATTATCTTGTAGAAACAGAAACACAGCGGTTTCTAGCATTACAAGGCCAAAAGGAAACGTGTTACCTAAAAGGATGCGCAATTCAATTAATTGAGAATTACCTTATCCATTACGAGGGCAAAGGTAAAAAATTTACCTGTACAGTTTTCTCCATCCCCAATAAAGCCTTTCTTGCAGATACAATTGTGTCCTCCCTTGGTGTTGTTACACACGGCATAATCACTGCAATTATGTGTTCCTGTTGTACATTCGTTGATATCTGAGAAACAGTTTAAAGGAAACAAAGCCTTGAGACGATTTGTTTGAAAGCTACTTAAAAAGTCACGAGGTTTATATGCTTATAACCCAACGATCAACAATCAAACAGCTCTTAATGGTCAATCAATCAATCAATCAATCAATCAATCAATCAATCAATCATTCAATCATTCAGTCAGTCAGTCAGAACAATGTTACAGTAAAACGCCTTAAAGTTGCCGTAAAAATGAAAGTAATGAAATAATAGGCAAATCGAGTATCTGCACGCTTCTAGTGAAATCCTAAAATTAGCTTGTAATATTGAATTAATCAGAATATTTGAAAATTGAATAATGTAAAATTCTTAAAATTTGGATATGTCGATCATGCAGAGTCGTATTTTCGTCAAATAAATGGAATAAAAAAGAGGGTCACCGAGTTGGTTTTGGAGAAAACGACAATTCATTCCTCTGAACAGCTCAGTTTTCATATAAAACCTACCATTTTCCGAACATGCACGCACTCGTGCGCGCGCTAATCACACAAAAAATGATGCCAGAAAGGATGCACAATGCATTTAATTGGAATCACCTTAACCATTACAAGGGCAAAGGTAAAAATTTTACCTGTACAGTTTTTTCCATCCCCAATAAAACCTTTCTTGCAGATACAATTGTGTCTTCCCTTGGTGTTATTACACACGGCATAAGCACTGCAATTATGTGTTCCTGTTGCACATTCGTTGATATCTGAAAAAAAGTTTAAAAGAAACAAAGCTTTGACAAGACTTGTTTGAAAACTAGTTAAGAGCGGATGTCTGTAAATATCGACCAAGGGTGGGAAACATAAAATTTTGAAAAATCCCAAAATAATTCTGTAGTCTTCCCTAGGTATTCTATTAATGAAAATATAAATTTTAGTTTCATCGGATAAATATTTTGGCAATACGGCGGGTGTCAAGTTTGGGCGCTTCACGGCCTCCGCCAGACCGCTTTTTCAGGGCCCGAGACAGGGCTACGAAAAGAGCTCGATTTGGATCTAATTCAGACATTATTCAACCCAGAAAGCTTCTTATCGTATTAAAGGGAATTTAACACATATTTTGAGTGGTCATGTGCTTGAATTGATTGCGACTAGAATATTTTATAGATTTTTTAATATTTACAAAATTTCGAGGATTTCACGCGAGCAAAATGTTGTCGAGCTTCGAAGGCCTAAAATCACACCCAGTACCTACTTTCAAACAGCAAAAGACATCTCACATTAAAAAGCAATCTCTAAGCTTTCAAAATATGGTTTCAAAACTTTGGGCAACACACGAAATGAATTTATGGTAACGCGAAATTCAGGGAGCACTTGAGGGAAATTTGATCTTTCTGACATGACAGTTTTGAGGTTCGGCGCGACAAACAAATCAATACTCAAACAAATGTTGCAGCCAAAATACCTTGAAGTTAGGCAATCTCAAGTCCCACTGTGATACATACATGCTTCATAGACATCAAGGTGTAAAATTTTACACCAATTTTCCGTCGAAAAGAACTCATTTCTCTGCTTTCAGGTATTTGAACTTGCCTCGCTAATGTAAACATGTAACTCAAGTTCTTATCGCGACACAGCGAAGTGTTCAATATCTACACCAAATATCTATCCTGTCTAATATATAGTCAGGTCTACAATATGTTTGTTTGTACCTTGTGTCCTTGTTTGTCTTCATTTCCGCAAAAACCTGAGGCAAACTACAGTGAAATCCCCGCGCGCTCGACGTGCCACGAGTCTCGTGGAAGTGCTATTACGTGAGTCGAGATTGCGTTATATAACATGACACACAGGGAGACCGGTTACTTCAGGATTATTTCTGAGTTGTGAAAAAAATGCCATCTCTAATGTACATGTTGTAGGTATGCCATTGGAATGAGCTGGCAATCTCAAATCTTCAGCAGTAAGGGACGGACCAGGGGGGATAAGGTGCATTTTTTTTTTTTGTTTTTTGTTTTCTTTTGTTTTTCCTGGGGTAGCATTTGTGCTTGATTGTTTAAGTTATTTTGTGTGATTTTTTATCACTTTTTGCTCTTTTTGTCCTTTCACGAACTGTTTTCCTTGAAATTTAGGCTAGCACGATTTTTATGTTTGGATTTCTGCACTCCTCCCCTAAAATATCTAATGGCCAGTCCTTCACAAAACTCGGCAAAATGAGACTGAAAATATCCGCCATAGGATTCAAGGAAAATCCGTTACCCGGCCCGGTTTTATGCGTTGTTCTAGAATGCAAATTCACGGTGGATGAGTTCCTGACCGCGGGGCAGATCCAGGGCTTCTTCTCCAGAACAGCCGCCAGACTTCGCCATGCTGTCGCCCAAGAAGACGACGATGAAGAAACGGATGACAACAGCCGAGCGGCCGAGGAGGCTTTCTCAGATGCGCGCAACACCATCCTGCTGTAATGCGCACCAGTGCACCCCATAGTCTACGACACGTGGAACGTGTGTGCGATGAGCTCGTCCAATAAACTCAGTAAGCTGACGGTAGCCCAGCTACGAGAGATTTGCTCCTACTTCAATATGGAGGATGAACCCTCTTGGGCACAGGAAGAAGCCCTATCTGTATTTTTTTTTTCTTTTACCTTGTAGGTGCCTGCTCTTACGCATCCTCGAACCAGTAGAACCAGTAGAACTAGTGTAACAGGAACTCTTGAAGGGAGCAAAAGCAGTTCAAGTTAGCGCTTTGAGTCAGGGGGTTACTTGGTTTAACGTTCCTATAAAGACTCACCCCCGCCTTGTACCACTAAATTTTTGCGGTTGTTTAATTTTACGAACGGGCAATTTTTCATGTTTTGCGGGAACTAATTTTTGCGATTGGAAAACACTGCTTTTTCTAGTTGGGAACTATTATTATTATTATTTTTTTTTTGCAATTTTGAGGAAGTCGCCTTCTATTTGAAATTATAACATTCTCTTTTTTGAGTACAAACCATCGAATGCAGGCCAGGTGAACAGCATGTAGATGTTACAATTCAGCCATTCAATCAATGGAGTACCTTCAGACGATCCTTTTTTTAAAGCTTTTAACATCCAAATACCTGTAGTGTACCTACTGCAATTTCATCGTTTTATTTCTGAATACTCTGTTTCTAGTTTCATTTTGGTTCTGTAAATGAGCACCAACATGATTTTTAATACATGATAAAGGCGATGTTTGTTTATACATTTGACAGTGTAGTCAATTTTTGCGGAGAAAATTTTATTGCGGGAACTATTTTCCGCGAGAACCTTCGTAATTCGTAATTCGTAAACATTTACTTGTGATACTTTGTGGCACTTATTAAGTGCCACACGGTATCACAAGAAAAAAAGGAATCAGCCCCCAGTAAACGAGAAAATTTGAGTTTGCCGAGTTCAAGTTATCAGGTTCTACACGTAACTGTGATTTGCATTTTTTTTTAAATCTAGAATTAATTTTGTGCTAAAAATCTCCTGTAGACGAAGTTGCCGTGTTGTCGGTCTTCCTGTGTTCGGTATCCCTGTGTGACATGTTATGTAACGCAATCTCGGTTCCTGTAACAGCACAAGGACACAAGGTACAAACAAACATATTATAGACCTGACTATATACTAGACAGGATAGATATTTGGGTAGATTTTGAACACTTCGCTGTGTCGTTATAAGAACTTGACCCACATGTTTACATTGGCGAGGCAAGTTCAAATACCCGAAAACCGAGATATGAGTTCTTTTCGGATACAAACTGATGTAAGGTTTTGCACCCAATGCCTAGGAAGCATTTATGTATCACTGTGGGACTTGAAAATACCTAAACTAAACGTATTTTGGCCGAAACATTTGTTAGAGTATTGATTTGTGTCGTGCCGAACCTCAAAACTGTCATGTCAAAAAGATCAAATTTCACTCAAGTGCTCCCTGAATTTCGCGTTCCCATAAATTCATTTCATGTGTTGCCCAAAGTTTTAAAACAATATTTTGAAAGATTAGAGACTGCTTTTTAATGTGGAATGTCCTTAGCTTTTGAAAATAGGTACCGGGTGTGATTTTAGGCCTTCGAATTTCGACAACATTTTGCTCGCGTGAAATCCTCGAAATTTTGGAAATATTTAAAAATCTATAAAATATTCTAGTCGCAATCAATTCAAGCACACGACCACTCAAAATGTGTGTTAAATTCCCTTTAATACGATAAGAGCTTTCTGGGTTGAATGATGTTCGAATTAGATTCAAAGCGAGCTCTTTTCGTGGTCCGGTCTCCGGCCCTGAAAAAGCGGTCTGGCGGAGGCCGTGAAGCGCCCAAACTTGACACCCGCTGTATCGCCAAAATATTTATCCGATGAAACTAAAATTTATATTTTCATTAATAGAATACCTAGGGTAGTCTACAGTATTTTTTTTTGGATTTTTCGAAATTTTTATATTTCCCACCCTTGGTCGATATTTACAGACATCCGCTCTTAAAAAGTCACGAGGTTTATATGCTTATAACCCAACGATCAACAATCAAAAAGCTCTTAATGGTCAATCAATCAATCAATCAATCAATCAATCAATCAATCAATCAATCAATCAATCGGACAGTCAGTCAGTCAATCAGTCAATCAGTCAGTCAATCAGTCAGTCAGTCAGTCAGTCAGTCAGTCAATCAGGCATCTTATAGGAACAAAAACACAGCGTTTCTAAGCATTACAAGGGCAGAGGCAAAATTTTACCTGTACAGCTTACTGCACCCCCAATGAAACCTTTCTTGCAGGTACAGTTGTATCGTCCCTTGATGTTGCTACATACGGCATGATCACTGCAATTATGTGTTCCTGTTGCACATTCGTCGATATCTGAAGAACAGTTTAAACAGTTTAAAAGTGATAAAGCTTAAGACGACTTGTAACTTTGAAAGCTAGCCAGTAAAAAAATCACGAGGCATATGTGCTTATAACCCAAAGATTAACAATCAAACAAACTTGGAAATTACAACTAATGGATCTTGCGTCAGCAGTGAAAGAAAGGTTCGAACTATATATTTCTTTCTTTTTTTATACGGGAACCTGCTTTTCTTGTAATATCTAAAAAGAAAGAAACAATGAAAGGAGAAGTTCTTTCAAGTAGTCAAAGTGACTGAAGTATTTTGTGCCACTTCTTTTTGAATACTTTCTGCGTTCCTGTGGTATTTGAAATTTGTTTTTCGATAGTTACATTGCCTTTAATCTCATAAATGTATTGTATTGGTTTGGTATTCCTTGTCCTTACAACTAAAAATATAGTATCAAGCCAGAAGTATACAATGATTTACTATTCCTTTTTCCCCTGTGAGACCTAAACATTCTTTTAGACATTCTAGGCGTTTGGACAGTTTTAAACTAAAGAAAAAATAGCTATTAATATCTATACTGTAAAAGTGGAATTCGAAAAGTTCAAGTTACGAGCCAAAATTTGTCTTGGTGGACTTTCTCTTTCTTGAGTTCTGCTGCGAACTCGGTCGGCATATCGCTTGAAATCGCAGCATTTGGCACCGGTCCCTACTGCCAAACATAGCAGAACTAGTACCTTCGTTTTTTTTCTATCCACAACCATGGTTTTTGGGACGGCCCGAACACAATTTCCCAGAAGTACCGAAGTACCGTATTTTCTCAATTAAACGTCCCCCGCGTTTATTTTAAACTTGGCAAGGTGGACCCGGCGTTTGTTTGAATCAGCAAATTATTTGGGCCTGCCATTTTTTAAGAAAGGGTTATTTTTTTGTTTTTCTTGACAGCCGTGTATTTTGTCCTTAAATCTTAATTTATTTGACAACAAATAAACGTCTGAGGGGCTTATTTACATTTCCCCTTGTTCAATTACCCGGCGTTTACATTCCGGGGCCGGGCGTTTAATTGAGAAAATACGGAAATAGGGTTGGGAAATAGGGCTTGAATTCACAACATTTGGCCGCAGTCCTGCCCTTAAACACAGCAGAGCTAGTACCTTCCGGGTTTTTTTTTGTCCACAATAATGGTTTTAGCGGTGATCCGAACACATTTTCTCACGACAAATACCCGTGTTTATGTCGGAAAATCGCCCTTGTGAGGTAACCCAGGGGAAGTGCATTCACACAGAGACAAATTTCCCGGGATCGATTCCGTGCAAGGAGGAAAATTTTTCTTTTGTTTTCTTTTCTTTTACTTACGCCTTTCACGACCGAAATTTAAAAAAAATTCCATTTTAAATTGATTGTTCAAGAATAGAAATAAGAACTGAATTCAGTCTGCTTCCGTACCTTAAAAGCTGAGAATACTGCTCTACCAGCAGAACGCATAGTCCCATTCGGAGCCCTATATTTTAGTTTTTCGCAGTAACTTATACCCGAGACCTCTTGTTTTCGCTTGGCTAGATAATGATACTCGTCGCGTCTTTCGCTTCACAGGCTAGGGCTCGTATCTCGAACGAGTGACTAATATATTTTGCACCTTTGCAAGGAAGTTGGAGATCAATGGCAGGGGCTAATGCCCTTCTTGTTTTCAATAAAAGCATTTTCAGAAATTAATAAGTACCAAAGAAAAAAAACGGTCAGCTCCTCTTTTATTCTTGGCTAAATCTATATATTATTGATGAAAATTTCATAGTCAAAGGTTAAAATGCAAGGGAGATATCTTTCTTAAGAGTTCCTTTATTTAAAGAAATTCTGTTATTCGAGAAAGACGGTGTTAAAGATAAGGGAACAGATTCTAGACAGTTTAACCGTCGCTCATTATCCTAAAACTATTGTCAAATCAAAGTTGTCACACTAAAATACAAGCTGCATGATAATTTGATGCAAAAACCATCGTTTTCTGTGAAAATTGGGACATGTTTTGTCTGTTAAAACTCCGACATTAGAACACTCTCCTCGGTCAGGTGTTTATCCACAGTAGTACCAGATACCATTTAACAGAAAGGCGGTCGAGGGGGGGAGAGGGGGGGGGGGGGTTGGAGGGAGGTTAATGTTCTTATTGAGGATCTCTTGTGAGCATTTAATAAATATTAAACAATTGCTGCTGTGGCTGTTGATACGGAAAAAAGTCACATACTGCTGTTTAGATTTCTTCAATTTCACTGCTCTTATGGAGGACATCCAGTGAAACTATTTCAAGACAACATTTCCAAGTGTTTAGGGGTTACAATTTGCCATTTAAAAAAAAGACTTTTCTGATACTAAAACATAACGGTACATTTGAGCAAATTTTATGTCACCTGCACAGTTGCGTCCGTCCCCAAAATATCCTTCCTTACAAGTACAATTGTATGATCCCTTGGTATTATTACACACAGCATTGACATCACACTTGTGTCCTGCAGAACACTCGTCAATATCTAACAAAAAATGAAACATTTTTTGGATTTTTTTATTCAGAAAATACTGACACTAATACTGCCTGAGCAGCTGGTTGTTTTGATTGACCAAGAAGTCCTTTAATTGAAAGAAAGAAGGTCGATTCATTTTATAGCTTTCTAAAAGGTGAAGATTTTAGACGGCTTTGCACGATCAGATCCTAAGGCAGTTAGGTCAAAACAAATCCAGACTCCGCGACTGTTTTGCCAAAAATTCAAGACTGCGAGATGCAAAGAATGGCTCGAGAGACTGCGAGACTGCAAGATTTTTGCATTTCAGCTGAAATAATGCGAGACCCAAATTTTTCTTAAGGTCATCCCCTCTCCCCTCGCCCCCCCCCCCCCCTCCCCCCAAAAAAAAGGATTTACGTGTGCTGCAACGAGTGATTCCTAGGACCAGACGGCACCAATCTTTATCTTACCCTTGTCACAATTATGGCCATTGAACCCAGGAACACATAAACATCGATATCCTTTGTCTGTAAAACCAGCTTGACAAGTCGCGTTGTTAAGGCACGGTCTTTTTCCGCAAGCATTCTACAACGAGAAAGAAAAGAAAGAAAAATTCATTGAAAGAAAAGATTCATAACTGGTTGTCTCTTTGAATTGCAGCAGGCGGGCGTCATGAATGGCCATGGGTGTACGGCACTTTCAATCGGCGGTTCCCCTTTCCTGCGATAGGGCCTTTCTTTCTTTCTTTCTTTCGTTCTTTCTTTCTTTCTTTCTTTCTTTCTTTCTTTCTTTCTTTCTTTCTTTCTTTCTTTCTTTCTTTCTTTCTCTCTCTCTTTCTTTCTTTCTTTCTTTCTTTTGTCTGTCTTGTTGTCCCCTTTAGACTGACCCATTGGTAATGCATTAACAAGTAAAGACAACAAAGCGTAAAGGTTCATTAAATTTGTACTTCCATAGTCAAATCCATCCTGCTGAACTTGTGAACAGCTATTTTCTCTCGCTATTTGCAGGGACAAGATTCACAAGAGAACAAACAAAATATTTCAGGCCATATGTCAGGCCGGCTCAAGACCACATTTGTTTAAGTCTTATGTAAAGTAAAAAACAAAACAAAACAAGAAAAGGTAATGTAGTGAAAAACGAAGTCCTCTCTTCTAATTTCATGGATATACACACGGACATTTAACTCTTTTTAAGGTCAGCAAACATGAGGGGACTAGTCGCAGGGACTTGACTGGTCCCCAGTAGTGTTTACACCCTATTAGTTGCTAGTTGCGAGTTTACACGCGGGGGCCTTTGGCTAGTGGCTAAATTCAGAGCGCGTTTACTGAAATTCGCCGAAGCGTGAAGACGAAAATGGGGTCAACAACGAAACCGAATTCAGTGAATTAACTGCAAAACATTAAATAATAATGTTCTCAATAAAACCGCTCACCGTTCATCTATAAGCTTATGAGTTTTTGTCATTTGCCATTCCGTTAGTTTTTTTTCCTCCGGTGTCCTATATTGCTGTCATTGAATATTAAAGGTGTAGGTTTAGAGTTTACTCATGTTTGTTCCCTGGTAAACATAATTACTCCATGGCCGAAGGTCTTCGGGATGTTCATTGTGAGTGGAGTTATTCAGTTCACATGTACTAGCTGTACTGGACCCGCTGATGATTACCATGTTATAACTGATGCAGTTGTGTTCCATGTAGTGTTCCATAAAAATCCCTTTCAACAAATTCGATGGTTCTTATAACGTGATTTATCAGCCGACGGCCGTCGAAAGCCATAGATACTCTGAACTCCAAATGGCGGCACGAGCCTGAGAGTAAAAAGACGGAAATGAGTAAAGCAAAATAAGTCTAATCTCTCTGCCAAATTTTAGGGAATTTCACTGAAGGAAATTTGAGAAAATCCAGAGGAAAGTTTCCATTTTTTCCTGACAACACTACTTCGAGATCGCTATTTGAGCATGCGTGAAATTCAGAGCAAGCGGATTTCTTCATTGAGAATTTGATGCGGAATAAATTCAACTTTGAATGCTTCTAGTGCAATATTTGGGCTTAAAAAAATAGTCAAGAAGCCATGTAGGTTTTGAACTGCTTGAAGACACCCGCTTGAGGGCTGAACTTTGGGTTGTGCCAAAGTTAATGTTTTTTTTTTATTTTTTTGCATGAACTCTCGTCAGATCGTGCGCGCAGATTAAAAAAACTCGCGTCATTATAGAGACTAAAGAGAAGTCTTGTTTTCCTGTTTCCTTCCTTGAATTTCATGGAGTGGCTTGGGCCATAACGTCCGCCATGAAGGCTTTGAAATCGAAATCACAGAGGGAAAACGATCAAGGGATTTCAGTACAAAAACTGATTGCAACAACTAAGCCGACCAAATTAGCTCATGAAATTCTAACGAATGAAAGATCTGCTCTCCCTCAGAAGAGTCAGGAAAAATGGGTAAAAATGTAATCTTCAAGCCGTGGAGGATTTGAACAGGGCTTTTATTTATTTACTTTCGAGGATATGTACAATAAGTACTAAACTAAGGAATTTCCAGTTCAAATTCCTCCATAGACGTATAGCAACGAATTCCTTTCTTTTCAAAATTCGATCAGATACAGCTCTTTGTGCAAAACAGACGAGGAAACACTCATTGACCTTTTATATAAATGCTCGGTAACAAAAACTGTTTGGGATGTTTTCGTTCCGATCCATGTTATACCACACCCTCACGCGTTTTTCCACAATTTTATATCTAGCGATCTTGTACCTTATATGGTTTAATTTTTAGACATCTTTTCTCGGACTTTTTAGGGGTTATAAAAGTAGTTCGTTTAACTTTGTAGGAAGCCTATCTTCATTCTTCACAGTAAAGATACTTATAATATTTTCTCAATCTCGTTTTACATGCAAAATAATGTCCTACATAATTATAAATAAAGTAAACTAAATTTTACCCTTATTGAGACCCCAAGGGTAGTGAACTGGTCATAATAAAGCTGAGCCTTTATAAACCCTATTCAGTAGGCTCCCTTGGTCTTCTGGAACCCGAGGGGGAAGGGGTTGAGGACACTAACAGGATCTATTAATGTAAACGTTACCGAGCGGAAGAAGGTTATAATTTTTCAATACAAAAGAGGAAGTTTTACAATTTCTAAAAAAAGGCTGTTAAAATAAGTCTGCCATTATAACGTCAAATTTGATGAACAAAGTCTGCTCTACGAAATTATTCCCAGATAATTTTTTAGGGCCGACCCCATCCCCCTTTTAAATAGGGTTGAGGCAATTAACCATAGAGTAAATAATCGTAGCTGAAGAGTAAAGTAAATTACCAATTATCAGCACGCATGATTTTCAAAAAGGGTTTAAGAGATTGACGTGGTTTGAATTATTAGCTTAAATGGGCACCTGCGTTTTAACAATGTTAGTGATCTAACGAGAAAAATGGTGAGAGTAATTTCTTTCCTAAGCTGGCAACCTGTCTCTCAGAGGAAATACTGCGAAATTACAGCGACAGTTTACAGTAGATGTTTTTTTTAAATTAAAATTTCTCATTTTTATCACACTTAAAAATTTCATTAACTTTATTTTTCAATGAAATATTTATAATGAAACTGTATTGAATTTTACTATCCTTGACACTTTAGGATTCATCCATATATTAAGCGTAGTAAAAAGAACCACAAGAAATATTTAGCTACAGTAAATTATAGATACAATAGGTTTTCTTTTGATTAGTCGCTTAAGGCCTTTAACCCCACACTAAAACTTAAGAAACAAAATTAAGAGACTCTTAAGTAATAGTGCACGCACACAATACATTTATGAAACTTACTAACCGGAATTCAAAACAGAGTATACGATGCATTAAGAATTTATGGATATCTCTAAGTCACTTCCTTGAGACAATCCATCGCTTAGCGATTATTGAATAATGGAGCATTTTCACATCCCCTATAAGCGGTTTTTTCCTCCTTAAACCGGAGATCGAAGCTTTTTGGTGGAACATTTGTTTTTATAAAACAAGTTTAATGACATGTAGAGTGTCAATTCCGTCAAAATATCTCACGCAAGCCAAGGATGAACGCAAATTGTCTCTAACGAGGACTCAAAGTGCTTAGCTAGATCATAGAAATGCACGGAATTTATGTGAGCGAAGCAGTTGAGACGTTGGGGACACTGTAGAAATAAATTCAATCCCACTTCTTCTCTACACGTATCGAGCATCATTCAGATTTCAATAAACAGCATCGTGGAAAATAAATGCTCAAAATGTTTGGTTTGGCAGTGACCAAAGGTCCTACTTAAGTAACCACAGTCTTTTAGCCAAAGTTTTATTAACTAAAACTTAGTAACAACTGAAGCGAACCACTAACATCGGAAAATAAACTCACCATTAGAGAATGCAATGAACAGCTTCGCGGAATGCTCAAAACGTTTGGTTTAAAGGTGATTAAAGGTCCTACTTAAGTAACCACTGACAGTCATTTAGCCTAAGGTTTAGTAATTGACCGAAACTTAGTAATAACTAACGCGAACCGCTAACGTCGAAAAATATACTCACCTTGGCAGTTTGCAATGAGTACCAGAGAAAAAAGTAGCAAGACATTTCTAAAGAAAAAATGGGAAAACATCTTCCAACTTTGTGGAGCAAGCAAAATGTATCGAAACTTGCAAGTTGTTGCGAAGACGAGGGAGTGGATTGTGTTCCCGGTAATAAAGGATCGTAGCAACACAGCTTTTATTAAACAAAACTTTTACTTCTATCAGGAAGCGTGCTGTTCCTAGTCTACAACGTTTACATCATCCAACTTTTTGATCCAATCATATTGATCCATTAAAGTTCCTGTTTTGATAAGGACGTTTTCCACTGCAGAGCCTCGACTTCCGTTCAAGCCTTTTGCTGTCCACAGGCTTTGTTAATCAAGTTTTTTCATTGGTGGGTAATGTTGCAAGTACATAAGTAAGAAGACGTAAAGCCTGCTGGGCTAGAGTGAAGAGTAGAGAATAAACAATTAATCAAAGATTCGAAACATGTTCCTCGGAGATTCCAAGATAAACGTTGATGACTATAGAGGGCTGTACATTCATCATCGCATGCAATTTTAAAAATGGGCCCAAAATATGCAATTTGTTAAGTAGCGGTTCGCGTAAGAACTATAGTAGAAAACAATAGACCGCGGCAATGAGAGCCGTTGTTTCAAGGGGGGAGAAAACTTGTTTGTAAGCCTTAAAAGAACGTTTTCATTGTATAAAAAGATATTAGCGCGAAATTGGTTTCAGTAAAATTACAAAACCCAAGAATTCGATAGAAGCGTTCAAATTCGCTGAATAGTTTGTTTAAAAAAAGATCCTTATGGACACAAAGTTTAAGAAAAATTGTATGTGGGAAACCATGAGTTAAAACCCAAAAAAATACTCTGAAATGTATATCACATTTTTCCCATTGGCTTTTCGTAAAAACAAAATTGTTGTCAAGAGACGTGCGGTAGATGAGACTGGCAGCAAAATAGAGACCACTAACCTTAAAATACAACACCAGGAGGGGTAGTTGATAAAATTAATATGAAGGAATAAGCGACATCATGTTAGGCTACTGCACAAGTGGAATGGGCTACAGGAAAGATTACTTACTCAAAGGGAGGAACTGTTTGCATGATAAAAAAACCAAAAGCAGGCCGTGTCTAGATTCGCGTTAACCAGGAAAGGTTTGAAAAACAGTGGGACTCCGTTATCAGACTTACAGCCAAGTGCCAAGGCACTGCGAAATTAATGTATTGATTATAACGGGGCTTCGTTCATCGTTATGACAATTTTGTAGGAGAACGACCGAAATCTTCGTTATATCAGGGTTTCGCTAATTAATAAAATTAGTATAATTTTAATGCTATATTCACCGCGCAGCTGCTAAGCTAAGTTACTTTTTCGTGTGTTGTTTAATTTTGTCACGTTTTAGCTCGCTTTTTTTTAACTTTTTGATGTCGACATCTCAACATTATCCTAAATCAATTATTCGCCTCAGGCTCAGTAAATATTGGCGATACTTACCTCACCTTCGGCTCGGTAAATATTCGCCAATATTTACTTCGCCTTCGGCGAATAATTGTTAATTAATAGTGATGTTGTATCACTCAGCAAATTTGAACGATTAAATGTAATTTGTGTACCTCGGTCTCCATGAATCTCTGTGGCTGCGCGATGAGTTTTTTTGTTATAACAGGCTGGGCTTCTGGTTCGTGTTCGTTACATCGCGTATTTTGTTATACCGGGGTTAGTTATATTGGGTTCAGTTTCATACTGTTTCACTGCAACTTTGGCCTAGCTTGTGAACAGGCTCCACGGTGGGAAAAAACGCGAAAAAAAAATTGGCGAGCGTAGCAGGAATTTCACTAGCCTGCTGTGCAGCCGGGACGTGTCTCTCAAAACCTAGATATAGTCCGTCTGCGTAACGGCTCCCAAAAGCTTGTTCTGGTATCCCTCAGGTTTGCAGAGATATCCGTTTCTGATTTGCTATACTCTTACGCGCTTTGAGATTGGACAAATGATGGACATTTACCTACGCAAAAGATCACATACGTACTCCGCAATGCTAAAAATAATTAAATTTGTAGTTTTGTATTTCTCTGGGCTTAACTTTCCGTAGAATAGCTTTCATTGCTGGTGATTTCGATGCAAAATGTTGGTGATTGCAGAAGAAAGTTGGAAAGGGCGTTGAAAGCCGTAAAAGAACAGTTTGAAATTGATAGTCTTCTGCCCGAGCAGGAAAACCTGCTGCAGGAATCTCCTTCAGATTGAAATATATTTTTATGTAGATTATTTTTACAATGTGGAGTATTGCGTGATCTGGGTCTGGTTGCATAAAGCAACTTAAGATTAAGTGCGAATTTTTTGCAACCATTCCCTTTGTTCTGTAGGATTTCCTTGCACGGTAACACGGATAACTCGGCCGAAGACGAATATCTGAGTATAGGAAGCGCAAGGAGAGCAAAAGGAAATCTATCGGAACACAAGGAACGGTTGCAAAAATATCCCACTTAATTAATCTTAAGTTGCTTTATGCAATAGGGACCTGTCGCGTAACTGAAATGTCCATTCACAAAGCGCGTAAGAATCTAGCCAATCAGAAACGGATACAGATATCTCTGCCAACCTGCGGGATATCAGAACAAGATTTTGGGAGCCATTATGCAGACGGACTTTACCGGCGGAGTGGACTGTCTGTGACGCAGGCTAAAATTTTATATGTTTTTATTTGTTTTTCTTTAGTTTCAAAAGCCCTAAATGTGGCCCTTAGTTTTGCTAGTTTGACAAACCGATGCGGCCCGTACAAACGCACAGCACACCACACATACAGTGGATGGTTAGCCTGTGCGTAGACATTCTCCCAACACAGCAGACTTAAGACTTAACACATAAGACTCCATTTAAGGAGAACTGAAGTCAGAAATCCAGTGTTTTTTTCTTAAAGCTTAAGCTATAAATATTAAGGCTTGAACCTTTTTTCTGTGTATTGGCTTAGTTTCGGTCTAAAATTTTTATACGAGTTTGAACCATCAGCCGAAGGAAATTCGAGAAAATCCAGAGGAAAGTTTCCATTTTTATTTTCCTAACAACACTACGTCATAGAACAAGAATTCGCCAAGATCGCTATTTGAGCATGCGTGAAATTCAGAGCAAGCCGATTTCTTCACTGAGAATTTGATTCGGAACGTGTCAACTTCGAATGCTTCTAGAGCAATATTTGTGCTTAAAAACATAGTCAAGAAACCATGTGTTTTTTGAACGGCATGAAGCCAGCTGCTTGAGGGCTAAAATTTGGGTCGTGCCAAAGTTTTTTTTTTCTACTTTTTGGCATGAACTCTCGTCACATCGTCAGATCGCGCGCGTAGATAACCAAAACTCGCGTCATTAGCGCGGGCGTGGTCATAAAACTCTATATAGAGACACCTTGTCACATCTAAGTCAGAACCCTGAACTGACACTCTCATTGGTGCTTACAAAACTGTATTAAAACTACCCCGACATCTGATCTCTGTTTACGAAAGGACGCGAAGGATGAAGTAAAATACTACGGTCATTGATGATAGGTCATAATGAACGATGTCTCATAATAAGCGATGTCTCGAATCCCCAAATATTGACATATATTCAACTTTTAAATGCACACAAACTGAAAACCTCCTCAGTTCCGTTGCAGTAATGTGCTTCACTAATGCTACTAATATAAATCCACAATTTTGAACGATCTTGTACCTTATGGGGTTTCATTATTGGACATCTTTTCTCGAACTTTTTAGGGATAAAAGTAGTTCATGCATTTAACGTTGATGGAAGCCTATCTTCATTCGCCATAGTCTTTCTCTCATTCTCGTTTTACATGAAATTAAAAATTGTGTCCGACATAATTATATATTAAGAAAAATAAATTTTACGTTTATTGAGACCCCATAGGTAGTGAACTGGCCATGATTAAGGTGAGGCGTTAAAAACCCTATTCAGGCCGGGATCACGTTTTTGTCTTGGATCGGGGAGAGAGGGTGGACTACACTGTATGATCTACCGAAGAAGGTTATAATTCCTCACTGCAACAGAGGAAACTTTACAAATATTAAAAAATGGCTTGTCAAAATAAGGTTGCCATGGTATTGTCAAATTTGTTGAACAAAAACTGCTCTACCGAATCGTTCCCAGATAACTGTTAGGAGAGGTGGCCTTTAAATTCCTGACAAGTTGTAAGTTAAACGACCAATGTACGTCCGGGCTGAACCACCCACCCCCCCCCCCACTTCTCCTGTCTAATTAGAGTTAACTGGCAACCCATAGAATAAATATTTGTAAGTGATGAGTAAACTAAATTGCCAATTATCAGCACACATGAGTTTCAAAAAGGGTTTAAGAGATTAAAGGGGTTATTCCTTGTTCTAAAGGAGCTCGCGGCGAAATTATATTCAGGCAGGCACTCGGCTAATGCACGTGCTTTTTACATTTCTGTCAGAACCTCTGTTTTGGCCTTCTGAGGACAGACGCATTCTCCCCGTGTGGCCTTTTTAATAGTGGAAAAGGCAGTTTGCATCGCGCAAGAGGTGATCATTGAATTGGAAACTGGATTTTCTAGAAATTTCGCCTGACCAAGTAAGAAGCAAATTTTAGCTAACAAGGAGATTTGGTGGAGGTAATGCCCTGGGTGTGGGGTAGGGGGTTGAGTTCCACGGAAGATCGACAGGGGTGCTAGTCGTGGAGTTTGATAAGAAGCTATAAAATGTACCGAAATCTAGCTAAATCTCATTTTGTAGGCGTGTCTCCAATTTCCCATTTTTGGAATGCAAGCAGTCTTTCTCTCCACTAACTCAGGGATAATTGAGGAAAAAAGAACACGCGAGCGAGGACGAAAAACGCCTGCCGCGTGAAAACATGACACGTCCATGATTAGCCCTTAGTGTATACAAGCACGTCACATTTCCACGCGCAAGCGATTTTCGCGCTGACGCTCACGACCATCCTGGAGCGGAATGAAAGTTTTTTTCCACCCCTGATAGGTTTCAAAATTCAAGCTTCGTCGTCTTGATGTCGGTTGCATGACATGGAAAGGAGTTCCACTAAGGATGGGTTAGATGAATCTACGTACAGGCTTGTGATAATCTGTGTGGTGTGGTGTGCATTTATAATAGCAGTATCGGCTTATCAAACTAGCAAAACTAAAGCCGAAATTTAGGGCTTTTAAAAGGCACGTTAAAGTGATGATTCCGGCCGTTATTTTGAAAACATCTATTTCATATATTCATCATTTCAAAGCATAACCTTATGGCCAACAGTTTTAATTGTTTTTATTTCATTTTCTTCAGTTTTGAAAGCCATACGTTTTGCCTTTAGTTTTGCTAGTTCATAAGGCAATACGGCGTATATATTTATAAAAGCACAGCACACCACACAAACAGAGGATGGTAAGCCTGTGATCTAAGTTCAGTTCATATCCTAAAACGTACCGAACTAAGCTATATCTGTTCCACATTTTCTCCTTGTTAGTTCAACATTGCACTATATTTGCTCAGGGGAACTCTAGATTGCTGTTGAGACGATATAGAGACCATTTGAGGGAAAAAGCAGGTGTGCGCTTAATTGGATATTATACATGATTTTTTTAATAGAATGTAACGAGATCAGTCTTAGAGGACTATTACAACTTTTGATGTTTTCATAATGCATACAAATGAAGTTGTTGATTCTTGTTTTTCTGTTGACATCATTGTCAAGCAATAAAAGTGGTAATCACATTTAATCGTTAAATTTGAATAGTAATTTCACAATAACCGGATTGTTGAGTGGTGCGACAAATCACTGGTAAATTTTGGTCGTTTTGCCACAAATTTGCAATAACGATAAACGAAACTCCGTTATAGCGAACATATTAGTTTTCCCAGTCCCTTGTCACTTCGCTATAAGTCTGATATCGGAGTTCCACAGTACGTAGTTCTTCCTGGTTGCTGCGAATCTACACACGGCTTTTTTTTTGTCATGCAAAAAGAGTTCCTCCCCTTTGAATAAGTAATCTTTCTTCTAGCCCATTTCACTAGTGCAGTAATTAAACATGATGCCCCTAATTCATTCAATCCCACATATTAATTTTATCAACTACTCTTCCTAGTGTTATATGTTAAGGTTCGCGGTCTCTATTTTACTGCCTATCATCCACCGCAGGTCTCTTGACGCGACAACAATTCCGTTTTTAATGAAGATCCGGGGGAGAAATGCCATATACATTTAAGGGGAACTTTTGTTAACAAATTGCATATTTTGGGCCCATTTTAAAAATTTTATCCGATGATGAATGCCTAGGCCTCTTTAGTCACCAATGTTTATCTTGGAATCTCGATCTGAGGCAGATGTTTCGAATCCTCGATTAACTATTCATTCTTTCCTCTTGACTCTTGCCCAGCAGGCTTTACGACTTCTTACATTATGTACTTGCAACATTATCGACTAAAGAAAGAACTTGATTAACAAAGCCAGACAACAAAAGGCTCAGTTGAACGGAAGCCGAGTCTCCGCAGGGGAAAACGTCGTAATCAAAACAGGAACCTTAAATGGATAAATATGATTGGATCAAAACATTGGATGATCTAAACGTTGCAGACTAGGGATAGCACGCTCGCTGCTAGAAGAAAAGGTTTTATTTAAAGCTGAGCCGCTACGATCCTTTATTACTAGGACTACAAACAACTTCCTGGTCTTTACAACAACTTGTAAATTTCATATATTTTGCTTACTCCGGAGTTTGATGATGTTTTTCCGTGTTTTCTTTAGAATTGCCTTGCTACTTTTTTCTCTGATGCTTATTGCAAATTGCCAAGGTGAGTTTATTTTTCGATGTTAGCGGCTCGCTTCAGTTATTCACTCAGTTTCAGTATTAAACCTTTGCCAGATGACTGTAGAGTCACCTTCAAACCAAACGCTTTGAGAATTCATTTTCCACGGTGCTGCTTATTGTAGTCTGCATGATGCTCCATACGTGTAGAGAAGTGGGGATTAAATGTATTTCTCCATGTACAGTGTCCTCAGCATCGCTTACATCAGTTCCGTCCATTTCTATCATCTTGCCATGCAATTTGCGTCCTCGTTAGAGAAAATTTGGACCCATTCTTGCTTAAGACATTTTGACGGAATTGACACTGCCATTAAACATGTTTTGTAAAAACAAATGTTCCACCAAAAAGGTTTGAACTTCAGTTTAAATAGGCAAAAAAGACGCTTATAAATTCTTAGATACGTTGAAATGTTATGTGAAAATGTTCAATTTCTGTAATAATCTCTACGCGATGGAATGCGTCAAGGAAGTGACTGAAAGATATCTATAAATTTTGTTTTGGATCTTGGTTTGTTTTATAAATGAAGAGTGTGCATGCACTATTAAGCAGACTCTTAAGTCTGGGGTTAAAAGCCTTGAGTGGCTAATTAAAACAAAACCTATTGTAGCTACAGTATAATATACAGTACGTTGTTGTGGTTCTCTTTATTACGCTTTACAAGGTGTTTCTAATGTTTGAACTCGGCTATGTATAAAATCCTATCGTGTGTCAAGTAGTCAAATTCAATACAGTTTCCTTATAAATATTTCATTTGAAAATGGCACTGTAAAATGTCGCTGTAATTTCTAATATCGATTTTCAGTACTTTTTCAGGGAGAAAGGTTCCCAGCTAAGGAAAGAAATTACTCTCAACACTAACATTTTCTAAACGAAACAATTGCTTTTTTTCTCGAATATTGTGAGAGAATTAACATTTGAAAGGATGCAGGTGGCTTTCTTAGCTAATAATTCATGTGTGTTGATAATTGGTAATTTACTTTACTCTTCAGCTACAAATATTTACACTGTATTTACTCTGGGTTGCCAATGAGCCCTATTCAGACAGGAGTGGAGGGGGGGGGGGGGGGTTGGGTTCAGCCCAGACGGACTTCAGATTGGACGGTTAATTTACAACTTGTCAGGAACCTAAAGCCGCCTTTCCTAAAATTTATCTGCGGTCAATTTGGTAGAGCAATCTTTGCTTGTCAAAATTTGACGTTACTGTGGCAACCTTTTTTTGACAGGTCGTGTTTTTTTTTCAGAATTTGCAAGGTTCCCCCTTTCGTAATGAAAAGTTAAAGTGTCTTCGGTAAATTTTACATTTTAGATCATGTTAGTGTCCGACCCCCCTTTCTTCTCCCCTCCCGCCCAAAAGGCCAAAAGAAGCCCGGTCTGAGTAGGGTACAAAACGCTTTTGGGTTGCAATGAGCATAAAATTTAGTTTACTTTTATGCGTAATTATGTCGAACATGAGTTTGAGAAAAATATACACAAACCCGAATGTTATCAAAGTCAAAGGAGTCAATGGGCATTTTTCTCGTTTTTAGTAAAATATTTGTTTAGTTTGTATCTCAGTTTTCTGCTCACACATTGTCACGCAAAGATTGCTACTAGCCGGTAGACATCTAGTGAATGCCAAGTTCAGGGAAGAATAAAGCACAACCAATTTTGGCCATGCCCCGGGGGTACTCCCTGTAGTGGGCTCCAACGGAAGGCTCCGCTCGAAAGTGGTGCCTTTTTTAAGTTCGCAATATACTAAAGGGTAGGGAAATTCGCCATTTCAGTATAGGAAAGGGTCGCAAAATCAGCTGCAAAGTGGAATAAATGGTGGCCAAAAGGAACGTATAGCAAATGGTGCTACATTTTGGCAGAAATGACTACGCAACTGAATCAGAACGACTGAAAAACCGGGAAAAGGTGGCGATTCTAGGAAATTCTTGTAAGCGAACTAGAAAGAGAAAAGCTAAGAGGTAGCGCTCAAATGTTAGTCTCGTGAGAAGCTGCCTAGAATTTGGCTGGATTGAGTTCACACATATAATAATAGTCCCAAGTGCATGTGAAAAAAAGGGAAATAAAATAGCATTAATATAATATACCCTTGTTGCATGGAAGCGACGGCCAGGAATGCAGAAACAAATGTGGCACTCACGAAATGCGCATTTTTGAAATGTGTAACTTGCACCTGAACAATTATATTCACCCCCCACAGCTCCATAGATTTTACTTTTCAAACGTTGGCTGAAAGGAAAGTCTAACTAAGGCTGTGGGGATGAGAGGGTCGTTTTTGAAAACACGCACGAATGAATATTTTGCACCGGTCAAATTGAAGCTTCATAATCCCCCCGAGAATACCCCGGGAAGTTGACTGTGCATCGTGCCCAGGGAGGGGGGAATTTGAACGTTGCCTTGGAAGGGTGGGGAATTTGAACCAGATTTATCTCTAGCGCAATGAGCCTGTGAGTTTTTTTTGGTTTTTGCAGGGTTTGACAGATTTACAAGGTAGAATTTCACCTTTGTTAGTGAATTTCTCTCTCATAAGGGTCTTTAAAAGAAATTTGAAGCTGTCTTTACGGCATATCTCTCTTTGAAAAGCGTGAACAGTGTTTGATTCGAGAAGAATTTTGTTTTTGGGGAGAGGTATTTCAGTACTAATAGGTGGGGCTAATTTGAACGGCTTTTTTGCCCTGAGGGGAGGGAATTTGAAGAAGCCAATCTTCAAAAGTTCAAATGCCTGGGGGGGTTGCCCCCCTCCCGGGTGAGGGGAGGGCAATTTGACTGGTACAAATAACGTCTGATGAAAAACAAAGTTCATGCTCAGTTTTCTTTTTACAGATTGTCTCACCGATGGCGCTGTTCTTTTTGAGTCCAGCAAAAAATGTTCTTATTCCAATAGCCATTCAGCTCTACCAAGAAAAAGGAGAAGACAACCCGGTGAGTAGAAATGTTTGAAAACTATATGACCATAGTTGACATGGTGCTTTTTGTCTTTCACTTAGTAGGCGCGCTGCGATTGATCCGGCGAAATAAATTGATTTCCAAGAACAGGTACCATGATGTTTTCACATCATCAGCCAACGGCTCACGAGAAACAGAAGATAAAATCAATTTTGGTTTTACAAAACCTGGCCAGAAGTTATAAACAAAACGAAAATATACAATTAATATAAAAAAATTGAATTTACTTCAAGTGGGCCGCCCCCGTGGCGCAATGGACTAGCGTGTTGGACTTCTAATTCAAAGGTTGTGGGTTCGAGTCCCACCGGGGGTGGAATTTTTGTTATTTTTTTGTCGATCTCGTTTTCCAAAATTGTCTTTTTTTTGTGATGATCCACGACATACCGAGTTTTGTCATAATGACAACCCTTTTTTATCCTTTTTCTCCCTTTATTTTTGCTTCCATTCTTGCATTCAAACGATTGCAGTTGAGTTGCAGTCATATAGATGTTGATTTCAGCGTCCCTCTCATATTTTCACGAAATACAGCTTAGCATTTCCTCATTTCTTTGTTCAAGTGGTCTAATTTCTTTACTCGAGTATCTTTAAGGTTTTAAAACTAAATCTGCTGAGATGTAAAAAGTATTAGCAGACCACAAATGGCTCTCCTTATTTTCAGTTCATCCAAAAAAGCTGGGGTGTTGTTACTGCATAGTTATTAATAAGGGAAATCTAGTATGGGAATGGAAAACTTTGCATTCTTCTTAGTTTATGTGTGCATGTGATGACCTGAAATTTTACTTACAAAATGTTTCAAAACATGTTTGCGCGCTTGTCGAAATTCTAAATCTAGAAGAAACGAAAACGTTTGGTTGTTCGAATGCATGTTTATAAATTAAAAGTTCATCTCCTCTGTCAAGTTTTCCTTCCCAGCGACCCCTGGTACACGTGGATGTTGGCAAAGATGTGGTTCAACAATGCAGATGCACAATATCACAGAGCATGCGTGTTAATAAGTATATATAACTATGTAAAGGTGACAGTTGCTACGTTGGGTGAAATAGTTAGTCATTCTATTCCGACCGGGCTTCTTTCAATATTCTGGGAGAGAGATTGGGGCTTATCCCCCGGGCCTTTTCTTAACTTCAACAGCGTGCAAGCTATAACAATCAGTAGTACACCCAGGAAAGATTGCTTTAAACTCTAAAACAATGAGATGGTGACGGTACAAGATGCGGGAATTACGTCATTACTACGAACAACTGTCATCCGGGGACAGTAAAATTAAAAAAACAAAAAAAAACAAAAAACAAACAAAAACTAACAATCTCTAAAATGACAAAAAAAGGTAGGCGTTATCACAAAACATATAGCTGCTGTCGAAATTTGATTACCTTGGCAATACCACATTCCTCTTGACAATGGCATACCGAAAAAAGTGACAAATTTTGTTGGCCTTGCATGGATACTGATAAAACGTTTCAGCGGTTTAAATTTCATGCGGTTCAATGCTTTCTCAGTCTGCATGGGGTTTTGCCTCTGGCAAAAAAACCCGTCACTTTTACTGGAAAGTTAACGATTTCAAAATGATTCAAAATTATGCATACTATTCTGAACGAGAAGAGTTTATTGTTAATGATTATTTTGTGCTACTTTTTTCGATAGGCCATACGCACCTCTTTTTGGAAGCAGTTTCCATAGCAACACATCGGCAGCTCTCTCCTTCGCATCCAGTTTTCAGATTGCTTCCGCCTTACTTGCGTCACGTGATTCTTGTGAATTGGTAAGTGCCTTACCTGACGCCAAGCAACCGCCCATCATCGACTTCTTCAGCAAATCTTAGGAGACATACGAGATAAAAACGAGTATTTTGGGCCATTCTGACAAAAGGCTTAACGGAACGCCTGATATTTGTTTTTGAGTTCCTTTTCAAAACGCCATATTTGAGTAGCAGCTAGTTATTCCAGTGTCTGTTGTTAACAATGCAAGGACCACTTAGACGAATAGGAGCAATTTGTAGCCGGGCAGGAACCCACAACTTGAAGCGTGCAACTGCCACATATTCGTGTCAGGGCGTTTCACAGACCAACTTATTTTTGGCTGGAATTTCCCGCAAATTCAGACTTTCTAAAGGAGCCTTGCGAACCAATCTTGAGCTGTTATAATTAAATATCAGCCTTGCGTTGTGTCTTGCGTTGGAAATCGGGCATTTTAGAAGGAAAATATATGACCGATGGAAAGCCGCCGGTTTTTGGTGAGTGCGGACTCGTGCGGACCAAATCTTCAATTTTCACGGAAAATAGTAATCTAAAACGTGCCTAAAAATAACCAGGTCTTTGAAAACGACGTGACATAGGCTTAGTATGGGAATTGCATGCTCCGGGTGATAGGCTCCTGAGCTGGGCCTTTGCTTAGACCCCTTGTCACACTTTTACCCTTTGGTCTTATACAGTGAAGCCTCGCCTTTAGGCCACTCTGCGGCCATTCTACTAACATGATTTAATTCATCTTACCTGATTTCAATTCTTTTAACAGTTTTGAAGTAAATGAGCTTCTCCCACCAGGCTCCTGGATTGATAGCACAACTTCATTGGGAGCGAAAGGCACTCTGGATCTAACAGCTCTTGGGTAAGCAACACAATTTGTACAGCCAGTCATAGCATTGCTTCACCCGACTACGGTCATGCACCTTGGGACCGCTTTTGGTAATAAACTATAAAAGAAAAAACAAACACAAACAAAATATGACAGTTGAAGTCGAATGGTGCTATAGCCCGAGCCCAGTCTTGTTCAGTCTAAGGGTTATCTATTCTTCTTTCAAACAATTTTGATGCACGATGCAAAGATAATGTGACTCGAAAGCCCCGTTTGTCAGATACGGATCTTAACGCTGGCGTGGAAGTGAGATTCAAGCTCAAAGATGGGGGCAGCGTTCTTCTCTTCCATCGTCTGGACTTGATATGATCGCTTTACAGTTCAGTTGCATTTAAGGAGAAAGAAAAAAGGCTTTATGGAGCATTAACTGTTTGTACCATCCTTTGCGTTTGTTAAGATGGCAAGATTGGAGAATGGACCTTACCAACGGACCATGAACAAAGAGGGGTGAGTTGCTCGATATAAAGTGCGTAGTGTTGCGTTTCATTTGCAATAGTTGTTTGAGTGGCACGCCTGTGAAATAGCTGGTCTGTCGAAGGCAGTACCGAGGATAGCTAAGAGCGCTGACCACTATAATCATCAATTTACATTTCTTTTTACATAATGAATAAGGGAAAAAGGAAGAAAAAAGAATGATGGTAACAGTCGCGAGGAGGCCTAAAGAAAACTGAAAGGAAACAAAGCGTTCCAAAGAAAAGAAACCATTTCTTCTCGTCTGACCTCTAGAGTGGCAAGAATGTTTCTGTGATAAAATCTGATATTGGAAACTTTCAACAAGGCCTTTAGTGAACAGTCAAACACTTTTGGACTCCTCGCAAAGACTGCACGCAAAATACAAGCTTGTAATTAGGTCATTATTAGCATGCGAAATGTTGTGTAGCGCAGCATAGCGCAGCATTGGTTATTTAACTGAGAGGTTAGAGAATTAATTCTACAGTGTCAGTTTAAGCGCTGGAAGAAAATATTCTAATTTCCTACGGAGCATTGCCCTAGAAAGGAAATGTGATCCAGACGAGGTAAAGAAAAAAACCTTTGCCTTCGGTGGGATTCAAACTCAAGACCCCAGGATTGAACAACGATGCTCTACTGACTAAGCCTCAGAGGCCAGAAGGAAGTGGGTGGTGGGTAGAGCCTCGGTAATCAAAATCCAAGAGTCGTGGGTTCAAGTCCCACCGAGGTCAAAGATATTTTTTACCTCGTGTGCCCCATTTCCTTACTGGCGTGATGCCCAGTGGGAAATTTATAAATTTTCTTTCATAGAATTGCTGGTTACAAGTTATTCTCCGCTATTGACGAATTTCCTTGATTACAGAGCCTTTTATTTCCTGTTTGACAGGTATCCGATCCATCAGTCCTTCCTGACTATCCTTACAGAGATGACGGATTACTGTTGTACAATGCCATCTACAGATACGTGTCTTCAATCATTGAAGCACGATATGGTGAGGGTGACGGTAGATTATATTAGGCCAGCTTTTTGAAGTTGAAATGTTCTTAGCTGGTGGGATTAATTGTAGCAGCAGGGATAGCGCAGTGGTGAGAGCACTCGCCTCCCACCAATGTGCTCGGGTTCAATTCCCGGACTCGGCATCATATGTGGGTTGAGTTTGTTGTTGGTTCTATTCCTTGCTCCGAGAGGTTTTTCTCCGGGTATTCCGGTTTTCTCCTCTCCTCAAAAACCAACATTTCCCAATTTCAATTCGATCTTTGTGGAGGGTAAATGCGGTCACATTTATGTAGGAGGTAGTTTCTTGGTAACATTATTCTAACAGTATAAAAAAAAAGTGTTCTGTTTTGCCTTTTACTCTTGCCAGATACAGAAGACAAGCTGGCCGATGATTACGAGCTTCAAGCTTGGGGTTGGAACTACTAGCAGATGGAAACCCCGGATGTGGAATTGAGGTGAGGAAACCTCAGGTTGTAGAAGTTTAAAAAGGTTAGCTTAGACAAAGGTGCATGCAGCAACAGGCCATCTTCGCGATGGCTTCAGTTTGCTACAACAACCAAAAAAAAAGCCCTTTAGTTTGTTGATTTCCCAATTCAACCTAGGTTATTGTTATTAAATCCACCCCAATAAGAACTACAACTTAAATATCATAAGAAAAGAAAAACGAAATGGATGCTTGTAGTCATAGAAAAATAACGCCATCATTATTAAATTGGCCTTTTTTGGCTTCGACGTGCCTTTGCACAATACAAATATTTGTCGATAGACGGGTTACTTGAACCGAAATACCTAGCCATAACAAAGGTGCATTACGACCATGACCATCTGCTGGGCTTCGTCCAGACACTAAGGAGACGTTAGGAAAAAGGTTCTTTGCATGGTTAGTTGGACCAAAGCTAATCAGAGAGAGCTAAAACCTTTCGTTGTTTGTGTACGGTCAAAGCCAAAGAGGCTCACTAGTTCATAGGGCATCATTCCTTTTAATAACTATGCTGTTACACTTTATACTTTTCTAAATATAGCAATAGCCCTAACCCAAAGAAATGAAAATGTCATGTATTTGGAATTATTGTTGTTTGATATTTCTGTGACTTGAAGTATTATCCTGAGGTTTTCTTTGGTGTTAAGAAAATGTGCCCACAAATTGGAGAATTCGTCCTTAGAGGGTGGACTAGTATGTGGGCCTCTTTCATCTTGTTTCACTATTCGAGACCATAATGACTAAGCTAACACGAAAACGTAACTGCCTCTAAACCAGAAAACTTGTAGTGAATGTAAGATACTTTTTAGGGCGTTCCGGGCGACGGCAAGTTCGACACAGCTGATCAACTCAGCCAGGCAATAACATCCATATTATTCGCCAGCACGGTGGGTCATGCCGCGGTAAATGTCTCTCAGTACGACGAGTGTGTATTTCTTCCCAACTATCCCGCCATCGTGAAAGGTCATCCTCCACGAGACAAGGTTAGTTGTGTCAGTTGTATGTCACACGCTTAGCACAGGAAACCGAGGTCTTGAGTTTAATCCAAGTAGTATTAGGGTACGTGTCGTCCAGTACTTTGGTCTGTTAAACCCCTTGTCACAGACAACTTAAATTCCTCGATCGTGTCGTTGTCACTGTTAGTAGAGTGCGATTGTGGCCGAGATCAAAGGGATATGGAGGGATCACTATTTTTTGATGAAAACAGGGTTCTGTACGGATTTGAGCCGATGAAAGCTATCTACTACTTGCTTTGAACAGACAATTTTTTTCTAGCATTCTATAACGTTTCTGCTCGCTGAACAGGGCGAGAATAAGGAAACAAATTGAAAGATCGACAGCCCCACTGGCTTTATTATTAGTTTTTTTGCCCAATGAAGGGCGATTGGGGTGACTAGGACAATTGTGTTAGTCGTATAAGGAGCTAGTTAACAGGTAGTGTACAAGCCTTGAAGGAGCACTCCACCTAAACAATGTAGAACAGAATGGTTCGATTTTTACGTTTATAAAACCTACAAAATATTGGAAAGAAGGGAAGGGTGCCCCTCACGTTAGAAAGCATCCCATCCAAGAGGGAGTATTAAAAAAAGACTAGTTGATTCATACCACGGTACAGGAAACAACCTTAAGAATTTCCTCTCTTCTCTGGGTTATGAGCACACAGATGCTACGGTGGACCAAGCTTCTAGGTTGCACAACAAACCTTACCTCAACGGTAACTAGTCTTTCATTGAAAAAGTAACACGATCCACTTGATTTACCCTTATTTATTTTTGTTTATAGTAATGGCGTGAAGAAAAGGAACTGTTAGCTCGTCTTCCCCCCAAGAATATTTGTCTGGAAATCAAAATCATAAACAAACTCCTCTCAGAGAGGCATGCTAATGGCTTAGCCGACTTTCACGCTTGGTACCAGCATGATCCTGTGGCTAAAAAGGCCATTTCCAGGTACACTTAGGTTACGTCCAGACTTTTAAACAGTCGCTATTTAGAGGGATTTCGGTATTTGGTCATTTGATTTTGGGGCGAGTGGAGATTAGGTACGAGTGAGGAGAGCCGCGCAAGGCGTTCTGGGAAGGGATACCCAATCACTTCTTTCCTCAAAATCGACTAAGTGCCAAAATATTTTAAATAGCGACTTGATAAGAGACTGGATTATATGTTAAATCGAATACAGGAGGGCTTTGCCTTTGGCCCAAACACTATGTAGTATCCGGTATAAAACACAGAAAGATACAGGTCCACGGCAGATCAAATCTGATCGCTTTTTAATCGCTGCAAGTATTGTCACCTTTCTGATTCTACTGGCCAATCACAATGTAAGAGCCGTGGAGATGCTTCAATCGGAAAGCAAAGATTAACTTAAAACAGCGACTATTCTAACCCTTTTTTGGCTACTTTAAACGTTTAAGTGAAGGCTCGTGGAAAGATGGTAAATTTATCACCTTTCTTTCTTGATTAAAGGTGTTCAAAAGTTAGAAAATTGGCAAATGGCGACGATACGGGGCCCAGTATAGTTGCCAAAATATAAAGACTATAATTACTTTTAATTTCAATTCGCAAATATCCACAGGTTAATTTTGCATTTGTCAAGAATAGATTTTTCATCCAGTAAAGGTTGAGTATTTTATCGATAATTAACCATGCTTGTCTCTCGTGTATTCTTGTTGATTTTACCGTGTTTAAATAAAATTGAATTGAATTGAATTGAATTGGAATTTTTCGTCTACGACGTCGAAATCGAATGACTTGTACAACCAGTGGAGGCTCAGAAATCGGGCAAGTGCTATGTGCCGCCCCCGTGGCGCAATGGACTAGCGTGTTGGACTTCTAATTCAAAGGTTGTGGGTTCGAGTCCCACCGGGGGTGTTTTTTGTACTTACTTGTCCTAGGTTGTTCTTTCTTCAGATACGGTATGTTCTTCAAATAGGCAAATAACTCATGTAAACGTATTTACCAGCTACTGATTTGGACTTTTGTCCCTTAAAAAAGTGAGATAGAAAGTTTGAGAGCAAACCTTCGATAAAAGTCACGAGAAGTCAATCCCTGGCGGTCACACATCCAAGCAGTAACCCCACTTATATTCAAGTAAAATAGGCATTTAAAAACCAGGAAAAAGACGAAAATGGAAAGCAAAAGGTAAATATTTGAAGTAATTGAATTCCATGATCAAGATACCACAAGTTTTCCTGCCCGTACAGGCGAAGTTAAGCCCCGTCCGGCGGGGTTAGTACTTGGTTGGGTGACCGGCCCGGGAACGTTGAATTTTACCTTAGCTTATTCGCAAATAAAGTTCATTCGTAAAAAAGAGCTTTTTTTGGTACACTACAGGTTACGATTAATGAGATATTTAGCTCTACTTTTATTCCCGGTCGAGCTTATTCGCTTATTGCACAGGTTGTTTTTCGCCGCCGTAGGCGATCAAATTGTGAACAATCTACGGCTTGAAGTTAAAGCAAAACTGTTATGAACAACATATTCCGGACAATCTTGGGTGGAAAAACAGTTCTTCTTCTCAATTAGTAAACAAACTTTCCTATTAGGGGTATTACGAAGCGAAAAAAATGCTAACAGTTTAACCACAACTCGACCGATAAACAACTGCTGCTAAATGCAGCTTGTTGTCCTTCATGAAATAGATTTTAATCTCGCTTTCAAACAGTTAGTTTAAAACAAAGCGAGTCTCTCTTTTCTACTGAAATGTAGTTTCAGACACCGCTGATTATTATCTTTGCTCGAAGTATTCTGTTGGGAAAAGCAGATTTACGGAAAGGGAAACAAAAACGCTCACGGTTTTCACCGGGCACTCGATCGCTCGATCGATCGATCCGCGATCGGACGGGCTGCGAACTCTTACATTTGAAAAATATCAGCCCCTAAAACAAATTCCATGTCGTCTTGTTGCTTAATTGAAAGAATTTACAAACAAGACTTTGCCTGAATCATTTTTTTTTTCTGTAAAGATTCACCAAATGAATACATGAATGGCCGCCAAGTATGAAAAATCATTGTTTGCGAAGTTTGGTGACACTTGTACTTAATAAACGAAAGACCTACCTTTTGTTCTTATTAATCACATTTTTCGTACTTAATAAGTACAAGAGACATACTTAATAAGAGGAAAATGCAATCTTTTTACGTAATAATCGAAGATAATGGTCTTTTCTGCAAAATAAGTACACTTGCCCTGCAGGATCTGTTTATTAAGTACAAGAAACGGTACCTGTGCTTAATAGACGGTCAATTTTGGACTCCGAAAACAATTTGACACTCCGGAAACAAATTGACTCT
The DNA here is from genome assembly GCA_964017195.1 of Siderastrea radians. NCBI lineage: Eukaryota > Metazoa > Cnidaria > Anthozoa > Scleractinia > Rhizangiidae > Siderastrea > Siderastrea radians. The sequence goes on from OZ024898.1 coordinate 26,129,931, forward strand.
TTTTGCTTTGTGCCGGACGCAGTCCGGGACGAAGCCTTCCGCGGCCGGCCAAAAGTGAGGGGGCTTGGCGTCAAACGGCACGCCACAGTGCTCCACGGGGACCAAGCTTTGTGACCATTGGTGAAAGTTGGGTCTGGGACTCCATTCAGGGGGTATAGTGAGGCTTAACATTAGCTGTGCTATGCAAAAGATCTGAAAGAGAAGTGTTTACTGGCTCTTTGGGGCAAACTGATCGCTTGACTCTGTGCACAGAGCTTAATCTAGCTAGCCGGACACCCTCGAGTGGAGGGTTGGCTAACCCAGGGAGATTTGGAGCTGCTCTGAGGTCCCTGGGGAACTGCGGGGGAAGGGAGTCCCACAGGCGGCCATGTTGCTCTGTTATAGTCTTGTGTCAGATATGTTGTTGTAAACCCGCTCAGATATTTAACAATTATCCTGCGAAATCGCGCGGAATATCACCTGATACTTAGCCGACGAGGCCGTAGGCCGAGTTGGCTAAATCAGGGGATATTCCGCAAGACTGAGCAGGATAATTGTTTTATTATTCAACAAATTCTCATCGACTACCATTTTCATAACGAGAAAAACTATGGTTCTATGATGAAACCGCTAAAAGCTAGCAACACGTAATAAAAATCAAAACAGAACTTCAAGAAATCGAAGTTTAATACCGTTCACTTAAGAAAGACTTATTTACAAACTCATGTTTGGAAATGAGAAGACAGAGTAAAAAAAATACTGCTACCTTACCGAGAATAAGTCCTCTTCCTGTGAATTAAAGTCTTTTCAACTTTACAACTTTCCGTGAGCAAGTGTGCTGCCTTGTTCGCAATACCATTTTCTTGGTTGAGTTCTCACTATGAAAATTCCAAGTCAACCTCTGGATATCTCTGTGAGCTGAAGCAAATTCTTGTTGACTTTTTGAGAGCATTTAATCGTGGAAAGTTTCTTCCAGGGAGTTAAAATTTCCGGAGAACACTGCTCAAATAGAAATCGGATGCCATGTAAACGGAGATGAATCGCTTTTCCAGTTGTTTGAATGTTGTTTTTACCATTCCGTCCGCAACCTCTAAACTGAGAACAACTGCATTTTGCGCTTTGCGTTTAACAAACTATGATGGTGAATTCTAATGTTCCTCACTACAGTAATCGTGCTTATTAGCTGCGTAGAAATTACCTCTTCAAGGTCAACTGTTCAAATTTGTTCTGTCTTCAGTTCGATCAAACACGCACATGGTGCTCCGTTGTGCGAACAGCCGATTACAAACTTGTTCAGTTTCAACTCCAGCAGCTATATGGTGAAATTGTACAGCTTCAATCCGCTTTGAACGATGATTACAACAATATTTCAGGAAAAATCAAACATGTACCATATTTCAGAGCCAATAATTGGAAGATTTTTTCCAAAACGTGTGCTACTTCGTTCACTTTCGAGCAGTTTTCATTGATTCATTTAGCTTTGCAATGAAACGCTACAACACTTCGCAAGGTTTTGGCGCCTTTTTCGTTCAGTCATGTGATCGATTCTCGTTCCGTTTAAATTTCTTTTCTCATTTTTCCCGTTCTTTCTTGATTTTTTTTAAAATAGTGGTTAAGTTTTTAATAAAACAATTATTCTACTCGGGCTTGCTGGATATCATATGATTATAACCAACTCGGCGCTACTTGCCTCGTTGGTTATCTATCATGCGATATCCAGCGCGCCCTCGTAGAATAATTGTTAAATATATATATATATATATATATATATATATATATATATATATATATATATATATATATATATATATATATGTGGCGTAAAGAAACAGTCCTGTAAAAGTGCCGTTTTTTTTACAGAAATATATTTTCTGTAAAAAAACGGCACCTGAGCCCATATTTTTTAAACGATATAACCAAATGATCTCAGCATCATTGTGTGTTAAGCTGACCTAAATGCCAGTATTTACCAATTACAACCGCTTTCCTTAACAACCGATTATCTTTTCTCACTCACGACCTTGCAAACCGGGGCCGAAAATTTACAATTCAGTTTTGTAAAAAAAACGGCCCGGGGCCCATATCTTCCAAACGATTTAACCAATTGACCTGAATATTTTTGTGTTAAGCTGGCCTTAACATTAATATTTACCGCTGACAATTGCTTTCCCTAACGGCCGATAAGCGTTGAGAAAAAAGGCCGATTATGTTATCTCACTCACGTTCTTGTAAACGGGCCCTGAAATTTACTATTCGGTTTTGTAAAACAACGGCCCGAAAATTAACCAATTGACCTGAATATTTTTGTGTTGACCTGGCCTTATCAACGATTTTCACCGAAGATAGACAATTACTTTTCCTATTAGCCGATAAGCGTTGAGCAAAAGGGCCGATTATCTTATCATCGTTGATTTCCGGCCGCCATGTTGGTGACCACCTTCTCATTGGGATATGGCTTCCCCCGATTGGTCTGTCACTTCTAACCACTGCACGAAAAAACGGATTTACAAGGATAGCAAAATCGCAGCAAATATGAAGTAAATACCATAAATGATTAAATTTGATCATATTTGGACAAATTCAAATGTCATGTTTGCACCATATTTGCATGAAAAGCAAATATGGTAAATACCGCGTTTACTCGATATTTATGCAACGTAGCAAATGTGAACAGAAAGTACACATTTGAGACGGATTTACTCCTACAGTAATTATGAAGTGAAGTTAAATATTTGCTGCCCCAAAAGATGGATTTGCATGGGTGGCAAATATGAACCAAATACCATGTTTGCTGTACTTTGATAATATTTGCACATCAGTCAAATTTTGTGTTTGGAGCACATTTGCAAGCAAAACAAAGTTGGTAAATACCGCGTTTACTCGAAAGTTACCTGGACAGCAAATATGAAGCAAATACCATGTTTGCTTTACTTTGGCCATATCTGCACGTAAATCAAATGACGTCTTTGTACCACATTTACAAACAAAGCAAAGATGGTAAATACCGCGTTTACTCGATAGTTACCTGGACAGCAAATATGAAGCAAATACCATGTTTGCTTTACTTTGGCCATATCTGCACGTACATCAAATGACGTCTTTGCACCACATTTAAAAACAAAGCAAAGATGGTAAATACCGCGTTTACACGATGTTTACATGGATAGCAAATATGAAGCAAATGCCATGATTGCTTTACTTTGGCCATATCTACACGTACATCAAATGACGTGTTTGCACCACTTTTACAAACAAAGCAAAGATGGTAAATACCGCGTTTACTCGATGTTTACATGGATAGCAAATATGAAGCAAATGCCATGTTTGCTTTACTTTGGCCATATCTGCACATAAATCAAATGACGTGTTTGCACCACATTTATAAACAAAGCAAAGATGGTAAATACCGCTTTTACTCGATGTTTACATGGATAGCAAATATGAAGGAAATGCCATGTTAATTTTTTCTTTGGTCATATTTGCACATGAATCAAATCTCGTGTTTGGGCCACATTTCCCAGTGAAGCAAAGAAGGTGAATACAGGTCTTTGCTCCATATTTACATACCGTAGCAAACGTGATAAATTTGCACACATTTAAGACAAATTCACTCCAAAAGTAATTATGAAGCACGGTCATACAGTGTATATACTGCACGAAAAGATGGTTTTACCTGAATAGGAAATATGACAAAAATGCCAGGTTTGCTTTCCGTTGGTCACATTTGCTTGCTCTTTTAGGCAAAACTTAACAATAACCTCGACAACAACTGTACTCTAAAGCATGTTCAGCAAAATGCCAATATTTATTCTTATTTCAGGGAGTGTTAGTCTTTTTAGAAGCAACAGTTAATTTAGCTGACCGTAGAGATAATTTTAAGGGCTAAATACATGTATTATCACCAAAGTTTTTGTCTATCAACTAATGCACCCAAGTTCCCTATTTCAAGTACAGTTCTACTTGCAATTATTAATTCAAATGTACAATATCAAATCAATTTTTGTGGACACAAAACTAACAGCACACTATAACACAAAACGATCAGTTTCTTGAATTGTAATCAGTGGTGACCAACAAATTCTTATTTTTTCATTACTAGGTAAAAGTGTCATAACTAATCAATTTCTCTTTTGTAAAAACTGCCACCTTAAGTGTAAGAATACTAAAATTGCACAACTAATGACACTTTCGTCAACAAAGTAAGGGTGGGAAAAGCAGAGTCATATGTTTCACTGGAAGCTTTGCAAGAGCTAAACTGCATAATTGTTTGAAAGCTGGTTAAAGCTAACACAGGAGTAAAAGGTTTAACAAATGATTCTTTATGTCTTTTTTTGAAACCGTTTCCACTGCTTATTTTTAGTTGTAGTTTGAACAAAAAGAATTAACAGGTATCCACATCATAAGCCACAAACTTGAATTCAAAACTGATACTAACCCTGGGTTAGCTTAATCCTGTTTTAAGCAACTGTGCCCTGATCTATTTTCTGAATGTCTTACAGGTAAGAGATTCTCCAACAGAATGCACTTTTCACTGCTTACAACTAAGTGCACCAGCAGCAATTAATTATGAATCAGTCATTTCCAGCAGTGCCCATTCCCCCCTTCACCAGGTCAGCCCCTGGGCATTAGGATTTTTAAAGAACAACCTGGCAAATGCCCCCAGGTAAGGTAAAAAAATAGATGTATGTTAATTTCTTAGTTTTTGGGCTTACCTTCATTCTACATGTAGTATTCAAAGCTAAATTGAACTTGCCCAATGAAGTTATCACTAAAAGGAATTTACAGTATTGTGACATGAAAATCATGGGATGGCAAATGCCCTTGGGTACACTAATGCCTGGCCCCTTGAGGGACAATAGGAAAAATGCCCCACTCATGCCTGCGAGTGGGGGTGGGGGAGGGGGGGGATGGGCACTGCTGGAACTGACTGATGCATTACATGTATATATAATGACATTAAATTTCAGTGGAAGAGCTTATTATCAGGCTAGTCTAGTGTCTCCAATAAGCACTCTGTGCTAAATTCCACTTACATGCTTGAATGATGTTATGACAAGAACTGTAAAGTAGGCAGCTGAGCAGTTAGTTTTTCATATGAACACTGATCCCAATGACCTGTTAATTGAATGAGAAGGCTGGGTGGGAAACATTTGATGGAAGGCCTTGGGGTTTGACAACTGGGAAGCAAAGGTTTGTGCACCAAGATCAAGAGCCGTATATTTTCCCATCCAGCCTGATATTATGCTTGATTTGATTGAAAAATTATGAAAACATCTCAGTGAATACTCAAGTGAAAATGAATAATTTTTGAATGTTCAGTTCCCTCTATAAACATGCCATTGATGCATCATGGTAGTTGTATGCAGCAAAACAAGTCCAAAATGAGCTTACCCAGAAGTCTTATTCAGTACATGAAAAGAAATCCAGTAGTTTGTTTTGTGATTAAAAACCATTCAAAACTTTGGGTCTTGCAACCTACACACCCTTAGAACCACAGGAAATGGCCAAACATGCCACTTTAAATACAACAACCACGATACCTTCAAATTGTGATCAAAGAGGGAACTGGCCACAGCACATGTACACATGCTAAATGAACCAAAAGAAATGTGTGGGCCCAAATCTAGCCCACACATGCTAGCTTATTAGGTTGCTTTCTATGGAATTGCATTAACAAGGCCAAATATTGACTACTTTAGAACCAATTTTTGTTGTTCAGCAGTTTTTCTTTGAAAATGTAAAGGGTCTAGCATCTCCAGGAACAGTGCAAGCATAAGGATTGCGTTCCTTTTTTGGATTGGCATAGTCTGTTTCATTAACAATTGTAGGACATTTGCATGATGGCATCATTTGACTACAACTCCCACAATCAAATTAGTTTTTCCTTTCTTATTAAAATTGTGTAATCCCAGTGAAGTTTAATGACAATGGACCTAATTTGGGTGTATGAACAATGAGTGAGTCAGTGAGGCATGTTTATTAGCGAGCCAAAAGTGCAAGATGAAGGCACATAGTCACATGCAAGGCACAGTATAATATTAATACTAATCCTACTGTAGTTTTCTTTCCCTATCTTCGATTACTCAGACCAGTGAGGCAGCAATTTCCTTTGATTATGAAGGTCATTTCTCTTCTCGATTGCTCTTTAATTTATCTGTCTTTATCCTGGAATTGTTTTGTTTTGTTTTTGTCATGGCAACAGTCATGATAAAATGTAGCTTTGATTCACATAAAACAACGAGCGCAGTAGGCTTTTTGTCAGCATGTTGCATACAACAAACTTACTGTCTAAATAGGTGGATTTGCAGTGGTGCAACAGATGTAAGAGTAAGTCAAAACATCTAAATCGAGCACGACATACAATGTTCTTACATGTACATGTACACTGCTGAACTCAGCAACTGTTATATGACAGTTTGCTTATGCTTCCATAAAGTGTGTGACCGCTGTGGACTTGCTGACTCAATTGAATTTCTCAATTTTCTTCAGCATTGCATGCAAGAAACACTCCATTTCTACAGCTGTACCCTCAGCCTTTTTCTTCAGAATTGTGGACTTACATGTTTGTGTTGCTCGTGCGACTGGCTGGCATGTTGGTAACCCTTAATCAGAAAAGAAAAACTGAAGGACTCTGGTAGTTGTAGTCAAATGTGTCCCATTCTGAGCTGTGCTAGTGCATAGTACTTACACTTGTAAGATAACAATTTGGATCTTAAAATCATCATTGGTGTCTGCCTTTGAGACCTAAAGTTCAGCAGATAATCCCTGCTTTCCATGCACTTGTTCTTCTTATCCGTCTTGACTAATTTGTTGCCCAATGCTGTTGTCTTTTTTTTTTCTGTGAAGACACAACACAGTCAAACTAAACCATGATAACTAAAAGATACATGTCATACTATTGCATTTTAAGGCTGCGATTTGTCGGCCACGATAAATCGGGAAGCGAATTGGTTTATGTACAGTGCAAGCACTGCACATGCATTTTTTTATAGTAAAAACGTTTCTATAAAACGTTTTGGAAAACAAAGTGGTAGGTGCTAGATAGTTTGTTTGTTTTCAGCTAAAATACTGCAGATATAATTTTGTTTTGCCCCAATTCTTTTGTAGGTTGCGTTTTCGTTCTTAAAATCGGGCCCGACACGTGAAAATCTGTGAAGCGGTCATGGATTTTTCTGAATCGGCCGGCTTGTCGGATTGGAGTCGCGCCCCCATCGGATTACCATTCATGGGTGCTGATTCGCTCCCCAATTTGTCCTGGCTGACAAATTGGCCTGACAAGTCGCAGCATGTAAATTAGCCTTTAGTTGCACACAAATATTTTCTTTGCTCTGCAGTGGAGGCCGGTACTGTGGGAAAAACTAAAGTAGACACATTTTTAAAAGAGCAATTTTGAAAGCCACAAAACAACAATCAAGAGTAAACAATATCAATGAATGATTTCAAATGATTTTAGCAATCAGTGAGAATCAATGAAGAAAAAGGTTTGTGACTTTTATTAATTCAGATTGCTGATAGCAATGAAGAATGCTTGTTATTAATTGCCATAGATCCCAGAAGTTTAGACTTTTAACAAAAACACACAAATCAAAAACAAGGTCACTTTTAGGGCTATCTTCCTTCCAAAATAAACATCAAAACATAGAGACAAAATAATTTCAATAGACAAAATTAAACAGTAGATTGAGGCAAAGACTATTATGCACATGTCATTTTAAACCCCCAAACCCACCCCCCCCCCCCACCCCTCGGGCATGACCAGGGCATTCACTTTTTATGCAAATGAAAGCCAGTGAATTCCCTGGTCCCCAGGGGAAAAGTGAATGGTGAACTCCCCACCGCATACATGTATGTCCAACAAACAGTGTACTCCTTTTTAAATGTCAACTCGTAACAAGGGATGACAAATATGATGATAGCCCTGAAATGAAAACATTGTGTGGCAACACTTGAAACCCCTCCATGGACAAGAAAAGACAACTATTTCAACATAATCTTTCTATTTTACATCTTGATGTCAGAAAATGCAAGATCACAACAAATTACAGCTCATGTTTTAGCAATAGTCTTCTGAAGTTAGAATAATTCAAGCTTAACAAAATGAAAGTAGGTCATAAAGAAGCAATCCCCAGTTAGACACTAATCGAAACAACACAAAACAACGCGTAGCTTAATCATTAATATTAACATTGATAATAGCTTAACTTGTTCATCGACAGGTCAAGTCAGTAAGTGTAAATGCATAATATTTTAATATCTATACAGTATCATTGAAAATATGCCCACCTTTCCTTACTAGACTTAAGAAATCTTCGGCTACAAGGGCCTTTTTTAAACCGGAAAGGCAGAAAGACGTTTCACTGAGCATTTTAATTTGCAGCTTTGTAGCGCTTCGCTTTGCAATTCGCTTCGATCGTTCAATCAAAGGAGTGATGATAATGTATGCAAAATTACTATGTGGCATGAAAATGAAAACCGCTGACCATGGAGTAACTGCCCCGCTTATTCCCCGGCCAGGGAGGCTAAGGCTGTGATTTCTTGTGTGTTCCCTGTCTACCGGGGGACAAAAATGGAGTGAATATGAAGTGAAAGTCCCCTCATTACCGTGGCCATGCCTGAGGGGGGGGGGGGGGGACCGGGGGTTTCAAATGACTTCTGCATTAGTCCCAAGACCTCTGGTCCCACTTAAAGAAGGCAAGCTGTGCAACTGAAATCACTAAAGATGGCTTTTTAAGTGATTGTTCTATAAGTTTGACTGCCAAAACCAATTACTAACAATCAGAAAATGATAATTAATTGATAATCTATCAATAATTATTATTTCTGATATCAATTTCTATTGAGTGACTATACATGTACATGTAGTTACCGGTATATTGAGCATGTGCCTGGCAACAGCAACTGAGGAATATTATTTTTGTAATATTCAGTCTGAATGAAAAGCTTAACAACACTAAAACGCGACTTTTCTTTTAAAGTAATAATCTCTGTTAGCCTGCCAGTCGAAGGGGTCTCATGCAAATGCTGTATATATAAAAACATTACATGCACGTACGCCATACGCTCATTCACACGTCCTGTAGTTGCAGCAAAAAAACACTTGTTTAAAACGTAAATAGGGAGCTGCACAATTTGTTGAGTATTCATGACTTGCTCTGGTTTTTAGAGAAACCGGTTGAGGTTAGGGGAAATCATTGAACACAATTCACACTAACCTTGAAAGTCCAGGTCGGTTGTTCGGTTCCATCGTTCCAGTGTCAACCGTGGAATCGCCAGAACATTGTGAAAGAGTTTCTTAGAGACCCGTCGGCTTCTGGTCCTTCATTCTGACCTCTGTGAACTGCTTTTACGACGTGAACCTCGCTATTTTCTACCATTTTGTTACGAAATGAAACGAAGTCCTTCTGCTTCAGGCTTGAAATAAACACCTACCAGCTAGGGCTGCGCGCGCATAGCATAATTTTATAACGGCTTTCACAGAATAAATTAACTTGAAAAGAGAGAGGAGGGGAGGGGAGGGGAGGGACGATAAGCACAAACTCAATTTGCTTAGAAATTTTAAATGTCATCCCTATCAGAAAGTAGCAATTTGAACAAAGTTACCCATCCTTTTCTCGAAAAGAGAGAATCAAGGTTAAACCTAACAAATTCATACCACCTATTCCTTCGATCTACCCAGGGGGACTCCGGAAACTTCACACTCCTTTGACACTACAACTGTCCAAAGGTATCGCGGGCGAATATCGCGCGGGACTTGACCAATTTTGGCGCGGATGTTGTGAAAGCAAGGGCTATGGCTACATGTTATATTGTATAGTTTTGTACGTTTCTTATTCCTGTAAAATGAAAACGATGCTGTTTCTAACTTTCGGATGTATCAGGTTCACCCAGCACACGAAAATAGCCTTTCCACTGTGCAGTTTTAGCAAAATGGAACCTACATACGGGTAGCCCACGTTTCGACTTGGATCATCAGCCCCGGTCGTCAGCAAAAATGTCCACGTCTCATCCGAACAAAAAAGGAATTCATCAGTCCATGATGAAATGCATCGCTGTTGAAACTGGTAAGTTGACAAACTACTTTATTTTGTATTTGACTATTGGTCCTACTAATATCATCTTGGGCTTTCCAAAGGGCCTAGTATAAGGGAACGCTATTGGGAGCAATTTCAGAATACCCTGCCCCTTCATTTAGGCTTACATGTTGTGTAAGAAGCCGCAACATTTGAATGCAAATTTGAGCACTACAAATTTTTCTAGGGGTATTGCCAGTCTTATCTCATGATCAAATTGCACAAGAAGTCATGTGATCAAATTGCACAAGAAGTCATGTGACTGCCTTTTATAGATATATTCTACTGTGAATATTACAGGTTTCAGTACGGTCAAAGCTCTCATCAGCGACCACCTCTGGAATTCCGAAAAGTGGTTGCAGCTAAGGCTGGCCGCTCATGAGAAGGAGCTCTTATTTAAGGGACCACGAGGTACAACAGAAGAGGGTGGTTGCTTATGAGAGCTTTTAGCATAAAGCCTGGCATATGTTGATGGTCACCAATAGTACTGTAGCAAAAATATAAAAAATTTTTATACAAGATTATCGCGCATGTACAAGTCAATGAACCATTAGTGCTCATGCTATGTATTACTCTGAATTTGCCCTAAAAGTGAGTAGTTTTATTACAGTGTTGCTTGCTGTACCCTTGCCACCAGACAAAGTTTTTCATTAGTTTGTGACAACTTTTTGACATCTTTCTGACAACTTCCCGATGGGCTTTGTTTCAACTGGCCAATTAGAATGCAAGAAATGTGGGAGGCGGAGTTGATAAGTTCCACACTCTCTCTCTCTTGTACCGTTGTCTGGTGGCAACCGTACAACATGCAGCATGGAAAGTGTTGACTGAGCAGTCACTTACGAGAACTTAGAATCCAGGCAGTAATTCACGAAAGTGGTCACACTGTTGCTTACGGGAACGATTGCTTATGAGAACTTTTGATTACAGAGTTTAAGTGATGTTCAAATGGGGTTTCACAATGTTGGTTGTAACTTGAGCTGGTCGCTTACAAGAGTGGTCACAGGGAGGGCTTCGACTGTATTCTGATTGGTTCCCTAGCAACTTGAGGTATAATGTTATTGTTGCTGTTATTATTACAGTTTATTATTATTATTATTATTATTATTATTATTATTATTATTATTATTTTAGTACATGAACCCATTTCAACAGCTGATACATGCATATAATGCCCAAGGCTGAAAACAAAACTTTAATCGCAACTTTTTTCTGGCATGAGTGTTATTTAGCAAATCAACCCCTTTTGGCAGTTGGTATATTAGAGGATAATGCCCAAGGTTGAAAGATTGTCCAAACAATGAACAGTTGAGTATATAACAGAGTGTCTTATTAAGTGTGTGTCGGTAAAGCAGATATTCATTGTTACAGTCAATGTCATTAGTCAACATTATTTTTACCACCTTAATGACTGCCTCAATTAAAGATTACTCTTGTTGTAAATTCAAACTACATGTATCTAAGTATACAGTTGAACCCCACTTAAGGATCTCAACCACTTTATCAAGATGCAACTACCTCATTATTATGGCTACTATCAATGGGATACAAAAGGATTTGTAAGCATTGCTCATATCCATGTTAAAATTAATATTCTCATTAAGTGAATTTGATTTACAGTGTACAAGTGTCACAAATGACCTTCTCAACCTTGTCTTTTTCAGATTTCTTGCCTTTGTCAACTACCACTCATGGGGCACTGGTAAATATTTTAAAGAACTGGACACTTTCTTACAGGGACAACACATTTCTCACTATTTTGGATTGGCTTCGATCAGTATTTCATGAAAGCAAAATTTTGGTAAGAAAAACAGCATTGCATGGCAAGTTAGATACAAAATTTATTTCGAAAATTTCAGCTAATCCACATCAATTTGTTTATGAGGTCTGATTGAACGAGGATGCTAAGAAAACAATAAGAAGAAATCTATGTTTTCGGCTTTGCTTTTTTGCTCTATTACAAGTGAGATGATGGAGGCACTTCCTTTGTTAGAAGGACTGTCCACTGAGATGGCAGTTTTTTTTGGTCACTCATTAAGTGTGATTTGGAAAGATATTTGAAGTAATATATCAAACACGAGAAAGAGTGTTTCATCAGGATTATATCCAGACACCGAGAAGTCGGTTGAAAAAAAGAGGCGCAGCCGAGTTTTTTTGACTGACTTCGAGGTGTTTGGATGCCTGATGAAACACTCTTTCGAGTTTTTGATATGGCTTCTCAAACCATTCATAATTCTTGGAGAAATTCAAAGCAAAAGTTCACAAAATCTTATGCTAAGTAAGATCCGGTATCCAAACCACCGTCACAGTTGTGATTTCCTTTGTTTTCTCTTAATGAATTATGAATGAGTTTGAGAAGTTTTATTTCTATGTTCATTTTGCCAGTCCATAACTTAACTGATACAGGCCAGTCTCTCTTTGTAATGAGTCTTCTCAGCTCTCACAGCAGTAATGTTTGAGAAAAAAAATGCAAGAATTGAAACTTGATTGAAGAATATTTGTTTCTTTGTGGCACTGGCAACCATTCCTGCTCTTAAGGTGACACAATTTTTATGAGCAGGGCTGCCAAGATGACACATCTTTTGCCAGTTTGCATTTGCTGTTGATACAAGAAATAAATGTCGATAACTCATGATTAAGAGCAGTTGGTAAAAAGCAAAACAAAACAAACAAACAAATAATCTAATGATAATGAACCGGCCCTGACTAAAAAAAAGAAAGCTCTGGTAAGAAAATCTTTGTACTAGGATAATTTCTTGAAGCAATACATGAATGTTAGTCTACCACCATGGTGAGTAGAAGTAAGGATGCATACAGCCTATATAAGTCTCGGACTAGCAAAAGGAACATAGGAATATTAAAAAAGTTCAAAGCAGCGACTTTTAGCAATAGCAGCTTTTAGCTGCTGAATTTGTGATTAACCTGAGCCATAGCCTTCTCACTTCTCACTTCTCACTTCATATTGACATGCCCTGATCAGTTGATGAAAAGCAAAGAAAAAAACAAACAAAAACAACAATAACAATGACAACAATTTATGATAATGACCTTGCCATGAAAACTTGAGAAGGCTATGGTTGGAAACCCTTTACAAGTATTAAGATCCTGTCTTCAAACAGTTTGTTAGCCTACTGTCACCTGGCTAAGGCCCCGTTTACATGAGTTAACTCATCCCGGGATGATTTTCATGTCATCCTGGGGTGACTTTCATCCTGTTGTCTGGTCATTTACCTGTGAGCATTTACATGATTTGGAGCAAAAATGGGTTCGGGACGAAAGTCGTCCCGGGATGAAACTCATCCCGGGATGAAATAACTCATGTAAACGGGGCCTAAGTACATGCAGACTTAGCGGGACATACACTGCAACGACAACCAATCGTTCAACGCACTCACTCATTTTTCCTACGCTTGGCACTGGTCACTTGTATTTGCTACTAGCTCTCATTGGCTCATTTGATTGCCTGTCACTTATGATTGACCAGAGTAATTGTTTTGTTTAGGTTTTATGACACCTGCTTCATTTGAAAATGATTATTGTTCTATAATGTAGCACCTGATCTGAGCTAACTCGTAAAATCTGTTGTAAATAAAAAGGCTCAAAACTGGTGGGTTGGTGCACCCACCATTCCTGGTGTGTTAAATGACTTTAAAGCCAATTATCTAACACTGCATGCCTCTTTATGTTAATGCCATGGTGTGTATGTCAATTTTTTTTGGCAAGTTTTAATGTTTGGATGGAAGCCAAAATACTTTTGATTTGAAAGCTGCCAAAAAATACATTCAGTAACAAGACTAATAATTTCTATAAAGAAAAAGAAAAGAAAAGAAATGGACATATTAATTGTAAAGAAGACTGCTATGCAGTCATCTTTAGGCCGTCAGTGAAGCCTATTGCAAACAAAAAATGCTGATCTTTCATGATCTCTACAAACAGCTCTGTGTTTCATACTTTTCAAAATTGAAAGCAATGAACAAGATAAGTGAAAAACAAAAAGCTTAAAGCCAGGAAGAAATATCCAAAGTCAAGATCTCATTTGAAATCTAGAGAGAACCTTTTTGTAAGTGCAACATGCCATGAGAAAGGAATTTCATCCGCCAAGTTCATGCATCGCAGTCACAAATCAAATGTGACAAGAGACGAGTGACATTTTCTGTTTGTTCTAGTATTCACTGTTGAGTTTTCAAAATGTGGTCATGTATAGGAAACCTAGTGCAAAGATGCAGTCATCTTTAGGCAGTCAGTGAAGCCAACTGCAAACAAAAACTGCTGATCTTCCATGGCTGACAGATTTTACTGCGAACAGTTCTGTTTCAGACTTGTCAAAATTGAAGCTGAATGAATAATATTAGTGAGAAAAAAGCTAAAAGCCAGGTAGAAAGATCCAAAGTCAAGAGCTCATTTGAAATGTAGAGAAAAACGTTTTGTAAGTGCATTACATGTCATGAGAAAGGACTTTCATTAGCCAAGTTCATGCATCGCAGTCACAAATCGAATGTGACAAAAGATGAATGGCATTTTCTGTTTGCTGTAGTATTCACTGTTGGGTTTTCAAAATGTGGTCATTTTTAGGAAACCCACTGCAAAGATGCAGTCATCTTTAGGCAGTCTGTGAAGCCTATTGCAAACAAAAAATTATGATCTTTCATGACTGGCAGATTTTAGTACAAACAGCTCTGTGATTCATACTTTTCAAAATTGAAAGCAATGAATAAGATAAGTGAAAAACAAAAAGCTTAAAGCCAGGAAGAAAGATCCAAAGTCAAGATTTCATTTGAAATCTAGAGAAAAACCTGTTGTAAGTGCAACATGTCAGAAGAAAGGAATTTCATTAGCCAAGTTCATGCATTGCAGTCACAAATCGAATGTGACAAAAGATGAATGGCATTTGCTGTTTGTTGTAGTATTCACTGTTGGGTTTTCAAAATGTGGTGATTTTTGGGAAACCTACTGCAAAGATGCAGTCATCTTTAGGCAGTCAGTGAAGCCTATTGCAAACAAAAAATGCTGATCTTTCATGTCTGGCAGATTTCAGTACAAACAGCTCTGTGTTTCATACTTTTCAAAGTTAAAGGCAATGAAAAAGATAAGTGAAAAACAAAAAGCTTAAAGCCAGGAAGAAATATCCAAAGTAAAGATCTCATTTGAAATCTAGAGAGAAACATTTTGTAAGTGCAACATGTCATGAGATACGAATTTCATCAGCCAAGTTCATGCATCGCAGTCACAAATCGAATGTGACAAACGATGAATGGCATTTTCTTGTTGTTGTAGTATTCACTGTTGGGTTTTCAAAATGTGGTCATTTTTAGGAAACCCACTGCAAAGATGCAGTCATCTTTAGGGAGTCAGTGAAGCCTATTGCAAACAAAAAATGCTGATCTTTCATGACTGGCAGATTTTAGTACAAACAGCTCTGTGATTCATACTTTTCAAAATTGAAAGCAATGAATAAGATAAGTGAAAAACAAAAAGCTTAAAGACAGAAAGAAAGATCCAAAGTCAAGATCTCATTTTAAATCTAGAGAAAAACCTGTTGTAAGTGCAACATGTCAGAAGAAAGGAATTTCATTAGCCAAGTTCATGCATCGCAGTCATAAATCGAATGTGACAAAAGATGAATGGCATTTTCTGTTTGTTGTAGTATTCACTGTTGGGTTTTCAAAATGTGGTGATTTTTGGGAAACCCACTGCAAAGATGCAGTCATCTTTAGGCAGTCGGTGAAGCCTATTGCAAACAAAAAATGCTGATCTTTCGTGACTGGTAGATTTTAGTACAAACAGCTCTGTGTTTCATACTTTTCAAAGTTAAAGGCAATGAACAAGATAAGTGAAAAAAAAAAAGCTTAAAGCCAGGAAGAAATATCCAAAGTCAAGATCTCATTTGAAATCTAGAGGGAAACGTTTTGTAAGTACAACATGTCAGAAGAAAGCAATTTCATTAGCCAAGTTCATGCATCGCAGTCACAAATTGAATGTGGCAAAAGATGAGTGACATTCTCTGTTTGTTCTAGTATTCACTGTTGGGTTTTCAAAATGAAGTCACTGATTTTTAGGAAACCCACTGCAAAGATGCAGTCATCTTTAGGCAGTCAGTGAAGCCTATTGCAGACAAAAAATGCTGATCTTTCATGTCTGGCAGATTTTAGTACAAACAGTTCTGTGTTTCAGACTTTTCAAAGTTAAAGGCAGTGAACAAGAGAAGTGAAAAACAAAAAGCTTAAAGCCAGGAAGAAAGATCTTAAGTCAAGATGTCATTTGAAATCTAGAGAGAAACTTTTTGTAAGTGCATTACATGTCATGACAAAGGAATTTCATTAGCCAAGTTCATGCATCGCAGTCACAAATCGAATGTGACAAAAGATGAATGGCATTTTCTGTTTGTTCTAGTATTAACTGTTGGGTTTTCAAAATGTGGTGATTTTTGGGAAACCTACTGCAAAGATGCAGTCATCTTTAGGCAGTCAGTGAAGCCTATTGGAAACAAAAAATGCTGATCTTTCATGTCTGGCAGATTTCAGTACAAACAGCTCTGTGTTTCATGCTTTTCAAAGTTAAAGGCAATGGAAAAGATAAGTGAAAAACAAAAAGCTTAAAGCCAGGAAGAAATATCCAAAGTAAAGATCTCATTTGAAATCTAGAGAGAAACATTTTGTAAGTGCAACATGTCATGAGAAAAGAATTTCATCAGCCAAGTTCATGCATCGCAGTCAGAAATCGAATGTGACAAAAGATGAATGGCATTTTCTGTTTGTTGTAGTATTCACTGTTGGGTTTTTAAAATGTGGTCATTTTTAGGAAACCCACTGCAAAGATGCAGTCATCTTTGGGCAGTCAGTGAAGCCTATTGCAGACAAAAAATGCTGATCTTTCATGTCTGGCAGATTTTAGTACAAACAGTTCTGTGTTTCAGACTTTTCAAAGTTAAAGGCAATGAAAAAGATAAATGAAAAACAAAAAGCTTAAAGCCAGGAAGAAAGATCTTAAGTCAAGATGTCATTTGAAATCTAGAGAGAAACTTTTTGTAAGTGCATTACATGTCATGACAAAGGAATTTCATTAGCCAAGTTCATGCATCGCAGTCACAAATCGAATGTGACAAAAGATGAATGGCATTTTCTGTTTGTTGTAGTATTCACTGTTGGGTTTTCAAAATGTGGTGATTTCTGGGAAACCTACTGCAAAGATGCAGTCATCTTTAGGCAGTCGGTGAAGCCTATTGCAGACAAAAAATGCTGATCTTTCATGTCTGGCAGATTTTAGTACAAACAGTTCTGTGTTTCATATTTTTCAAAATTGAAAGCAATGAATAAGATAAGTGAAAAACAAAAAGCTTAAAGCCAGGAAGAAATATCCAAAGTCAAGATCTCATTTGAAATCTAGAGAAAAACCTTTTGTAAGTGCAACATGTCAGAAGAAAGGAATTTCATTAGCCAAGTTCATGCATCGCAGTCACAAATCGAATGTGACAAAAGATGAGTGACATTTTCTGTTTGTTGTAGTATTCACTGTTGGGTTTTCAAAATGTGGTCATTTTTAGGAAACCCACTGCAAAGATGCAGTCATCTTTAGGCAGTCAGTGAAGCCTATTGCAAACAAAAAATGCTGATCTTTCATGACTGGCACTTCTGTAAAATGGTTTTAGTGAGGAAATGCTCATTTGAAAGAGAATGAAAACGGTAAAGAAAGATACAGATTTCATTCGTGAAAGCAATAATGTTTTCCGGGGGTGGTACTTGACTCATGTTTGGGTGTAGGGGTACCGCTGAAGATCTGATACCCTGACCCTGTTTAGGACAAAAAGCCGTAAAATACCAATCCCGTTTAGGACAACACCCTCCATTTTAGGCCCCTGTTTAGAACAATTGAAAAAAAATACACACTTTCTTCACGTTCGAGACAATTTTACAGTATTTTAGAGACTGGGCGGCAAACGTCAGGTTTCCGATTTATGACTGGCTATGTATAAGTGACAACGGTGACAAACGTGCAGCCGTACCTTGTTTAGGACGCGTTCATACCCTGTTTGGGACAAACTCGCATAAAATTATATACCCTGTACAGGACAGAGAGGCCAAAAACCTTACCCTTTTCAGCGGCAAAATTTTAGATATGTTGAATATCCTCTCTGGCTGACTCAGCTTGGAGTCCTAGCATCACCATATGCCTGAGCACTTTTGGGATGTGCAACATAATAAGCATTTTGAGACGAAAAGATTTAGGAAAATGTTGTCAAATATGCAACATAATTACCAGATTGAGACAAAATGTTAAGCAAATGTTGTGCATCCTTGCTAATTCAAACATCGTGGAGTTCTTGAATCATTGTATGTCTGGGCACTTCTGGGATATGTAAAAAAAAAAATATTCAAAGTCCCTCTGGCATTGAAAACATTTTTCTTTGTTCTTCTAATGAATCCACCTCCAAAATCCACTAGGGGTTGATTAGCACAAAGGACACGCGAGCGGACGCGAAAATTGCGTGTGGTGTGAAAACATGACGCGCGCGTGATCATTATCCCATTGGAATCCCATAGTGCGTTTGATTGACCTCGTTCAAGACTGAATTATCCAATGTGAGAACGAAAACTACTAAGATTTGCAATATGTTTGGAGGGAAATAATTCGCCATTTTAAGTACGTTTTCAGCCATGATTTATATACTTGGGCACTTTCTTACAGAGGTCAAAAAGGATTGTTTAGGAGAAATTTGCTGGTTGACAGTACACGAAATATGACTTGAAAATCTTCGGGTTTCATAAAAAAAAGAGTAGGTTGGCGAAAATGGAAATGGTTATATTTGCTCCATATTTGCTTCTGGGGTAAATAAACCTAAATTTGCTGACTTGGTGTAAAGTTGGTGCAAATAAACAGAATTGCGATAATGATAGCAAATGTAAGGGAAAGATATCCAAATTTGTTTATTTGCTACTCAAGTAAATGTGACAGTACTTTGATTAACGCCACTTGTTTGCGTGTTCGGAGATGAGTATGTTTGCTCCTTTAGTAAATATGGGGTAAATAAACCTAAATTTCCTGATTTGACCTTGGCGTAAAGTTGATGCAAATAGGCACAATTGCTATAATAGTAAATGTGAGAGTAAGTAATACAAATTTGTTTATTTGCCACTCAAGTAAAAGTGATGGTAATTTGATGCAAATAAGTTGATTTTCACCGTGTTTGCTTAGATTTACGGACTCCGTAAAAGTATTAATTTTTAAGGGTAGCAAAACTACAGCAAATAAATGTGAAATTTGAAAATTTACCTTGATGGCAAAACTGACACAAATCTGATGCAAACTTCGTG
The DNA here is from genome assembly GCA_964017195.1 of Siderastrea radians. Lineage (NCBI taxonomy): Eukaryota > Metazoa > Cnidaria > Anthozoa > Scleractinia > Rhizangiidae > Siderastrea > Siderastrea radians. The sequence goes on from OZ024898.1 coordinate 26,149,285, forward strand.
TTTACGTTACATTTGCGCCTAATTTCAGCAGGAGCAATTGTGTGTCTTTGCTTCTACAATGCCGCCTGTGCAAATTTGTGACAAATTTAGAGCCCTAAATTTGCTACATATTTACTTCAGTTGCAAAGTTCGGTAAATCCGTCTTTTCGTGCAGTGAACGTTGTGCGCGGCACTTTGGTTTTGAGAAGCTAGCGCTGGTAGTGAACAGTTATGGCTCGTCCATGTGCTCGGCGTCATTTACAGGAATGATATCACCGTTACAAGTAGGAATCTCACTTGTTTTTTTTGTTTGATAAAGTTTGTCTAGAAGTTTTTTAACGTGCCCGTTTCGTCTTTTTTGTATATTTATTTGCAGTGGTTTCAAGAAACGAGTACGAGGCTTTTTTGTATTATCTTGTGGAACGCAAGGAGGGAAGAACCATCATCTGGCGTGCCGAGGTCTTACAAAATTACGCCAGCGATTTCCCGGAAGAAAAATCGATAGATTTTACGTTGGAGAGTCAGCGGAAAAATTTTGCGAAAAGGGCATCACGATTTGAAATTCTTGAATCTAATGGTTAGCACTTTTTGGCAAAGTTGGAAAAGGCAGACGACATTGAAAGTCAGGGTAAATGTGTCTTTGTTAAGAGACGCGTTATCTGTACTGATGAATATGATCAATTTTTACGAGACTTTCATGACGAAAGAAACCATCTGGGGTACCTGAAATGCTATTATGAGGTAGGTAGCTTTGACTTCCTCTTTACAGTCTAGCCTGGTCTTTACTATTTGACGGGTTGTACGACTAATAGCTCTCGTTCACTTCTGTTTTAGATGCGACAAATTTATTCAAAGGTGAATTCAAAAAATTGTGCGTGACTACATTAAAACTGTCAAAGGTGCTAAAGTTGTTAGGAGTGACGGGACCACTGTCGACCTGCTGCGCTTAACACGTGACTTACCTACAGGTTACTGCTTTTATAGATAGATGGGGGAGGGGGAGGGGGACTAGGATAGGCGCCAATCCCACAAGAAGTGTGTCACGAGTGAGTAAATTAAACAGTGAGCGCACTCTTTTTGAGGGCCTGGTACTACATAATGCCACATTTGTACTCTCGGGTGATGCTGATCATGTAGGTAACTAACTTTCCATCCCCCCCCCCCATACTCTCCTCTCACAAATCCTCCATTTGTTACCCCAACACCTCTCCTCCAATAAATTTTGAATGCATGATGTATGCTAACTGCCCCCTCACAACCCTCCTCCCCTATCGAGGAACGATGTAGCCTGGGGCAAAGCTCCTTAACGGCGAACTGAGCGGGGACTTGGGAAGAGGGGAGAAAAACGAAACTTTCATGCCGCTGAACCATGATACCCAGATTGGTACCATGCTGCGATTGGTGGAATGACTAAATGCAAGAGAGGATAACCCTTTATCCTCTCTTGCTGAATGTTGACACTTCCATGGAGGCACTGAGGGGGGATCCTTCTCAAAGGTATCTTTCAGGGATATTTGTCCTAGAAGTAACGTTTGATGTATTGTTTTTATTTAGACGATTTTAGCCAAGAAATCACATACACCCTGATATGCGTGCATGGGGTCTTCGAGAGATTAGGAATAGATCTGACAGAGTATATTGACAGCCGGTGTGGAGTCAATGAAAAGCACGTTATATTGGTCATGGAAGACTATTTTTCAAGGTACATTTCTTTCTAGGTTTAAAACAGGCACGTGCTCTGACCAATTTAATTAACCAAGTCCTTTTAGAAGTTGTACTTTGATCATGCCATCACCAACAGGTTTTCATGGGCCAAGATTGTGACCAACTCCACACAAGAGGAAATAGGTGCCCAACTGTATGACCTTTGCCTTACTTTATCATTGGTGCCGAGCTCAATCCAGTCTGATAACGGGTCACAGTTCGTTGGTCATGTAATCAGGTAATTGCAAATTCCCGTATAACTGTAAATCGTTAAAGTCGGAGTCACACAAACCTTTGCAAAGGCGGAGGGGATTGATATAGTAGAAAAGGCCGACCTTTAATCCAGAATTAAAATTTTACTTAAGCTTAATATGACCAACGTGTATGTTATATTAAAGGCTGCTTTTGACTAGCGACGGAATCGCAGTCCTTCGAGCGGGAGTGATAAGCGTTTACGATCTTGTAAAATAAACAACGGAGGGTGTCAATGAGCATTGCGTTTGATTCTTGATTCCGCTTCCGCTTGCGACTCCGACGTGGCAATGACCATGACTCCGACATGGTATGGTTACAATTCTTGCTGATATCATACCCTGCCCCTTGCCCCAGGTATGCAGAATGAGACAATTCCCTACCTTTAGGCCAGAAGGCCGAGTTTGTCCCAGGGGTTGCCCTGGGGTGGTAACAACAAGAATTGATACTTCTAGTTTGGATTTTTTTTCCTGCCCATTTGCGATAAAAAGTGAGAAACAATGACAACAACAAGCCTTTCAATCTAAAGTGGAAAATCATCAAACAATGCAAACCTTACAACAACATTACTAAGAAATGTAATTTATGTCTTTTTGAAAAATACATAATCATCTGTAAAAAGGATCTCTGCAGTCTGAACAAGCGAAATGAGTTGGCAAGTTCATGCCCCCACAGAAACAGATACCTCCTCAAGAACTTTGTGATAAAGTAACACAATCTCCCAAACTATGAATGACAATCACATTATTTATATGATAAAATAACGCTGTTTCTCATAGCAACCGTATTTCCCCTTTTTTTTTTGCCAGTTATTGTAATTTAACGGTCAATCGTTGATATTACCTGATGAGTGTGGTCACCTTTTGGCCATACGAAACAGTGCTGTAGTAATAAAACGATGCACTACCTCTGAAGTCTTGAACCAGTTTATTATAATTGTCAATGCTCCTCTAAGAGTTGAGCGCTCTCTGAAATACATTCAAACCAAGTTCAAGAATATATATATATATATATATATATATATATATATATATATATATATATATATATATATATATGTATATGTATATGTATATGTATATGTATATGTATATGTATATGTATATGTATATGTATATGTATATGTATATGTATATGTATATGTATATGTATATGTATATATATATTATTTTAGGATTATTTTAGGATTTTAGGATTTTATGTTAAATTTTCTTCAAAGGTCCGGGCGCAGAGTTAATGTCACTAGTAGCCTTAACATTATTTAGATGATTGCGGCCTCCAGAAAATTATGAAAAGTGGTGCCATTTTGCCAAAAAGGTTTTTGAGCTAAAAATAGCCTTAATTGGTCACGTGACAATATATAATCCTAAAAAAAATAGGGTCCTTCAACTTTCAGCGTGTAAGTGCATCCTCAGCCTACTCTACTTTATGCTAAATTCGTCAAAAGTTAGATCACCCCCTTACTTTTTGTGAAATAACCGGGGGAACCATTTCTTGAGTGTGTGTAGAGATGAAAGCATATGTTAAGCGCATCAGTTATTTGGGACCATCACCTGGCTATTCCTATTCTGATTTAGGATAACAGAATATGCAGAATATCAACTCCTTAACAGAAAAGATTCCAACTGCAAGGGAAAGGATGAAGTTCCAAACAAGAACTGTATATTGTCTTTTATTCCGGATTTGGCCACCAAAACGTGCCCTGAGTATCGTAATTATGAACGCCAGTAAGTTGAAAAGTTTGATACTCCTAGCATTTGATACTTTACTTAAAGTTCTGTATAATCCGTGTGAGCTGACAACGTTTATCATCCTTGGCCACGCCAGAAGGCAAAAGGTTCAAGTTTTCGCGTGAGGCTGCGACCCCCGCTTCCATCACACTTGAGAGATCAAGTTATAGCCCCCCACTTTAAAATAGGCTGCGTGGTTCCGGTATACGTTGATGTGACTGAAATAAAATTCGGAAAGGTAATATAATTATAGCCTGCGAACGCAGACGTATTTCCAGCTGTCGTTTCTCTGGAAAATAGTTGAACTTTTTGGGAGAAAAATACGCTTCGTCAATTTTCTATTTAACTGAGTTAGTTTTTGCGTGGTATTTTATGAAATAGTGTAACATCGTTAACATTCATAGAAATTAAAATACATTTTTATTTCACTCACGACATTAATTCACTCCGTAATTAACCTGATGATATAGTCAACCTCTGCGTTAAAAAAATTTCCATGTTTCAAAAAGTAGAAGCGACGTCTACTTAAGCTTTCTGCAACATAAAAATCTGTTACGGGTGAAGGTGGTAATAAGTGTAACAGGCAATCTTAACTCGCAACTCAGCATTTGTTGCGTGGCTAGTTGCAATTTGCACTAAAATGTTGCCCGCAGATTAGTTTAGCTGGCTTTACAGGCGCCATGTTTTTTCCCGAAGATTTGTGGGTGCGCTGTCTCGCGTCAACAGTCAAAATCGTACAACCACACGCAAACTGTGTTCAGCCACCTTAATCGAAGTAGCCACTTTACAACTGCGCTAATTTGTTCTCCTCATAGCAAACTGATAATGATGTGCTGGGTGAGGAAGCATTCGACTGACAGGCATGAGTTGAGAGAAGTGAAAGGTACTTGCGTAAATAAAAAAAAATCCTCGTAAATCCGCCTTGAATAAACTGTGCTTAATACATGATCGGGCTTCACAGTTATCATCTTTCTCTATATCTTCTGAGGCTTTCTAGACGAAGGGCATTCCCTCCCTATGGTCAAGGATGATCGAGCAAAAAGGACATGCGACAGTAGACTGCCGCGTGGACGCGCCTCAAAGCGCCGTAGCCTACGTACGCTCGCGTTCACATGTTCGTCGCGCTCGATTATCCCTGAGGAGAAGGTGGGATTGCTTGTAGTCGAGACGAATTCATTTAAACCAAATTCCTCACCGGTGACGGGAGTCATATACCTACAGGCAGCCAACAGTATTTTTAATGTTTTACTTCTCCGGCACGAGCTTTACAATGTAAGTCTCTTGCAAGTCAATTACACTAATACAGTCAGATCGGTTAAAAAAACACTTTTTTGAAAAATGTACTAATACAAGTAAAGTTTTCTAACATCTGACTTGTATTTATCTTGATATCACTCACATGGATAATAAGACTGTTTTCGTACATCTCATTAAAAGCCATGTGTAACATTAAATGGAAAACTAAGATGTTAAATTCAGCTGCTCAAGACTCACAAATAAAGAAAACCGAAATCTTAAATCAGAACGGGTTTTTCTGTGGTGCATAAGTCAACAAACTTTAAACGACCACACTGTGAGCTCTTACGCCGTTTTTGGTTTCGAGAAAAATTTAAGGTTGATCGAGAAAACATCCGCAATCTTACCTCAAGGTAAACTACATCTTTTAGAAAGAAAATGTATTGTTTTAGGGAAATAAACAGCTGAAACCTTGTTGTGTTGTGAAACAAGGAAAATATTTAGCTCATCTTACGTAAAAGTTGTACATGGTTGATCATTTGGTGCCTTGTTTATAATATTAATTCCCAACACCACAATAACTAGTTATTCCTAGTTTGTAGATTGCCCAAAATAGAATGCGAGGTACTGTTAAAACGAGAACTGATCAAAACGTAGACATAGCCGATGACTGTTTTTTGAGATTGACCGATCGACGTTTAACTCCTTTCTTTGAATTGCTTTAAAGGTTTTTTTTTTAATCTAGTATTTTATTTTATAGTTTTTCAACATCTTTCCGAAACAGTGTTTCTGTTCAGGCCCGTAGCAGGGGGAGGGGCAGGGGGGCTCGACCCCCCCCCCCCAGAATTTTTTGAAGCTGAAAAACATTACAATTAATGTGCCAAAGAATATATAAGTAAAATAAATTAATGTGAAACAATCAGTCTTGAATGCTGATGCTAAAAGTGCCTTTTATATTTTGACAACCTTTAACAGGGTTCGACATTTGTTGAGTTCAGTCACTAGCCACCGGGCAAGTGGGCTTCAAAAATCTACTAGTCCACCCCGCACATTTCAGTCGCATTT